>OU612071.1:5629403-6123292 GCA_914767715.1 Membranipora membranacea | reverse complement strand
TCAATGTGCCAGATATAGTGAGGATGTGGGACATTGTAAACACGCCTGGTGATCCTGCGTTGTAAATTCTCACGGCGCTGCTCAACACCAATCGGATCAACACGTTTAATTGACTCCCTGAGTCGGCGCCGTTGCACTCTGTGACCTAATGACCTGAAGTGGCCCCTAAGCATGCGTTCTCCGATGCCCGGCAATTTCACCATTGCTTTCTCAGTAATGTCGTCTAGTTCCGCATCAGTTAGCCTTGCCCTGCAACAAAATTGTTGTGAATAGTATGTGAAAATAGTCTATGGTATAACATGCCATAACAGAACCGGGAGTTTTGAATGTGCATGTGGTTAGTGCTCTTACGATCGCACATGAAAATGTAAAATATTGAATTTGACACTTTTCCGGGCAATGAGAGGTACAGTTCAACAGTCATACTGAAAAATGCTGCTTAAAAATTAATTTGTTGCAAATTTGGGAATCTACAGGGTTTCCATATGACAATAAAATGTTGGTGATACTCAACCAAAATTAACACTGTGCGAGAGAAACTTGCAATTTAAGTAAAACAGACAAGTTTCTGCCCTCCACTCAAGTTTATAGAGAGCACAATGGGGAGCCTAGAGAATTCAAACAATTATCTGAAAATCATCAATTAGCGTGTCATTGGAATGCAGCTGATGATATCTGTTCCAGCAAGACGTTCCAATAGTTCCACACATTTCAACTAATCCAGGTGTTTTGTTAGTCTGTCTCACACCAGGGTCAAAGTTGATAAGAATTAGCACTACACTTCCTCTTTTGGAGAGTGTCAGTGTAGATATTGATTTTCATAAGGATGGATATGTTTGATTGATTTGTTTTCCACCTAGTCTGTACAGATTTAGGCTCAGAGACATAATGCGTATAGTGCGAAGTCTCTGCGTTCACATTATGATAACTTTTATACCACACGCGCACCTAAATGCTGGTGCGATGAACAAGATATCACAATGAGAGCACGGAGACTTGGTACCAGGTGCCTAGTCTTTGCGTCTAAGCCTCTTCTGATGCTAGCTGGAACATAACCACACATTAAGGTATAGCAACGTCTGTGAAAAAGTATTGTCAATTTAGCAGAATTTAACATGACATCAATGCGCATGACGCAACAACATGACCCTAGACTTTCACTCATTAGGAAAGTGGAGCTTAATTTATAAACATCCTGTGAGTGAAGAATGCTTCCAGCCAGTGTTTAAAAATTGAGCTATATCAATGATGCTTGGTATTTTTTGCGAACAAACCATGCTTACAGGTAGATGGAATAATAAAAGATGAACATTTGCACAGGATCAGTGTAACAGTGGTTGAAAGTGTGTTAGGAGCAGAGGCATCCCCACTGGGAGCTTTTTTACATAATCCAACAGACAAAAATTTTTTATGCTCTGATAGATCTGTTGTCATGGTAACAAAGTAAAAAAAAATCACGCAGCCATATTACCCAACAATTTAACTCATAAACCTGCCATCCAAATGCAGTGCAAACTTTACATGTAGGATGGCCCAGGAACCCAACTACCCCAGGGGGTCAACTCTAAAACAATCATACACCATCATCATGTTATTATGATCGTTTTGGGGGGGACCCCCCTAAAACGTTTTGGAACTCCTCTTAGCAGGAGTTGTAGAGGGTAAGTTTTCAGAATACTCACAAGTAAAAATGGTGTAATTCACATATAGCTGACTTGTAGGGGGTATTTTTCCACTTCAAATCGAAATTTCTCTTTAGAGTTATGCTATATGTTCAACTAGTGGTGTATTTGGGGTTGAGATTTAAGGAGCATAGACTCTCTCTTCCCTCGGGGCCAGAGGGGGACTCAAAAAATCATGAAACCGATTTTCTGTAGGAATTATCCCCTCAATCATATTGAAGGGATAACTGCCAGAAAACATGAAAAAATGCAATTTATCTACACAGGGATTTTACTGAAACAATGGAACAGTTTTACAGGTTTACTGCTTCTGTTGCTAAGAGTTATCACTTAAGCAGAATCAACTACGGCGGTAGGCTGCTGGGAAAAAGCTGGAAAACCATAAATGGCTCAGAATCAACATGCTTCCCAATTTACAACAGAAGGCCATGATATTGGGGATAGTAATTCATGTGGGAGGATCGCGCATTGTCATGGAAAACAGAATATTTCTACCACTAGCTCAATGTCCAGATCCGCTAATGCGATTAAGTTCTGTGGCTATATGAATGGGCACAATGAAGGGCTCAAAGATATCCTAACTGTACTGATTGATAAGGGAGATGCAGACTTTTACATAATCGATTACTAACGATTACTGGTGAGTAAAAAACAGGGATTTCTGGGACTTAATACAACGATAACCTGCAAAAACTACCATAGTTTTTCTGATTGTTGGTGCTGTATTCAATCCCAGATTTCCCTAGGTTTCTTACCCTGTCATGGCAACCAGTGATCAGGATCCATGATCGAATCACTGCAGTAATCAATATACCTTTCAGTTCTTGTCTTCTCTTCTGTATAAAGTATGTAACTTCAAATGCCTAGTGACAAATTTTTCATGGAGTTGTTGTTGGTCTTTGAATTTCCATACAATACACTAACCTCGCCAAGAAGAAAATTGAAAATAATTGGTCAAAATTTGCGTAGATCGTCAATCATCCTCTTAGGGGTCAATCACGACTCTCAACTCTTCTTAAAGGGGGTAGATTTCAGAAGCACATAAACGTTGTAGGGGATAAAAAGAATTATAAACATGATCATGGTGTATGATTGTTTGAGAGTTGACCCCCTGGGCCAACTACCGACTGGTGAGAAAGATTGTTCAGAGAAATGTGAAATTGTTCGCTAGTTTTTGAAAAGTCAGCTGTCAAATGTTCAAAGTATGGGTGAAAGTTTTACTTAAGCGATGGTAATTACAGTGTGCTCAGCCGAGACAATAGACCTTATATGAATAAAATTATTATTTATATTATATATATATATGCTAGTATATTATATAATATAAATAAATAAAATAATTTTTATATTAGGTCTATGGCCTGGACTGACTATGTTTGTTCTAAATATCAGGGTTTTTGGATTATCAGGATTTGAACTACTGTACTACACGGTACATTATAAATTACCAAACTGTCAGTCCCGAATGTACAACCTATAGATTCTAATACCGTAGGCTACTTTCAAGTTATTTTTATTATTTCCATAGTTGCAACAGGAAAAATAAAAGCATTTCAATTCTTTTCTGTTGAAAAAACCCTTTTTGAGGTTATTCCCAATGTTTGCTGGCTTTTGTCGCTTTGGGTAAGTTTTTTGGTAAGGTTAAAAGAGGCCAATTCAAACTACAGCCATCCCTAAATGACCGCCTACAGACACGATAACCTCCGAACAAGCTTGAAAGGAGTGGCTGTGGTTACAACTGACACACCAAATTCACAGAGCTGAAATTAACAAAGTGAAGTAACTTACCATTGCCTGAGATCTTGAAGCTCGTAATCGGTGATGATACTGTTCAGTGTGGGGCGACTTATTTGAAAATAACAGGCGTCTTTGTAGTGTGACAGTCAGCAACTGCAGCAACTGATCATAGCTGACATCAATCTTATACGCACCAGCCATCGGGACCTGAGGGAGCCATCAAAACAAGGATTATTGGGTTTAGTTAGATGCACTATGGTCTATAACTCCAACTGTAAATGTGTGCAGTTTTATAGGATTGGGGTAAGTGAAGATTGTATTACTTGCTGATGAGATAATCGCACACAAAAGTGATGAGCACTTCAACTCTGCCCAATACTGTTAAAGGTTTTCCCAATAGAATTCCAGAAATCATAGATCTAATCTATTATGATACAGTGATGAGACATATTGAGTGAGTTTGATACATTTATTAATTGATTCTTGCAAAAGATAACATTGTGATATGCGGTATATAATTATAATATAATTATATTATCGATTGACACGGCAAGACCCACAGGCCCCCTGCAGCCCTGCCACGCTCCCTAGATGCCCACATTCCGACTGTGCACAGACAGCAGGTCACTGACATTTGATTTGATTTGCCACACACACACACACACACAAGGCTGCAACTCATCAAATCAATGCTGTCTGTGGACTGTGGGCATATAGGGAGTGTGGCAGGGCTGCAGGGGGCCTGTGGCGGGGTATATGTGGTAATGTCATTAGGCCATGACAGTCACACTTTAGGTAGCTGGGAGGTAGCTGAGTTAACAACTAAAAAAAATCATACCAGTACAGTAACTCAGTAAGTAACAGTAGTTACAGTACAATATTAAATATGTATCACACCAACCATATTGGACTCTGACCAGGAAGGTGATAAAATTGACACAAAAATCATGGGTAAATGAGAAAGACCACAAGGGACCTGACACAAACCTAAAAGTGATTTGTCATGGCCTTATCAAAGCAAGGAGTTGTTGATTGGCACTGCAGGAAATTGATGAATGGGTGACACTATCCGTGCTGAGACTGAACGAGGAAATGCACACCTAACGTTCTCTCTATTATACATTATAGTGGGAGCACAGGCTACTGCTAAGTGAGGATAACTTCTCATTGTCTGTCATGTTGACTCGCTGACAATTCTTGATGCCACATAAATTTTTGTGTTGACATATCGCATATAAATGTTGGTATAACATAAATGAGAGAAGACAACTAGCAAGTGGGATACATGAATCAACAAAAATAGAAATCTTGGCATAGCAAACATGAATATTGATGTGACATGCTTGAATTTCAACATATCACACACAAATTATTACATGTCATGTATGAAAGGTGGCATATCATGGATGTATGTTGGAATAGCATGCATGAATGTCAGCATATCGCATATGAATGATGATGCAACAGACATTAGAATTGGCATATAACATGGAAAAGTGGGCATAAATATATAAATTATGACATGCAACATATAAAAGTTGGTATGCCATGTATAAAACTTGGCATATCACATATGCAATGCTCTAATTGACATGACAAATTTTTACAAAGGGCTCCCCATACTTGTGCCAACAAAACAGCAGGACAAATTAAGGATATTTCAGTGGCTCCTTTTGATCATTGATATACAATCATCATCATCATCATCAACTAGTAAATCAGACTTATATATGATAGTCTCGCAAATTCACTAATTTATTCATGAGAAGACAATAAGTATACCGCATGCATAATAGTGAAAACAAATGTCATGTGACAGCTGATGTGCAATCCCCAGCGGTCCCAAACTCACTGGCTACATGTCCCAAGTATGAATTGTGGGTTGTGTTTCGGGTTATCTTCTCTCTTCACATTTGGGACAACTCAGAAACAAAATGTCATATGCTTTCAGACATTAGCACAGATAAAGCAACATAACCGTCCACAGATGGATGTTGCATTTTGAAATTCATGTTTTCAAGTTTTAAGAATAGCCAAATATTAATTTCCTTACCTACCTTTCACGTTACCATGAAAGCCTTTATCACAGCTTTATTAAATTAAATAATGTTTTGTTGTGACAATTTAGAAACCTGCTCCAAAACTTCCAACCAATAATTTCTTTATTCAGACATCCAAAGATGATAACAGCTGTATGGAGAGCATGCATTGTGTTTTGTATTCATATCAGCAATTATTCTGAAGTTGTGTCATCATGAAATAAGTATTCAAATCATTGATGACATAATCGCCTTATATTTGAGGTGTCAAATAAAAAAATCAATAGTTACATACAATTATCAGCAAAAACCATGCAATGTCGCACAAGTAGACATCAAAGTTACTATATCCAGTGTTTCAATGTCCCTTGTCCCAATCTAATCTTCTTCTTTGTGGTAAACAAAATTTTATTCTATTGCAGGTACGCAAACAAGATATTGTTGACAAACAACTGCCCTGACATCATAAGGATATTAGTCAAATTATAAACGCAAGTGTGGAGGAGATGTAGAAACGTGACAGAATAGAAAGAAATTTTGACAAGCTGTACAGACAGCTAAAAACTCACTACAAGGCTGCCCTCTGCTGGTAAAAAGCGTTATCTCATATTTTGATAATTTCAACTCAATTAAACTAATCCCTTATTTAAATGAAAACTAATTACCCAACAATGTTCTTCTTTTGGAAATTAAATAAAGGATTAGTGACATGACATAATGGGATAATGTAAACTAATTAATAATTGTTTACTCTCAAGGAAATTTAATCTAAAGTTGGATACCTCTGAATTATTAAAATATGAGATAACGCTTTTTACCAGCAGTGGGCAGAAGGGGTCTCAACAATTGGCGATGTAAGGCGTGCCGCAGCAGGTGTGGGTTCAAATCCCACTCTCGGATGAATACCTCTTCTGCGCATCTATCTTTTGACTGACTCTTGGAATGACATGGGACAGCATGGAAAGATACGTTGACAAGCTGGAAAGACAGCTATAAAGTCACCACATACCACATAAGAATGAGTTTTTTGCCCTAGGTGTTTAAAAAGAGGTTGCAGATGTTTGTTTCAACCTCAAATGTCTTGTCCATCTTCCCCCATAAGTTTGATGTGAGTGTGTGCATGGGCATACTGAGCTTATTATTGAACCCAACATCTGTGTGGAGCGCAGATATTGTTTTGGGTCTGGGGTTGGCAGGTAAAAATCTGTGATAGAATAGATCTGGGGTTGAGGTAATTGATCTGAATTCCAACTTTGTGAACAAAGAAGTGATGCATCCTCTTCTTCCCACCTCACAAACCCCCAGCAACCAGTATGATAAGGAGGCCTGTGCCCTTGAGGCATTCAAGGGCAAACTAGTAATGTGTAGTGACATTTACCAAGGAGTAACTCCTGGCATGTACATACTCTCATCAGTATCAATATCATATTTGTTATTTGGTTTGACCACCATTCTCCCTGATTTTGCTTGCCAACATAACTCCCTGTGTCTTGGATGCGATTAAGAGTAGAATCGAGGAGTTATTAAATACTTGGAATGGAGGAATAGCATGCCGAGGCCATTCACTGCAAGGATTAGCTCACTGTTCTGTTAGCTGTATTATATAGTAGCTTCATTCAGATCCTCATGCTTCATGAACGTTATGGGAACTCTAATTTATATTACATTTGTCAATACCAAAAATGGGCACTCAAGATATGTTGTTATATATAGTCAGCCGCAGAAGTCAGAAGGTACAGATAGATATGAAAACAAATGCACCCAGTAACCTCCATGGTATTTTCAGGGTGACAATTTTTAAAGCATACACCTTGATATATTTCTTGAGATTCCTTATCAAACAGGATGAATACCAGACAGAAAAACAGGCAAAAAACCGACAAAAACAACTTTCTGCGCTGATAGCTCAACCAGAGAAAATGTTTTCATCACCATCTCGGAGGGTAGTCGCTACCACGATAAAATCATGTACAGGGATCTTAGTATTACTAGAATTTTCTAGAGATCTAAACCAACGCTTCCAACTACATACAAATAACTATGCTTGATCAATGGAAAAGAAGCTAGGGTGGTGAAAGTTGCTGACGTGTTTGAATGTGGCAAAAATGAGATGACAGAGTCAGTATTCTTTTAGCCTTGGATCATTGATTTGACACACAACATCATCTTCCTTCAAACCTCATTTTGAACACGAGGTGATGGTACAATTTATAATCCATAAGTCCATAAATCCATATCCATATCTAGTTCCATAAATCCATAAATTCATAATCTTATAAATGTTAATGATTTTACATTATAGTGAAATTTTAAGGTGTTGGGATTTTATTGTGAAACTAACGTTGAGTTTAAAAGTATGCAGCCTATCAGTAGATAGGATTTTATTTAGATAAAAAACAACACTTAATGGTGTTTTATTACAACTGTAAATTAACCCTGGTTTGCGGAGATTTCTATTTTAGCATCAGCTTAGTATTACATCCCTACCTTCTGCTACATACATATCTGATGACCTGAACACCAGAGCGATGAACAAGAATTGAAATAATATCGAATCCAGTACAGCACAAGACTTCCACCATCACTTCTAGTAAAAGAAGAAAGAGAATACAACTACAAGTTACCATCAACCTCAGCAATAGTTGCACCAGCTGCACCTGAGTGTACAACACTATATCATCAAAGTGAAACCACCTACCAAAAGACTGTGTCACATGTACATCAGTGGCACAACAATACATATAGACAGCAGTTAGCATTAAGACAGGAGAGCATCAGGACCGTTGTCCTATTCAGCAGTGTTTTAGATTGTCAAGTGAGATCATTGATTGTATAATATAATATAACTGGTGTTGTTGTGTAATTCTGAGTAATATCAGCTTTATCTGTGCTATCAGTGCTTATATCAGCACTCATCTGACATTCTATATAACAAAGGATACAAAAAAAATATGGATACGAGTGCAGAGACGATCAGGTCAGATTATCTAGAACACTTTTTAATATTTTTAACCTTATATAAATATTTTATACATGTATTTTGTCTCCATTGAATTAAATGGTCAGGGTAATTAAATAAATAATCTTATGCTAAACAAATTAATTTTATGCCTGTCCAGTTGACACAAGTAATTGGTAATCACTGCCACTTGACTCTTTAGTAGTCACAATTGTGTATTCAAGGGCTATCCAAAACCTCACGCACACGAGACGGCCTTGTCGGCGCTTTCATGTACCAGATCATCAACAGATATCAAAAGCTGCAATACATATAACTTGTGATGATTTAAATAGACTGTGTATTATAATAACCTTGAATTAAATCTAAGCTCGTTGATGACCATTAGAATTTATCGGAACAGTGTATCGTGTATTCAGCCTATCGTATATCAATGTATCGTTTATCAGTATATCTTTGAGACCCTTCTGTGGGTTATATAATGATTGCATAATTCATGCGAAGATCGGTCTGAAAAATCTCTCAGTGGCACCTCTGAAGGAATTGTGGAGAACTAGGCATATATGAGATGTGACAGCTGTAGGTGGATAATTGATGGAGACTTTCCATTACTCATTGAGCATGCTCTTTTTCCCAATTGACTGATTGATTACCCTATTGATGCCAGTATTACCACATTCCCATGTGGTTTGGCAAGAAGGAAGATCAGTTGTCTCAGCAATAAGTGATAATACTGCTGAGTACTGTTGAAGCATCGATCTACAAAGTGAGGGGTTAGTCAGGCTGCATCTTAATATCCCATGTTTTTTTAGAATACAAACTTGTTACTATCGAAAGTGATTTCTAGGTCTGCACGTCATATATTTGACACAGCATATTCTGATTGTTTTAGGATTCCTATCAAATAGAACTTTTAATGTTGCATCAAAAGCGCAGGCATCAAGGTGAGAAATGGTTACACAAGAAAATCGATGCACCATATGTTTTTTATCAAGTTAATATCACAAACCCGCAAGATTGTTGCTCCCTACGCAGACAATTTTTTAATCAATGTTACATTAGAAATTTTTACACAATGTACTGATTTATATACGCAGATGAACACCCCACCTTTGACCATGGTCATCAACATGAAGTCGCTGTTTGAGAATTACACTATCATGAATAATGAATGAGGAATGATATATGACATGCGCTGCATTTCATATTAAATCGAGAATACACAAACGCCAGACCAAATTGTGGTATTATCTTCTATAGTGTACAATGGCAGAAATAAAAAACTATCAAAATCTTTTCTTTCAAAATTTAATTTAATATAAAATTATTACTCCTCTATATAAGCATGACATGACATTTAACTACTACTATTGAACTTGCACTTTTTAAAGATTATTGTGTTACCCGGAGTTACCTTCATACATCGAATTGTACTATTCCTATAATGGTTTCATCAACTCACCAGTCTCCAATTGAGGAGCTGTATTTCGCAATGGACAGAGATAAAATCACTCACTTGACATCAGCTCATTCGCTAGTAGGTTTTTGGATCATGCGAAAAATTGTTTGGTGATTTAAAAACATTTTGCTGTGAGCAACAAGTATGTTTGTTAAATAGCCTTTTTGTTTTATTTTTGATTTGACTCTGTTAGGATAATTATTATCCATGTCTGTTGTATTGATACCAAACAGAAAAGCCACTAGAAAACACATAATTCAATTAAAAGTTTAGAGGCTACAAGCAGTTTCAGTCGGTTGACTGTCACGTGATCTACTAAAGACTCACAAACATAGATAGTAGATACAGAATATAAAGCTATGAGTGAGCTGCTGTTCCAGATACGGAATTCAATGCCTGCATATTTTTAACACAGAACACATTAATTTGCAAATATGTTTGTTCTTTTATAATCGTGAGCATTGTAGTTGGCATAACATGATTTCATATCCAACCAGCAGCTGAATGGTCTAGCTCAGGGAGCCTGGGCATGAATGTTACATCTCGCATCCGTGACATCATAACTATCTCAAACCAAGGTGTCATTTCTCCTCTACCCTATAACTGGCATTTTGTTGGCAAGCTTCCCTCCACTCAATTCAACTTTCCAACTTCATATGAATATATCTTTTCTCACTGGAGCAACTCAGAACTAAAATGTGTCATCACCGGGATTTGAACCAATAGCCTGTCTCGCAATAAGAATCGTGTTAATCTGCAATAATTGCACTATGTGGCCCTTTTACCCCATACTGCTATCAGGTTGTGTAATTGATAGCAAATGAATATAAATATCATTGAACATAGATTTAGAATTTGCCATATCATCATAATGAACCTTTTGAACATTTGAACTTCAGATGCAGACAATGACTGGGGAGATACATCAGCAGTAACGGTGATGCTGACCAATGAAATACCTTTAATTACTGAACATTACTGAGCTGTGATCTCTGAGTATCTCAGATGCAGCCCCAAACCAAAAATTGCTGTCAAAGCTTTTTCATATGTCTAGTGAGTTGTCTATGTTGGGTGTTGTCCTTCACATGTGATATAGCTGTACGGTGAAATGAAGCAATACACAATTTTTTTTGTTCTCACCTCAATCAGAATGAAAATCATTGCAAATAAAATTTCATTTCGCTTTGAGGATGGTATGTTAGGTGAGATTGTCGCCATTCCACGGACCAATTGTGATAAGATCAACCTACAAGGAAGAGTCGGAACATGTTCATTCACATAACAGAGGTTTGACCTTGACACATGTAGTTGCAGTTTTTCTGCCACAACCATAATCCACTGTATGACCATGAGAGTATAGAGAACTGCTTATTGTGTGTTTGTTCATTATTCATACTTTTTTTAAAAAGACATTCAGACACCCTCTCACTGCTATCGGTTCAACTTAACACAACGGAAAGTGAACTGAACCGCGAATACCACATGTTCTATACAGGCACCTCTATATGCTGAGTGGAAACCTTTATTTGGGAACAAACTATAGTACTGGGAGCAGTTTGGGTAAATTAGGGCCCAAGTTCAGGTCAGACAGTCGCAACAAAACTGACCAGACAATAAACTCAAAAATATTACAACAACAGATTCATGTGCATATAATCCCAAAGTCTTAAGGAACTTGTTAAGCCAAGAGCTGCATGTTTTTGGTAGCAGCCAAATGTCTCTTCTTTCTAACTGGTTTTCTATTTTTCATATAAAATAATAAAAACCTTCTTACCCTGCCATTGATTGAATTCATGCCGTTCAGCATTCTAGCTAGACTGTAGTCGGCAGACGTATGAGGAAATGGAATGCCGAGCAACAAATTTGCAGAGCAGCATGTCATAAAAACAGATCTTTGAACTTTCGACTTATCAAAATTATTCCTGCCCACAGATAATGTACCGATATATAATGATGCTGATACTTGTTTGTTGGCTTGAAAGGCACAGATGCCAAGAACATACATTAGGCATTAAAAAGGGAATAAAATGATGATCATTCTGGTTTTCTTTTCTAAACAATCTACAATTTTTACCATTTTACACTTCTAATGCAACATAAAAATAATTAGATCTCTAATAATGAATGTTGGTAACCAGATCCAATTGGCTTTATGTAAAGCGCTTCACAATAAGCAATATCCATATATTACATATTTGTGGGTAAGGTTTAAAAAACAATCAGGATCAGCTAACTGTGTATAATAAAAGTGAGCTAACTGATAGTAGTTCGAGGAAAATTATCAGTAAAGTCGACCTAGACTCTGGTGTAAATTAACAAGACGCCGATCGAGCCAGAAAGACAAAGAGGAGAGTGAGACTGTCAATGAAGACCGGCTGAAGATGAATGTACAAGAAAACTAGCTAGAGGTATTCGACCTTTGACCTGACTGTAGAGATATTTGACCTTTGACCTGACTGCAGACTGCCCATCCTCATGTCTATCTCCTAGTTGCCGGTTAAACTTTATAACACCAGTACACCAGGATAACACTATTACTTGTTACAAAGTTAGAACTTTCTAAAAATGAGGGAGAGTAAGTTGCAGCCTGACTATCCCCCCAAACTATTGGGATGAACATAGACGTATACAGCACTCAAGATTATTGCTTATTGCTATCTCTGAATCCATCTTGTGATCAATAAGGTTATTAGTAGATGTGGCTTAGTTGGTCTAGGAGATAATTTGAGTTAAATTTTGCGGGATAAAGAGATATTTTGAGAAAAAAAGAAAACAATTTCAAATGACAACAATGACATTTGCCAAGGCAATTGGTAATACATTTATAGATTTATAGCTGCATTAAAGCTTTGTCGGGTACGGAAAAACTAAAAAAAATTAAAAGTACATAGAGTCTGGCGGATGAGATAAATCTCAATCCAAATTTGGTCTGAGGATCACAAAAATATATGAGTACTTGGTACTAAATTTGAGCAAAAGCTTATGGCAAATTTTTACTCTACCTAATCAAATAAGAAAATATGGTTGGTTTGAGGTCGATTATAATATTTCAGATGTTACGAAAATAAAATATATAGTTCAATGTTGGTTGGTAAAGAAAACATAAACTGTGCCACATGACACTTTGTTTAGGGTTGCCAACCCTTATCGTAACCAATTGCTGACCTTGATCAGTGCAAAACGAAACAATTACAGGGAATAGCTGGGTCCTTGTACCCGCGCAGAGCATAACAGAGCGCAAATGTCACCTGACCTACACAGCCGCAGGGAAAATAATGGTCCTCACACCGAGCAGAGCAAATCAGGGCATATCAGAGCGTAAATGTCACTGGACCTACAAGTTGGTAGAGAAAAAGATGATCACTCATTCAAGGCTGATGTATCATCAGAGAAGAGTCTACATAGGACAATACTCAGTTATTTAAAGTCAAAAATGCTCAGTTGTAGTTATCTCTTCCTTACTTTTCCAAAAGCTATCTTCCTACAGTTTTTAATTCAGAATAACCACATTTGGTCACCTGGATCGTTAGTCAATCAGCTAACTATTCATTTATTTTTTGCTGCAAAAAACTCCAAATCTGACAAAAAATCTCCAAGTTCATCTTTTTCTGTTTGGGCAGAATTACAATTTGACATGGTAACTCACAGAGATCTGTTTTTTTTTGGAGCATCAGTTCATCACATTATCTAAATGAGCTTTTTAGGTCATGTTTGAAATATTTTTTTAACATATTTAAAATTGCGATTTACTTTTTCATTATGGTGTTTATTTCATCCATCAGTGCAGTGGCAATGTTGCGCAAGGCAGTGCAAAGTGCCTATATATTTGTAGTTTCTATGCCATTGTGTACAGTTTCGAACAAATTTTAATTGCCTTTTATAAAAGGAGTGGAGCAATATACAAATGACAATGGAGATGCTATACTGAACTTAAACGAAAGACTATTTCTGTTGATTGATACAAGTTTTCAGTATAGATTGTGGTGACCCATCAGATACCCATCAAATTCTTTCAAAATGACTAGATACCTCAAAATAATTTATCTTCATCATTCTACATACTTATTCAGACATTTCCAGAATCCATATCCGATTCTGTTTGTCTTGTAGTATTGCACTTTTAGCCAGTCAGATCTGCACTTTTACCTCGATAGAATTTTTGATTAATATAACCAGAGTTAGATATTTTGTAATTCCTGCTCAGAACAAATATATTTTCGCACCAGTATTCCAAGCCTGAAACCCCAGTTTTGATACAAAAATTGGCCCATATTGAGTCTGCCCCGCTTTTTTACACCAATTATATTCCATCTAAGATATCATATCATATTATGTTGAATCAATAGGCTCTAGTGGCTGGCTGCTAATAAATTTACATTTTTGAAATCGACCATGATACCTTGTCGACATTCAATTATCCACACTCTCTTTACTCAACAAAACCATGGTCCATGCTTCTAAAAAAGTGATACAAGGTTGCGATCACTTCACTCATGGCTAGCCGGGTAAACCTTCTTCCGGGAGTTATTGCACAATCAAGTAGACGGTGCTCGGGGAGAGGTGTTTATGCTATACCATCCTCACTTTGTATGTTTCTATGTTCCGAAAAATGGTTTGGAATTGGCTTTTTCAGTGGATACTGTTCAATGATAGCATTTTCAAAATACACCCAAATGTTTGAGCTTAAATTTTACACGAATGTCATCCTAATATTTTTATTATTGAAAAACACTAATGTGATTATGCTGGATGCGTATAGGATTATGATAACTGTGTGTCTGGAGGGCTCAACCCTAATAATACACATATATTATTTGTGAAATATTCTGCTGCATTTTCAGTGACCTGGTATCTGTATGGAAGACCTTGGAGTATTTATCACCATTTAGGAATTGCAGTCCTGAAATAACCATTGAAATCATTCATGTTACGGTTGAATTTGTACATTTTTTAAAAATCGTGCCCTCGGACTGTATCTATACTGCCACAAGTTATAATGTTGTTACTTGTGAGGATTCGGTTAGCCAAACAGGTGGGCTGCCTCAATAAACAACAAGTCTGAGATGGCCCCCAAACAAAATTGGAAGCAGTTCTTCACGCAGTGCATTGAAACGATCCAAGTACATTTGAGACCTAAGCTGGATGAAGATATCATTTAGAGCAATTACAGACATTGTTTTCTCAGAGTAAATTTTCTAATCCCCCAAGAAATCTTAATTGTAAACAACCAGTTGTATTGCATTTTGTGTCTTTCATTACAGGGAAAGATTTTGTTGCTGTTGTGCTTGTTTATCTTTTCAAAAGGATTTAAAGGCAATGTAATATTAGAATATCAAAATCTGAGGGTAATCTTCGTGTCTCAAGACTTGTTGCTTCTTATGATTTTCATGTATTAAGGCTTTATTACATCTGATTAAAATTGAAGGTTGATTTAAATCAGATGTCTTGTCACAAGCCACATCCCGGAGCATAGGCGGCGAAATTCGTTGCCTTAGTGGCCAGGCCACAATATCTGCGCCAGGTTGCTCTCTGTTTGCAGGCTGGTCGGAGCACACCTGGGTGCCAACCAAAGCCCATTAGTATAGACAATGGACCGCAGATACATTTGAAATGAGGACCTTTCGATAAAATTAAGGTTCAATGACTGCACAGACCAAGGGTACTTTGTGGCAGCATCATTCAAGGATTGTAACAGTTAATCCTATTGTAAAAGCAGCCACAATACTGCCTTCCTAGCTATACCCACCTTATCAATTTTGGCGAGAATAGTTAGGTGTAATTTAAGCATAAAACATCGAGTCTAATTGTGGAGTAAGGCTGTACAAAAAGAAATTTTTATGGGAGAGCCTGCATATTCTATTTTTTACTGTAATCGAAAACTTTGAATTCAGTTCATTCTCCAGACCCCTATAATTGTGACAAATAGATGAAAGGAGTTTTTGGCATCAAGCTTCACATAACTTTCCCTTTGACACAAAGCTTGCAGGTACCTTGACAAAGGAGTAAAAAACTCTGTCTTTGACTATTGTTAAAAAATTTACTTTCTACACCTTTACTCAGTGAAGCAGTCTAGCCACATGTTTGAAACTAAAATGTTTTACACAGATAGATAGATGGTGTGATCACTCTATACTTCAAATGGGCCACCAATTTTCAACAATAAGAGACAACATTTTAGCCTAACATTTGCCAAAATAACCTTAATGAACTGAGTAGGCAATAATTCTAAAATTGAAAAACTCCAATGTCAGCAGTCATTCTGGATATACAAGATTCATCACTTGATAGGGGCGACATACTTGCCAAGTCTCCCGATATAGTCTTGACCCTCCAGACTTTTACACCCACCTCCCACTTTTTGTAAATCTCACTATTTCCTCCAGATTTAAGAGAAAACAGTCCAATCGCAGTTTTTGATAGTTATCCAAGCACATCTTGTTGTTGACTAGTTACTGTTAAGGTCTTTGCACGCAAAATTGAAAGGAATTATCAAATTAAACAAACCTAATAAATTTATTTATTTTGTTTTGTTAAGATTCTATTATTGTGAATGACCAATAGCATCCTCTCATAACTCACAACACTGACTGTCATTGGTCATAATATAAAGTAGGTAGTCAAGTGCACACATTAAGTTTTCATTTCCTTTCAGATCACACATTTTTTAGTAATAGTTTTGTACTGTCTAGTCTAGTTAAATTTAAGTGAAGGAAAATAGAAACTTAACCATTCCATTGGTAGGTCCACTACAATTTAACAAAGCTCAGACCAAACACTTTGAAACATATTTAATGCTAGTCAAACAGGAATATAGTACCTTATCTGGATTCTCACTGTCTGTGACTGAGCACATTTTCAGATCTTGATAAAAATTGGAATCTCCCTATTTTGTATTTAGATTACTTGGCAAGTATGATGGGCAATGAAATGTCTATGTTCACAGGCTGTGACCCAAAGTCAGAAAGATCGGTGTACTGGCAATATGCATACAACCTACTGGAAATGGGAAGGCTTTCATCCCACAACCAATAGGAATAAGGCAGTTGTCAACTTAGAATGAGATATATGTATGTTTAAGGATTATCCTTTCTTGTACAAAATGAAGAAAAATGACAATCTGCTGAAATCTCGTTTTTTTGGAGATAAAGCTTATAATGGCGCATCTTTTTTACCCTCAGACATTATTAATTATGGATACGACTGCGCTCTTTTTGAGCATGGTTGTTCTTATTCGAAATTATAATTCTAAGCATGCATAAGGAAGATCATCTCTCACCAACAAAATGGGGCTCCACGCGTATTTTACTGTAGGTTGAAGATTGAGTGATTTAAAGTTGAAGAAAAGATTGGTCAATTGAAATGAAAAATCAATATAAGATTTTAGAATTTAGACTATAATTCAGTCCAACAATTTGGAGTTAGCTATTCAGGTTAGGTGTTTTGGACACAAAACTCTAAACAATAACAAACTCAAGCTCATCAGTCAATCAAAACAGAACCGAAACTCAAGAAAATGGGTTTTTCTAAGCAGAAATGAGTAGATAACACCACAGTCCAGTTGATTTGAAGAATTTATTATGAAGATGGAGTTTTAAAATTGAAGATTGCTCTATATTCTCTGAAGAAATTGAAGACAGCTTTGTGTGCAGGGAGCTCCACAAAATCGACATCAAAGTTACACGTTCTGCACTAGGTTCAACATTTCTTTTAATGTTGTTTTGCATTAGAATAGATGATGTTAATATGGAAAGAGACGCTGAAGAATATATCAACTATCGAAATAGAAATGTTTTTAGTAAATACCATCAATGATACAAAATCTCCTTCCCCGGTAGGAAGTTTACACTGGAATTATAGCCTTTTGTCCTTCGGCGCAATGCAACCTTTTTTCCATCTGGCATTAATTTATTAGAGGGGAGCATCCTACATATATCGGCTAAATACCATGCCTGCAATTAGGACTAACATTATTTCTAAATTGAAATATAATTCTTTGACAAAACATCGACAAGTAGCTTGTTACACACTGATTTAAGTTATTTAGAAAGGCAAAAAGAACATTGTATGTCCAAATTAGCTGTGGTCCTAGTTCTGAGACACATATAACTCTGACCAATGCAAACGAGTCACCGTAAACATTATAGGAGGGAGCAGAAATCATAATAAATTAATGATGTGACATACAGATATTGACACTTAAGATTCCAAACCATACCCAAAGGAAAAATATTGTTATACTGGGTCAAGGATTGATAGATGGATGGGAAAGTGGTATAATTATTAAGCTTAAATTCATTTGACTGGATGAGGTTTTCTGCATGGGTGTGTAAAATACACTCCCCCAACTCACCCCAGTGCCACTCACAATATTGAGCCACTTTTATATACTTTTCCTCTGGATTCAAACTCATATCCAAAACAATGGGCTGAACAAATTTGGAGTTATCTGCTCTCATTTTGCTGAAAATTCATTTGACTTTTTACCTGCAAGCTTTTTTTTAGGACTATGATCAACAATGGAGAAATGAAGAAATGCAGAAATTCTCAACTACATAGGAAAATAAGATTAATCTTGACATTGATTTCGTAATTTTGACCATCAATCATTGTCATCACTCTTATTCAATGCCGAGATTATTCAAGATTGACAAATAATAGATGTTACAAGGGTGAGTAGTACAGATCATGAATAAATTAGAAATTGCCTTCCCCTGGTTAACTCTTGATGGAGTATAGTCAGGCGATTACAAAGGCATATTGCACACCTGCTCCTAATCATAGCGAACATTGTCTGCTGCTAGAGAACGTAACATTGTTTGGTAGCTATCCTCATACAGCACAATTATTCTCAATAAATTCCATTCTCTGTGGCCAGTAAATTAGCCATTAGCCATCAAGACTTTACCAAATCAGCTTACCCTGAGTAATCAATCAAGGCCAAAGAACCGAACACATGTTAAGGAAGTTACCCTTCCATACCTGGAAGAAATATAACTCAATAGTGAGAAGCAGCAATCTCAGATTTTCTTGTTCGCTTGAACAGGGTGGTTGAAATTAATAATTGAATAAACCTTATCTTTCAATAGGCCTAATTGTGTTCAAAACTAAATTACATCGAAATTATCCTTATTGAGAGCTCGAATATCACTAAGCATGAAAAATCGAAAAAATGGGACCACTAGATCTCAAGTCAGTATCCCATGCAAAGCTTCTGTGTTATGTTTATCTTTTATATGTCATATCGTCATATTGCTTGTAAGAAGGTAGAAGATGCAAAACAAACACAATTGAAATTGAACCAACAGTATAATGAACTTGACGACTTTGCAGGTTTAATAAGGATACAGACATAGCTAGTTCAAAGACCTAGTTTGAGGCTGCTATTTTGTACCACATCTTATTCTCCATATTTTATTTTATCATGTGAGCGATTTACAGCCTTAGACACCAAATATTGAGGAAGTTATGGGCTCTCAAACTTCCAGGGTGATCACCTTCAATTAGCATTGGGAATCAGCGGGCACACCGTGTGGGTCGTCACAACGCGTCATATTTATTATACTAAGACCACTCCAAATTAATACCTTGATCTAGATGACAGTATGAAGATTTGTAGGTGGAGGGAGTTGTTTTTTTATTTTATATTTTAGCCCTACAAAACAGCTGGAGGTAAAATAGTTTTTCATTTTATCTATCTACCCTGAACTCAAGTGGATGAAAATTCTATTTTATTTTCTTTCTCCATTTAACATGCACAAATACTAAATGGTTGAGTTTGCCATCACCAGTGTTTGATAATGTAATGCTACAAACTCACATTGCAAGCCATCTGAGCACTAAAAGTTCTTTAGGCTGCCTGTTATAACCATGTACTTTCACAATGTTTGTATACAAATAAGTAGCCAATCTCCATTTGGCGTCTGGCAGTATTTTGATTTTATCAGGGCTCTGAAAAGGTGGCGGGCGTTCATCTAGATCGAGAAATTAATTTGGATTGGCCTAATAATCACACACAAATTTCAAACCTAGGTAGGAATCGAACCTGGGTATTTCATACCAGCATGCAATGCGGCTCCCATCACATCACTAGGTACAGCTCCTGTAGACAATATAGCTCAGCCATAGCGGCGCTGCCTTCTTGGCAATTTAGTCCTGGGTTTGAGACCCTCTATATCTCTGAAAATTTTGATCATCATCCTATCTATTAGTATATCATAATAAGTATGACGCGTTGTGACGTCCCACAGTGTGCCAGCTGATTCCTAATGCCGATAGACTGCCGTCACCTTGGAAGTTTGAGAGGCCCATTAATTCCTCAATATTTGGATTTTAAAGCTGGAAATCACTCACATGATAGAATAAAATATAAAGAATAAGATGTGATACAAAATAACAGCCTCAAACTAAGTCTTTAAAGAAGAAGACAACACTGGCACCACTAAATACGTATTAACCTCTTCCAGTAGGAAACATATTCAACAATAGAAATCCAAGGTATAGGCTTTGGATCTGCACCACAGGGCAGTCAATAGCCCCTCCACTCCATGGCTGCAATAAACTGAATTAAGTTGAGAAGCTATTATAATCTCAATGTAAATGCTTAATTTTTGTTATTGAAAGCAATAATATTCTTTGTGTAGGTGATTGTGTAACTGAGATGCCTGTTTAGATATCAATATTGACACAACAAACGATAAATGCTTTGATTCTAGAAAAAAATTCTTTTATACATCATTTTATCCCAATAATATATTTATTTGGAGAGTACGGGTATTTGTGTTACCGAAACAAAATGGTGGAAGAGAGTTTTTAATTGAAATAATTAAAATTTTCAAATTTAACATTTATCTATAACATCGAAATTTAGAAGGAGTTCATCATTACGCATCAAATATCAAACTACAACTTTTGTGGTTGTCTGCCACTTTAAGGTAAATTGCCTAAGAAGGAATAGTTCCAGTATCAAGCCACCAAAGAAGCCTTTGTGTGACCGGGATATGAATATAAATTACCGCTTTTAAGTGTACAGGAACTCAAGAAACCTAATTCAGTTTCCATTAAAAGAGGAAAGTAGATTTAAAAGCGCTGTTAGTGATTCTGTTACCCGTAACAAAAGAGCAAAAAAAGAGACTTGGTTTAAATTACAAGATAGATGCTTTATTTTATTATAGATTGGTTGGATACGAGATATTAAGAAAAGTTTCAAAATATTGATGTTAATGTGAGTTAACAATGATGTATTACAAATCCGATTAAACGGTGATAAAAATAATGATATATCCTCAAAGTATTGTTAAAAGCATTTTATATGCGGACCGCATAAAAGCTGTCCTTTTCTTACTTGCAGTGTCAAAAAGAGAGGGTTTGAGTTTCACGAAATTGGTAACAACAATATAATCACTGTGATATGATTTTTCTGGGAACATGTTCAAAGATCAGAACCACCAACGCTCCATAGATGAACTAATTGCTCAACATCCAGCTTATAATACTGCATTGAGCACCCGTTGTATTTAGTCACCATGAGTACATCCTCGTCTATGTGAAGGTCAAAGTGATCGTCATCATCACCTTTTTCTCCAGTCATCTTACCCAGAAGTTCACCTACAGAGCCAAGAGAGGCGAGATTTGACAAGAATGTGTTTTTACAAGTACAACTTGATAGGAGGGAATTCAAAATTGAAACTACCAAGTAGCAATTGTCATACCTTGATTGAATTTTCAACACTCCACACAAATTTACATCCTACTCTATCAATAGTTACCTAGAGGCCACTGGAAGACATTGATTACATCACTAAATATAGTAAAGTTATCATAGACCTCCGCATCAAACATCAAATAACTTTATTTGTACCACAGTAACTCACACTTTCAATGAAAATCGTTGGCGGACAAAGAATGATCAAAATGAGATAACAGAGCATATATCATTATTCCAGAGCCAATGACAACTAACAACATGAAGTTGGTGTGAGGTGAGCTAACCTGAATTGATATCAAGTATCCATATCGGAGTGTCAGCTGAGTAGCTAGAGGCAAGTACATATTGGTTCCTGTAGCAGACAACCCCTTCAGGGTACTCAATCTTCTTTGTTGTCCACAGCACCTCACCACTTTCTATATTGACCCTAAACACGCTGCCAGTGCCAAAGTCAGTTACTATCACTGTTTTATCATCACACACAGCCATTGAATTGTAACCACCGCTTATCTCTGGACATAGGATTTTTTTTTCAAGTTGCCCTGTTAGGGAGTACACAGCCAATGATGATTCTGCTCCAATGGATACAACGACCTTCCCATTCAAAACCCTTAAACTATCACAATCACTGCCGATATTCCAGGTTCTTTCAAGCAGACCTGATTTTTTAAAGATTTGCACCGCATCCGCTGCCCATACATAAACTTCATCCTCATAAATTTGGAGGCTTTCTACACGACCACCAGGATTACACAGAAGTGTCTGCTCATCTGATTTGGAACCAATTTCATAAACTTCATTTGAATGTGAGCCTATGAAAGTGCTATTTCCATCAGTGGTCACAGACACAACACTGTATCCATTTGCTAGTTCGACTGTTTTAATCAATTGCATAGAAATGGGTGGGCCGGGCTGTTGTGGTGGGGGCTGAATAAGGAAACCATCATTGGCAACTGATAACTCCATAGAAGGCTGAATTTCTTCACTCTCTAGGAAAAAAAAGGATTCAAATATGTGTATAAAATGAATCAGCCATACGGGTTAATATTGATTAAACGATTATTTATATATCATAAATGCTAAGTACTAAATTACCATGTATTAGTCAAATAACGACCAGCAGAATGCAGCTCACCTTTTGGGGAAAGTTGCACATGATTGTCTGATTTTTTGAAAGCTGGAATCTTCATTTTGATAAGTTGATGTATCAACCCTTCTGTCTCATTGTATCTCGCAGTTACATCCACCTGTCAGAGGAGGAGATAAGTAATGAACAGGAATACAAGATGGCTGGCTGGATGGATCCTGCTATATTGAAGCGCAGTCTTTGTGCATCAAATGAGATATGCACATAACACAGCAAAACAAAATACATACACAATATTTGATCGAGAAATTGCTAATTAAGTAAAACCATAGACCTACTAATAATTAACCTAGACAGGTGACCTGCGCAAGTGAAGTGAGGCCTCTAATAACCGGAATTCCCCGATGACATAACGTTGCTGTGTTGTGCACAGTGAGCGCAGCAATGAATGGTTTTACTATATGAGCATGACAGAGATATCGAAGACGGATGCCTAAAAGTTGATTTTATCTGGAGGGTGATGTAACAAGCAACGTCATAGTCTCTGAATTTTTTCTCTAGCTCAAATATTGAATGAGATACGACCATTAGAAGCCAGCAATATCTGTAAACGGTGATACATTATTTAAGCATTGCAGCGTAGTCACGCTCATATAGTAACACCATTCATTGCAGCATGCACTGCGCACAGCACAGTAACGTTGTGTCATTGGGGAATTCCAGTTATTATAGGCCTCACTGCTCACTGTATAAGCTCTTTATCTGTCACCTGTCTAGGTTTATTATTAGTAGGTCTATGACTAAAACCCAGAACCAAATTTGAGAACACAAGTTTATCTGGGATACAAAGTAACTGGTATGTGCTTGCACAGTGAATCATCATAGTTGTGTTGCTTCAATAATTGTTATGTATATTATTTATTAGGTTAATCATTACTGAGATTTTATTGGAAACTTTCAAATTTCTATGTAATAAAGCCGATCACCTTGGAATTGTAACTTTGTTGGTAACAATTTTTTAAAAGCTTTTTCAGGGATCCAATTGCTGCTTAACTTGCTAAATATTTCTTTTTTCTACCTCATATCTGTATGGTATCAGATGGTTGAATAACAAGGCTCAACATCAAAGTGTAAAATAAACGTTTATCTAGTGCCTGATCATTGAGAGAGTTTGAAGGAATTTGTGATCTTTCTCAGATAGCAGAGTTACTTATCCACATGGCTGACACATTGAAGCTTGGGCCATAACAAGTTTTATTCTTATTGAAGTTTTGATAAGGTTGATTACCTGATGATATGTGAAGAGTCGAGACTCAATCCTTAAGGTCTGCCTGCTTATCCTGTCCAACATAACTCCAACTTCATGATCTAGAGTTACTAATTTTTGAATGCAAGTAAGAGAAACAAACCATCAGTACATGTTCCGATCTCCTGTGAAAAGTTGCATACTTCACAATAGACATTGTGGCATCTCTCACAGCCTATATTGTACAGTTCATCTGTATGTGTCTGACAGTATCTGGTCTCAAGTTTTCTGAATTCTTTCTTATACTCATCCATTCTGATCCGGGCGTGATCATCTAAAGATTCATTATGGGCCTATGGAATGAAAATGCTAAGTTTAAGGACAAATTAAACTTGTTTGAGAAAAAAAAGGGTTTGATATCATTTTGGTACTGGGCATGATCATCCGATGATTCATTATGGTGCTGAAAAAACGCGGTGGGATGCTTCATTAAAAATATGTTTATAACCTAGAACTCTGCAAGGTGTGTTCTTAATATAGCTATCACACCTGGCTTTAGCCTAAACAACGATATCTATTGTGCCAATTCCTTGATAAAATTGTTAGATATACGTGTTATGATTTGCTGGTGTCCACTAGGAATGAAAAATCATTCGGACAACTTGTCATTTTCAAATTTCTTGCTTAATACTCTTCACTCCTTTTTTTTAATTAATTTAAATTGTTGTCTGATATGTCTGTCTGTTTTTTGTGGGCAAAATTTGTAGAACAAACCACCAATTATCACATTACTGCCGGGTTCAAAGAGATTGATTGACCCAGAAAAATTGCAATTGAAGACATTCGTTGCGGAGCCCAACTCATGTACTATCACTCAACCAATGTTTTACCAACCTTCTCATGAGTCGTACAGAACTTCTTCCTACAGATTTTACAGTAAATCTTCTTTCCTCATACAGACATCACAGCAGAGAAACTTATCCAAAGGTTCCCCGGCCGATTGTAAGGAGCCAATTTCGTCATCAAACACCGACCTTAAGATAAAAAACGATCAAGGAATCTTAAGATGATTCTGACAATTTGCTTTTATTTCCAAAGCGCTGAGAAGCTTTCGAGTGCTTTCATTCACCTTCAATATTCTCTGGCAAACTTCCAGAAATTAAAAGGCTAGAATCATGTCAAAATCAATGTAAGAAATTCTAGTATGACTGTTGTAAGTTTGTCCAGAATCGACTAAATTGGCAACATAATGGCAACAAGAATACGTTACTGTGTTAGTAGTGATGTCTCAGTGTAAGAATTTCTATTCACAACTAAAAGCTCTTGTATTGTTTACAATAGAATCAAGGTCATGTTAGACAAAATAAAAGACTGCTCTTTTAGGAAGTGACCAACAATATGTCCTGTAGCTTTTAAAACAGACTCTCTTGAGGTATAATTTTATGCATTCTGTTAAGATATTCGATCGGACTTGGTAGATAGAATTGGATGCATACACTAGTCTGAAAAGTGCTTGCCGTTCAGTAAGACACAGCAGATTGGGCGGCCCCTAAATAGGAGGGCAAGGTGCCCTTGATACTCATACTGAGAATCTGATGCATTCTAGAAAACTAGAATGCATCCTTGTTGTGAGGCCATGAAATACGTCATGTACTGGGTGTGTAGAAAAATCACAACACCGAATCTGACACTAATCAGTCATTGGCATTGACACTTTGAACTTAAAGAATATGCCTAGAAGCAAAATGCTTTGCAAATATGCCATGGAAAACTGTGAAAAGGTTAATACTGTCAATGACAAACTGTGACTGTATTACAATCAGAATGTCATATGCATGATAATTTTATTTCGCATAGAAAAACCATTAACAGGGCCCTTAGAAGCAAATCTCTCAGTGCACATAATTCAATATGACAACCATAGTGAGCCGGTATCTGAAGAGTATATCAGTCATCAAAGCACAAAACAAGGGAGGTAAATACTCACCTGCATAGAGAACACCTGACTACCTTGGTGACCTCAAAATCCTTAGTCAAACATTTCACACAGAATATATGTCCAGGATGACACGGCAGCCTCTTCAGCTCATCATTCTCAAAACAGAGAGAGCACTCCAGAAATTTTTCTTCTCTTTCGGTAGACTCGGCCATTTTGATGATAAATTGTTAGAAGCTAGCAGCAGGGTGCTTTGAAGTAAAATGAAATACTGATCAGAGAAACTGATAACACTGTTTATTCTTGGTGACACGTTGCAAATAAACGTGATATACCCGCATCAAACTTCATGGCATGTTTGAGTTATATCCATCAACTTGGCAGTGCGAACAGGTTGCGCCATAGTCAACAATTTTTTATCATAATACTATGCGACATATATACTGGTATTAATATGTGTATTGCATCAACAAGTTGAAACTGTTTTTGGCATATTTCAAATTCATACATTCTGTAACAAGATAGCAACAGGATCTAGCTTACTTGATGATACCATACTGCTGGTATTATCCTTGCTCTATCATTTCTTTTATCTAGCACAATATTTGAATGACAAAAATTACAACATTGATTATTGTGAAAACTGATAAAGAGATATAAGTGGCTCCTATTCTTGTCTTTACAAGACAATAGTCTTAAGAAAAATGTCTTTGTATAGAATAGATTGCGGGGTGGGGGGCAAATCTCAAATTATCCAACACTAATGAAAGTGTTGGATCTTAGCTAGATTTTAAAGGCACCTGATCAGTTAGGGGCAATTTTTGACATCACTAATGGTGGATGGCTGGGAAGAAGATACTCCCTACATTTGAGAGCTCATATAACACCATGCAAAGCTACTGGCTAGATGTTTTGAGGCCACAACGCTCTATTTAGATTTTTGAATGGTGGCGCTGCTGCTGCTGGGCAAAGCTGTGTCAGCAGCTGTTTAACCTGTATTTCAGCTGCAGACAACGAGAAACTCTAGTGCAGCAGTTCTATGTCTGTCGGCTTCATTGGCCAAATAGTGAACTCCGCTGAAACTTTAGTGCAACAATTCTTTGTCTTTTGGCTGAGGAGCGAACTCCTAAGTGATGTTCACCTAATAGCATGGATTTGATTAAATATGTCATCATGTTTTGATTTGGCCTTGTTCCGATATCAATGTTCTAATAAGGTTTATGTTTACAAACAATATTGAAGTTGAAAGTTGAAAGGACTGTTTTATGACAGTAAATTACTGTTTGGCTGATTGAC
Source organism: Membranipora membranacea (assembly GCA_914767715.1). NCBI lineage: Eukaryota > Metazoa > Bryozoa > Gymnolaemata > Cheilostomatida > Membraniporidae > Membranipora > Membranipora membranacea. The sequence goes on along the minus strand of OU612071.1, from coordinate 6,096,147 downwards.
GTATATGCAAGGATTAAAGGTGGAGCCTTAAAAATAAAAATTAAACCACAAATGGATTTAAATCTGTCTGCTCGGCGACTTCATGAAGCTCTAGGCTAACAGGTTTGGGATCATCTGCACATGTATTTCACCCTACTGGCGGCATCCATTTTTAGCATTTCAGTTTATGGCTGGGTCAGTTTTTGTTTGTAGCAGTCTGACCTGAAATTAAACATGAGTTTTTGCTGCGATCAATTCACAGTACTATAGTTGGTTACCAAACAATTTCACATACCAGTATACACTCAGCAAAAACAGGAGGCTGTATAGTAACTCATTCCAACTACCCTAATCTGTGTCAGTGCTTCTCAAAGATATCAGAAGAATTCAGGTAAAATTGATAGGTTATTTTTTACAAATTCATTAAATTCAAAGATTATAAATCAAAACTAGAGTAATATAAATTCCGCTTAGAATGAGAGTTAGGGAAGTCATGCAGTTTTCAGATCCTATTGCATTTCTTGAATCTATGATAGTGAGAGCAAGTTAATAATGAATGTCATTTTTAAAAAAAAAGATATGAATGAATCAGCTGATCTTGTGGTTGGGGACATCCCTCTTCTGTTTACCGCTCACAAACAGTTTCTACATAATGATGTGGTTGCATAATGAATGCTATAAATCATCCTTTGATGTATGCGGTAGTAAAGCTATTGACAGTGATCAGAAAGAAAGAAAGAAAGAAAGAAAGAAAGAAAGAAAGAAAGAAAGAAAGAAAGAAAGAAAGAAAGAAAGAAAGAAAGAAAGAAAGAAAGAAAGATCGACCCTAAGCTAATACATGCATTCCAATATACTCAATAGAAGTTTTCATGTTTCAAAGATCTGCGGCTGAATGCCTAGAATGTATACTACGGAAGACGAGTAATGACAAACAATCATTTTTACTTTTCCAACGAAAAAAATTGTGTGTCATCCCTCGGCTTCGCTATTTTCCCGGGCTATGACAGGGAAAATTTTGATAATCAGCAGGTAAAATAAAGTAAGTCAGTACTCGGCTACACGAAGAGAGAGGGTAACTCCCAGCAATGATGAATGATCCTAGCCTGAATAAGAGCTCTTATGCAATCGGTAACAGGTTTAGTGGGCGTGTCTTTGTCGCATTAACAGCAGCAAACAGGATAATTTCTATATCAACATCGGACGCAATAAGAACATCCAATATTATAGCCAGCATCATCATCAGTACACTCAACCTCGACTCGAGGACACGCAGTTACCAGCTAGTGCATATCACCTCGAATCAGGGACAGGCAAATATATGCAAATCTAAATTCTATTCTTAATACCGGTGCCACCCTAACGCCAGAACCGTGACAACCATGACAATGCAGTAAAGGTGGCGCCAACAGAGACAATTCAGAATTAGCATAATGCCTGACTTACACCAACCCACACTTGCGGCCGATCAACCCTGGATCAACCCACTCTTGCGGCCGATCAACCCTCTTTTTGCGGTAATTGAAAATTGTGTTTATTTTTTGTTTTTTTGCTTATTGACGTCAGCAATTTTTACTGTGTCTGGAACCATGCTATATAAGAGCATGGTTCACCAATGGAAAGCATGATTTGTTTGGCGACCCTCTGGTCGTCAAGCAGCACTCTTTGTTTGCAACTTCTTTTGAAGACAGGTCAGTTTTTTTTTAAACATGAAAGTTTTACGAGTTGTTATCATAATATTTTCATTTATTGTACGTTAGTGATATTTATAGGGAAATAGAACTCGCCTTATTATTTAATATTGGCACAGTATAACATTTGGTTGGATTATCTATACCATCAACTAATTGAGTTAAATGAATTAAATCCAGCATGCATGGCATCATTGACTAGAAAGTATGACTTGTAGAAATAAGACATGCATTTTTAAGTTGATTTATGTTTGATGTTAAACTTGATAAGAATTAAAAGGCATGCTCTTTGTCAAGTGTTTGATCTCGAAATAAATGACATCACAATTATGTAAATAAGTCAGTGTCACATAGTGAGAATCATCATACCGAGCTCGTGAGCACAGATCTCAGTAGCGGAGAGTTAATGTGGTGACTCCATAACCCGGAATCCCACAATTGGTGCTCGCCGAGTGAGGAGAGATCTAACGACCTTCAGACTACTGTTTCTGTTTATTTAACCCCTTACTTTATCAAGCTCTTTACTTTATTGAAATCGTAAGTAGACATCATAAGAATCATCTCCATCAGTATATCTAGCAAATCTATAAGTGCAAAAGTGTAAATAATTTTTACCAGTATTCAGTGACAGTATTCATTGATTCAAACCCTGCATCGGAGACAAGCGTGATTAAAAATATATCCAAGCAAAGATGCCAATCATTTATCATTTATTCATTTATGTGCGCTGGTGTCAAGTACTCCATGGTATCACAGAGTAAGGGTATATCCTTACACTGTGATGGTATACAGAATCTTTACACCATTGTACTGATAATTAAACCATGATTAATGGGCTTTGTAACTCACGCTATGTTATTTTCTATATTACAGGTTCACAACTAGCCGGATTATTAATTGCATAAAAATTATCTTCCTCTTATCACAAGAAAACCGCAGTAAGTCATGGAACTATCTCATTTTAATTAGGGGTAAGAGTTGCAGCTCGAGGGTGTACTTAGGAAATTCTCAAATCAAATCCACATGTGAGTAGGAGGAAAGTTAGTAGACTTTGATGCAATGAAACTGATTTTAAATCTTGAATTTATTGGAGAAAAAAAAATTTTTTTTGGTTATTATTTGGAATTCTCATAATCATTTAAGGACCTGAGGCTGTTGAGCTGAGGAGTTGAGACTGCCTGCTCGTTTTCGGTGATGCCTAGTTTTGAGGTATCGACCGAGACAGACAGCCCTGACTACCAGAAAACTTCAGACCCAGGCCAACGATTATGAGAGACAATTATTAGAAGAAATTATGTGAAAAGATTATGTGAGAATATTATTAGAAGAAATTATGATGAGAAATTATGAGGAAAATTAAGATGAAAAATATGAGGAAATTATGAAAGAAAATTATGTGAAGAAATTATGAGGAAATTTGTCCAGGATCCAGTGCTGGTGACTACTCTTTTGGAATGGATTGGACGTCCATAAATGTGGAGGCAGTCATCCATTGTCTATTAAAAGCGCACAAATTGATATTCAGCTTGATGGTTTCCGAAGCCTTTATATCTGTTCCATCAGAGGAGTCATCACCCGTGAAATTTATGAAATTTATGTGTTAAATGATGTGTTTAGAAAAATTATAATGTTCAGTTAATGTTGAGTTATTTAGTTGTTCATGATTTCGAGCAGTTTTTCAGTCTGAAAGTTGTTAACTGCATCTAACTTTCCTTGTTTGAGAAACTCTGATATTTGGCCTGTCATTAAAAGAAGCCTTAAAGTTGTTTGTGTGCCTAGGAGACAAGCTTTTAAAACGTTTGCGTTCACGTGGAGGAAATGGGTAAGAATAATTAATGTCACCACAGTATGCTTGAAAATAAATGCAGCCAAGCTTAGTCTATTGCGTTAACAGTGTCTGACCCATAAATTGTATTCGTGGTAGCATGGTCTCAAAAGTACTCATGGTTGCCTTCTACACGCAAGGGTAAAGAATTTGACAGATAAGATGTGTATACAATGTGATTCCGATTGGCATTTAGTAATAGATCTTATGAGAATTATTTATTGGGGTAAGGTGATTTAGCTGAAGGTTAACTATAAGTGAGGTAGGTAGCAGTGAGTAAACATTTATGAACGTCTAACTGTGTGGCAAAAAATTTGACATTTCATGGAAAATCCAATCTAAATTACTATATTTTCAGTAGCTGACATGTAGAATTTCAAGTGCAATTTGCACTAAGGATAAGATGGGCTCTGCCTATCAATGACTTAAGGCATTTTCCCCTTGGCACAGTATAGATAACTGAGTCAGTCATGAGATTCTGGGTACCAACATAAATTGAGATTTGCAAACTAGATACAAGTGTTGCTGGAATTAGAAATTGCCTACATCTAACATCAGGGTGGGTCTACATGAAAATTAGCCCCTAAATTAAGACTTAGTTTTAATATGGTTGAAACCTCAACTTGCTTGGATCACCACCAACAGAGATAACTGGTAAAAGAAAATTCAGTGACTTACTGGTGATTGGTAAGGTCAAGGCTTTATTTATTGCCCATAGTTTCCACCACTTGTTGATATCTGAGGGCCTCAGGATCTCATGATTACAAATAAAAGAGGTTTCAACATTTTCAAGGGCTTGAGTTGGTACATCCTCGAGCTACATATTTAGAAATGGTTTCGGAATTTCTGTGCTTATAATGAACAAATTAATAATGTAAGGTATATATTCAAAGGGAAGTCAATTGGTCGTCTACGACGTCCCTGAGTAATGATATCTGCTAGTTGATAGCCTGTGGGTCCACAGGACACTATATTATGTATAGTTTTTGGTTAAACAGAACTTGGTTTTACTAGTTTTGTGAGTTAGTCTGAGGATTGAACTCCTTGTCATGTTGTGACTTCCACAACAGCCATGGATTGCAATAAAAGGACTCACAAAAGAAAGGTATTTTAAATTGAACAACTCTACTAAAACATAAGACAACTCAAAATTGCCCATTTTTCCTTTTAATATTACTTATTGATGCTAGAGCTGAATCTGTAGGCAAGTTATGAAATCCCAGTTTTGATGAAGGTTTAGGCACAGGATTAGTGGTAATCCCCAGGATACTTGACTTTTTACCAACGCGGTCCTAGACCTTAACTTGAAAACTTTTATAAAGACTAAGACAAGAAACCATCTTTTACCGCTAGCCAGAGATAAATTGTCAAATCAATGATGGGTTTCTCAGCCCATAGTTGTTATTTGTGATCATATTGAAGTAGATGACATCAGTTTTATTAACAGGATAGGGACAGGACAATTGAAATGGTCGTTAATAACTAACATTGGGTTTCTGTAGTTGTAGTAGCGAGGCATTAACTGACCACTCACCGGTATGCAGGATGTTTTGACGGCCTAAAACAATAATTGGTTTATAGTGATTTGAATGAATAGTACTGAAATGTGGGTGCCTCACCATGCCTAATCACCCTCATACTGGGAAATCTAGTATGATGGATAGGGTTTCCCATTTACTAGATGCCTGGGCCTAAGTCACAAGCGACTATGGTATAACATAGTGCATTATAAAAGTGAGCCTATCCAACTCAATCAGGGGATAAGGAAAATGGGAGGGGACACCTGCCTTGGTTGGTTATTGAATCCAATCCATACTTTAATATCAATTGACATGATTAACATCATGCAGCAATCACAATAATACTTGATTTTGTGAAGGGCGGATTAACATGTGCTGCAATCATGGGGTTGGCCCTATCTGCCTCTCTACTGTAAGTACAATGTCACCATGGGAAGGTTACTAATTATCAGACTGCCCTTGATCTTAACAACATGATTGAAAATGATTTGAATGCTGGCAACAACTTTAGTGCTAACTGTAACTAACTATATTCACCACTATATGCTCTGCTAGTACTTGCTGTCACCTCTTTGGGATGATCTAGTATGTGTTAAATTTAAACTTACTCATTATGGATGGGGAGGCTCAGTCAGAATATCCAACTCCAAAACCAGTGGCGGGACTGGGAATTACTACTCCTTGCCAGTTCCAGCTCCAAAGAGAAAGAGTTTGCAGTCTTGCTGTTGTGTTGGCAAACACTCACTTCCTGTTTAACTTTTAGAGATTCCATTTTTTTGCGGGTTCAACTGAATTGAGAGTTGTCTTGTGTTTCAATAAGAGGACACAATATGTAAATTTTTGAAAGGTGGTAAGTAAATTTTATATTGTATGTATATGTATGTATGTATGTATGTATGTATGTAATGTATATGTATATGTATATCTAGAAATGTATATCTAGAAATAAATGATTAAATTGAATACAGTTATAATATTATGAAGTGAGTGTGAGGTAATTTATCATTGAGAGAAACAGAACTTGGTGAAATTTTTGAGAAAAAGCTGACCCCTGCATTGTAACCCGTGTATCTTTTCTGGTGTCACCTTTTGCAATGAATTGCATCTAGTGACACAATTATAGATTCAGGTGACAAAATGTTGACAAAAGCAGGTCAATTTAGACTTACAACAGGGCAGAGATTGAGCAGGAAGTGAGCGGGACAATACTTAACGAGACTTATGGTTAGAGCGAGCGAGCGAGCGAGAGGGTTTGGTAGGAGCTACTCACACACCTGAAGCATACTGTACAACCTATAGATGTAGAATTCAATGGTTAGGAGGGACGATCAGGAACAAAAGGCAGACAGGATGACCTGGAGCAGCTGGAGACTAACGATGAGGGAGCAGAGGCAGTGAAGCGTCAGATGCACCATACCGATCTGGAGCGCCAGGACAAGCAGAAACAGAGGAGAAAGAACACTGGGAGAGGTTGGCGACCTCCAGTACCCAGGCTAGCCATAATGTTACGGACTACAGGAACCAGACGACTTGTCAGATCATGTGACATGTCACGGCGATCAGGGACGATCACAACCAGGGAATGCAGATGTCACATCAATAGCAGGGAGCGGAAAACCTGTCATAGCAATCGAGGACGATTGCAATCAGGGGGTGCAGATGTCGCATCCACACACCAGATCATAGGATTGTCATAGCAATTGAGGACGATTGCAACCAGGGAGGTGCAGATGTCGCATCCAAACATCAGATCAAAGGATTGTCATAGCAATCGAGGACGATTGTAACCAGAGGAGTGCAGATGTCGCATCCACACATCAGATCATAGGATTGTTATAGCAATCGAGGACGATTGCAATCAGGGGGTGCAGATGTCGCATCCACACACCAGATCAAAGGATTGTCATAGCAATCGAGGACGATTGCAACCGGGGGGTGCAGATGTCGCATTTACAGCAGCAAACAGGATAGTTTCTATATCAACATCGGACGCAATAAGAACATCCAATATTATAGCCAGCATCATCATCAGTCATAGACTTAATATACTACCTAGACAGGACAATGCTTATGCTTCACTGATCATAATGTGTCCCACTTAAATAGCACGACATGACGTAATTAGTTTGTGCTGTGAGGCATAGTTTACTATATACCATTCAATGAAATAATGTGAAAAATCAAGGGACGCCGCGCATGATATCAGCTCTTGTCCGGCCCCTAATTATTTAAACACAGAGAAAATTTGTGAGTTTGTGTAAAAGACCGTTCCGCACGAGATGGTATAAAAATTGACTCCTTAGGCGAATCTAGAGCGAGAACAGACCTGATAAGTTACAATCATTAGCCAATAAATACTGAAACAAATACAGCCATCTACCACTACTATTCAAATGCACAGAATACCCACAACACAGTATCACAAATATTTTGTTGAATGAGCCAGATCAAAGCACCACCACCATCATCATAGATTCTTGCATAAATATTCCTAGTCATGACTGAGCACAACCTGCTCAGCTTGGATTCCTTGTTACAAGTTTTTACTGCAATTTTTTTGTCGCTTCATGAGGAAGAATAGATCTGTGCTGGAAATTGAGTATGCCAACTCCAGGTATGAATGTATGTATCATGAAGCTAGGGTACGTGGCACATATATATATATATATATTAAGTCTATTGTCATCTCTCATCAATGAAATAATATAGTAAATTAAGGCACGCAGGGTATAATACCAGCCAAATTATATTAGATCTGTTTTAATTTATGAGATACAAATTATCAAAACAAATACAGCCCTGTACTGAAACAGAAGATGAAAGATACTATGTAAACAAAGTGGTTACTGGTTTTAATATTCATACTTCGTTGAGATTATTTATTTATATAACGTGAACCTGCGTCCTGCAGCCTGCTGTCTCATATTCACAAGTAAGCCCAGCTGCAATTTTACTATCATCAGTTGCGAGATACAAGGCAAACATAGAAGTTCTGGATATAATACCCACGCCGCTCAGTTTATAGGAAAACTATTTTTAAATGAGCCTACAGCCTGCTACCTCGTCTTCACAAGATGATAATCTGGCTGCCTCATCTTCACAAGATGATAATCTTGCTGCCTCATCTTCACAAGATGAAAATCCTGCTGCTACCACTTCACAAGATGATAAAGTAAGAAACAGCCCAGTGGTGGCTCTCATGTATGCATTGTCATATTTCCGTCTTTATTGGATTGAATTTTTTGGCATAATTTCTGCTTGTCCCATCCATCTAAGATCTAAATCAATTAAATATTGTCATATAATAATACCCACATCCTTCTATACATGCACATAAATTTAAGGCTATAGACATAGTAAATAATAATCGATGGGTGTGATAAAATTTGAATGTAAGAAAAAAAAGGTGGAACGATAGTGATGGGGCGGGGGGGGGGGGGGGGCTGGAGGGAAACTATTTGAGATGACAATTCTGATTTACTCCTGAAATATCTAACTCAGAACTGGCACAGCAGTCAAAAAGTGTGAGTAGACTTAATCGGTGATCTCGCAAATCTTTCTTGGCCATGCTGATGCTCCTATGAAATTGATTTTACAATTTCTGTTTATCATATCAAAAGCTGTAGTTTAATGATAATTATTTGTATATGTAATCATTTGTGATGCTTTTAAAAAAGTCATCTAGAAACTGGTGCGCTGCCTACGGCTGTGGAAATACCCCGGCAGGAAATCCTAATTTAAGCTTCCACGCCTTCCCCAGAAATAACGAGGAGAGACTAAAGGTATGGGTTTCGGCCGTTAAACGCAAGAACTGAACTCCATCCAAATATGCTGTTCTATGTAGCGAACATTTGAAACGAGATACATTTAGAAGGCCTCCTGGTGTGGGTGGGAGAGCTTTGCTCAAAAAGGATGCTATCCCAGCAATTTTCCAATCCTTCCAACACTATCTACAAACCCCTAAAAGTGAAGAGATATATGCTGGTCAGAATACACCATGAAACAACCAAACTCGCAGCAAACACTGACCATAAGCGCTCCAAACTGAGCAGGCTTATTGTGTTCAGTGACTCAGTCATATCTAATTTTCAGCGATCGCTGATAGTGATAGTGTCTCGTTTGGAAATTTTGCAGCAATCACCGATAGTGGTAGTTTTCTAGTCTTTGACCCATCCGCAAAATTCAGTATAATCCCACAGTATATTTTTTTTTTGATAAGTAGGTGTAAGAAGTGGTTAGCTTACATTGCTCTACTAATTTGATTAATTTTAACATATACTGCAACCAGTCATATCTAACTTTGCAATGCTCGCTGATAGTGGTAGTATTTTTAATAGTGGTAGCCGTTAGCCTTGGTCGTGCCCTCATAAATTAGTATAATCCCGCAGTAACAGCCCTCTGTTTTGTCATGTAGTGATAAAAGTGGTTAAGTACAGGGCTGTATTTGTTTTGATAATTTTTATCTCATAAATTAAAACAGATCTAATATAATTTGGCTGGTATTATACCCTGCGTGTCTTGATTTACTATATTATTTCATGGATGAGAGATTACCAAAGACTTTATATATATATGTCACTTACCCTAGCTTCATCATACATACATATCTGGAGTTGGCATACTCAATTTACAGCACAGATCTATTCTTCCTCATGAAGCGACAATAAAATTTGCAGTAAAATCTTTTAACAAGGAATCCAAGCTGAGCAGGTTGTGCTCAGTCATGACTAGGAATATTTATGCAAAAATCTATGATGATGGTGGTGGTGCTTTGATCTGGCTCATCCAACAAAATATTTGTGATACTGTGTTGTGGGTATTCTGTGCATTTGAATAGTAGTGGTAGAAGTGTTAAGAGTAGACGGCTGTATTTGTTTCAATATTTATTGGCTAATGATTGTAACTGATCAGGTCTGTTCTCGCTTTGGATTCGCCTAAGGAGTCAATTTTTTATACCATCTCGTGCGGAAAGGTCTTTTACCTAAACTCACAAATTTTCTCTGTGTTTAAATAATAAGGGGCCGGACAAGAGCTGATATCATGCGCGGCGTCCCTTGATTCTTCACATTATTTCATTGAATGGTATATAGTAAACTATGGCTCACAGCACAAACTAATTACGTCATGTCGTGCTATTTAAGTGGGACAGTATTGAATGCTATTGGCCTGTCTAGGTAGTATATTAAGTCTATCTCATCAGTACACTCAACCTCGACTCGAGGACACGCAGTTACTAGCTAGCGCATATCACCTCGAATCAGGGACAGGCAAATATATGCAAATCTAAATTCTATTCTTGATACCGGTGCCACCCTAACGCCAGAACCGTGACCACCATGACAATGCAGTAAAGGTGGCGCCAACAGAGACAATTCAGAATTAGCATAATGCCTGACTTACACCGACCCACACTTGCGGCCGATCAACCCTGGATCAACCCACTCTTGCGCCCGATCAACCCTCTTTTTGCGGTAATTAAAAATTGTGTTCATTTCTTGTTTTTTTGCTTATTGACATCAGCAGTTTTTTAATGTGTCTGGAACCATGCTATATAAGAGCATGGTTCACCAATGGAAAGCATGATTTGTTTGGCGACCCTCTGGTCAGTTTTTTTTTTAAACATGAAAGTTTTACGAGTTGTTATCATAATATTTTCATTTATTGTGTGTTAGTGATATTTATAGGGAAATAGAACTCGCCTTATTACTTAATAATGGCACAGTATAACATTTGGTTGGATTATCTATACCATCAACTAATTGAGTTAAATGAATTAAATCCAGCATGCATGGCATCATTGACTAGAAAGTATGACTTGTAGAAATAAGACATGCATTGTTAAGTTGAATTTCGTTTGATGTTAAACTTGATAAGAATTAAAAGGCATGCTCTTGAATCAAGTGTTTGATCTCGAAATAAATGAGATCGCAATTATGTAAATAAGTCTGTGTCACATAGTGAGAATCATCATACCGAGCTCGTGAGCACAGATCTCAGTAGCGGAGAGTTAATGTGGTGACTCCATAACCCAGAATCCCACATCTTTTCTTGGCGAAGCAAAGTCACTGACAATGTGGTGTGTAGTGGCGAAATAGTTCGACAGTGTTTATTCAAGGTTTCGAGAAGTAGGACATACACTTATTTGAAGCATATTTTGCTGCTCTATGAACCTGGAGCAAACAGGCCCACAAAAACAGCTGGAGGACAAGCTTAACAAAAAGTTTGAGCAAGACAAAGCAGGTTAGTAATAGTATGATGGGTGTGCAATGATTGCGTGTAAATAGACTTGTATTTTCCTGTACCGTAACAATGTTTGTATGTGCCTTCGTTTCAAAAAGTTCACAAATCAAGAACCAGATTTATGAAACCTAAATTTGTTACATTTAGAAAACACAGCAAGAACTCAATACTGCACTGTACTTATCTAAAGCACCGTCAAGCTTGGAGTTTCTGTGTCTGAAGTTTGCCATTGTTCAGCCAAAATTAACCATGTAAAGTGTGATTTATACCCGAAAAGAAACATCATATACTCCAGGAGAATTCATGATTTCATGAGTTTTATCACGTTGCATGTATTTATTGTTTCAAGCAGCACGGAAAAAGACATTGGAATGTGATTGCTGGTGATTGTGCTCGGATAGGACAATGGTGATTATTGGCAACAATAGATCGTCATAAGAGATGGTGTTCTTGTATTGAATGAAATATTGTACCCTGTTGACAAAACAAAAGTGCATGGTTAAAACACAGGTATGGATTTGATTTCAATGGTGAAATAAAAATCTCTTGCCATATTAAAAAACAGGATAACTATTTAAAATATTATCCCGGGAATTAGGAAGATAAACTTTATCAAGTTAAACATGAAACGAAATTATATTGTCGAATTGCAATGATCAATGTTTTGCGGATTACTTAATCATCGTCACAAAAATTATACATTTAGATTTTATAATCACGACTTACAATTACTGGTGGGATAAGTGTCAAACCGAGCAATGGGGTGAGTTTGTACTCTAAAGGCACTCTTAAAATTCCTGATGCAACTGAAAACGAAAATAATAAGCAGTGACAATAACTGATTGTGATCGACGAGCAGAGCCTGACCTCGATGCCGCATTATAAGTGATTGAATAATCATATCGATATGATTACTGATGATATACACTTGGAGATGAAGTGATCGGATCGAAGTATAGTGTGGTATTTCTAGATCGATATTACTCAGGCAACATGTTGTAGATAGGCGTACGATGGATAAAACGTCTGTCATTACTGCTGAATTGCCACAGAGAGTTAAACACAATATTGTTAATACCTAATTTAGTTCCCAAACTTTAAAACATTTATAGTGCCAAAAACGATAAGAAAAATGAGTACAATTAAACTCACCACCATATTGAGAGGTGTCTAGCTTTAGTGTTCAGTGGTCGATGTCCATTATAAACTGTTCAGAGTATTCATTGTGATGGTTGATTGAATACAATTACCATGTAGAATATGGTTAAATACAGATACACTGAGTCAGGATATTTTAGAGCGACATTAAAATAACCGTGCTGGCTGATGTTGACAGTTCGCCAGTCTTACACAAACTGAATTGACAGATGAGGCTAGCACAAATCTGATTGGCTGATTTGAGAGAAGATAAGACAACTCTTTTAGATTAAAGATTTAGATTCAGATTAAACTTCCTAATACAGTGATTGCGGTCCTAAAAGAATGTTACCTGCACCTTTGCATTTTCACTAACAGGCCTTGTCCATTCAGGGTGCATCTATTTTCTGAGTGCATGTCACACTCGGCCAATGTATGTTTTGGATAAAATAAGTTTTAAAAAAACAATTATTAGATGGTACTGCAATAAAATTTGCAAACAGAAGCTCATCAATATTGGTTCCTTGTCTACTATTAATGGCAATGTCTGTGGGTAGTAATTATACATACATGATTGTATATCGATCAATTGTTTTTGTCAGGTTTTCACAACTTATGTACCTGTTTATGTGAATTGTTATATCATTGACTACTCATTCATTCATTCATTTTACTACCTGAAGACATGACAATGACAATGTGTCCCTCTCACTCCTTGGATGCACTACCAAGTAGCAAATGGCGCTTTAACTTAACTTAATCTCTTTCGATTAAAATGGTGATGTAGCGGTATATCCCGTGTCTCTGCTAATAGTTGCATGACTATGAGCCTTGAAGAAAAATCTTTTTTTTTGGCTTTGGATCTCTCATGTTTTTGCTATTTTGAAGACTGAGTTGAGTAACATGTATCCTATTTCGCAAAAGGTCTCTGTCTGTGCATGTTTTTGCTTCCATTGGCAGTTGGAGATCTCCATTCCTGTAAATTGTAAATAGTGTCCTGCTATATTTGAATCAAGCACCCTATTCAGTTTGGTAACAGATTGCAGAAGAAAACTCTCTTATTGAACTGTACTTGGATTGGATTTTTCAGAGAAAGGGGAGATATGATGGCATCAGATCAGGAAAAAGGGTATGATACACCATTCCATTGGTCTAAACAAGGGTTGCTATATCTGTGCCAAAGGACTGAAATTGACTCATTTCTTGCTGTCACTGCTGAGGTGTGTACCACTCATCAAAAGTCATTGGATTGCACTGTCAGTGTCCAATTTAAAATCTTAAAGGATGTTATGCGGTTGATTTAAATGTCTGCTTGACAAAAGCAAGATGTAATCTGAGAACAACATAAAGATAAGCCACATATTACACTTCACATTTAAGCCACAACCACAGCAATTACATTAGTCCGATTGAGTAAAACTTATATGACAGTCTATGAATTAGAGTTGTCCCCTCTTTGTGTGAAGACGAGGTGAGACATGTGAATTATTTTACCTGCAGGTATACGAAATTTTAAATGTTATAGTCCGGGCAAATACCAAAGCCGAGGGATGACACAGAAATTTTTTCCTGTATAGAAAATAAAAAATTGTTTATGTCATCGTTCGTCTTCCGTAGTATACGGTATAGACCAGAGTAAATTATATCTATATAGCCATATGTGTAATATCCACTGGCTTTGCATTACTTGTAATTGCAACAGATCGTGAAAGGCTTTGAATTATTTACCCAGAAAACATATCAATCTGTGATGTAGTAGCACTTGCAAGCCTGTTGTGTGTCTTCAGTCATATGAAAAGGGATAACTGGCCTGATCCGATCTTAGTCTAGTCTAGATCATTGTTCTTGAACTGGTCTTTAACTGAATCTAAAACTCAGAAGTTTTAGAAGTTCCGAGGGTAAAAACTGACTGTGACTATGCATCAGTAAGATGTTAAGTGTGCCTAGCCTGTTGAAGTGATGTGTTATTCAATGAAATGGCTCTAAAATACGAAAGCCAGAACACACCTAAACATTTTATCATACTCTGTATTACACATTATTTATGTTGTTCATTTGTGATTTGTAATGATAGACGCCTTACAATGAATGAGCTGAAGACGGTTTGTGTATGCCATCCAATCATAATGATTTGTTGTGAACATTATCCAATCCATGACAGGTGTATGGCTGGCAGGGACCCATCATTCATAAGAACTTCTGTTTGATGATCTGAAGCTAATCCCCTTCTACCCAAATTGCTCACATAGCTACATTATAGAAAGCGAATAAAATTTTTAGTACCCATTTTTATCATTTTATATTTAACTGACTGTGTATTTTACTGACTAACTCTTGTTCTTTCTAGTGGAATTCTCTCCAGTACATCGCACTGTTGATTTTAGGAGGAAAAAAAGTACAAACATAACATAACATAATACACAATGAGAGAATTTTATCAGACGTACTAATTTATTGCCGCTCTCTAATTATTTTGATTTTTCGCCTAGTTTAAGTTAATCCGCTCATTGTCTACTTCTTACACAGCTAATCACAACATCATGTGATGCACTCACTCAGAGGCGTAGGGAGTATTCCTGACCCCCTGGCCTATTGGGGATTGAATTGAAAATCCAAGATTTTCGGAGGTTGATCAGATATCTGGTTGAGAGAGAAAACCTGGGGTTGCGAAGTATAACAGGCTAAAAATAAGCTCAAACTCACCACTCACTTATGACCTTGGCTTGGCCTATGGGCGGGGCCATCTTGTTATCACTAGGCAACCAGACTACAATCCTATTGTTCCATTTGGTTTTATAACACTTTTAACATTTTTGATTGGTGGGTTGTGTGAGGAACGGAATTGGTACTAGTCTATACGGGGGGCGGTCGGATGAGGGGCAAAAGTCTGGGGGGCTCAGACTAAAGTATAAGCTGTGTACTATTAGTATGTGTAGTCGTTCTACTTCAAATTTGGTTCTACTTTCTAGTAATGGTTCTAAATCTTGCACTCAGGACACCTCTAAATGTCACTTTATTGTTGTGTTATATATTTGTATTTATAATTTGGAGTTGCCTCCCTTCGTGCACTGAAGAAAGACAAGATCGCTCAAATCTATTAAAACTTGGTTCCAATTGGTAATACTAGCACTCTGGTGAGTACGATGTATTTAACTTATTAATTTCTATTGACGGACAGCTGCTTCCCACTACTCCATTACTAGTAATTTACTAGGGGTTGTAATTGAGCCTGACCTTTCTTAGCCTCACGAGAAGCTGCCTTCAAGCTGTTTAAGAAAGGTTCCTGCCGGTAACCTGCTAAGACCCCTGTCTTGTTCTAACAGTAAAACTCTTGACGAGTTTTGAGACAATGCTCTTGCCTGGAAGCTCAATCAGGTAATCAAAGCGGTGTATCAGTATCAAAGGCCTCTTAGCCAAGTTAAATTAGCTCCAAGACTCCAGCCCAATTTCTAGTGAAGGAAAGAAGAATCAGTATGTGGTCACTCTAAATTGATGTTCGAATTCTATATTCAATGTTGAATTAAGGTTTGAGAGATTAGAGGTATCTTATCTTAAATCGGTAGCGTCCTACTTCTTTAAAACACAAGAATCTAATCCTAACTCCAGGGTAATAAGGTAACTGGTTCGGAATTGCCCTCTCACGTAAAAACCTTCAAAAATGAAGAGTTGCCCTCTCTCTTCAAATTTTCACAGGCTTTGATATGATTGGCCCATTACATCTTACTTTTTTCTTATTGGCCTGTTCAATAACTACATACTGATTACAATATCTGTGTTGGGGAACACTGAGTTAGTTATCGATATTGCTAGTAGTCAACTTTCTGAACAGCAGTCAGACTCAGTGGCACCAATCAGTAACTTCACAGACACATAAGACCACGATGAAGAGAGGATGAGCCAACACAGCTTCACAAGAAGAAGAAGAATGAAATTAGAACAGCTGTGAATGGACTTGATTGAATCAATTTGTTGTAGCTCTCACTCTCAGGTAAATAAATGCTATTTAGTATTTATTTGGTACACTACTATTCTACTACTCACTCAGTCGTGAGTGAAAGATGAGTAGACGAACTAAGAAGTCTAGCTAGTAACTGTTAGTTACTATCACTACTAGTAGCTTTCTGTAGTTTGCCAATGGTACCAATGTACATGTGCAGTGTAATATCAAGCAAGGAGAAGGACTCCTAAGAGTTGTAAGAGGGGGGAGGCTCATACAAGTCCAAGGAGTTTACTCCTTACTCCTCGCTTTGTTGTTTGTTGGTGGTGGCAAGTTTAGGTGTGCAACTCTCGTGCAACTAATTGTCTAGAACTGTTATGGCTAATCTACTATGGCTACATGTAGGCCTACATACTTTACATTGTAAGGAAATGCCCCCTCTCTTTACTACAACTACAGCCTATGTAGGCTGGGTCTTGTGTTTGTATAAAGTGTGTGCATAGACTTTGCCTCGGCGCAACTGAGGGATCATTATTACTTTATGTCAACCATTCCCAACTGTCTGAGACTGGTGGGGTCACCCTTAAATACAAACAGCAAAACTATAGCATATTAGTATACACTTTATTTACTGATAAAGCATGCGCATATAAGACCAAGTGGTACATCGTCATCTAGCTCAGTAGGGGAGACCTGCTTTTAGCTTCGTTCGAGAATTGGCCACTACTCAATTGAACTATGCTCACTCTTGTGTGAACTATTTGGGAACGAATTTATCTAAGGAGCGAGGATATTGTGCATTTAAGTTGTAATGATCTTTTGGTTTACAAAGCAGAGCTCATGCTAATTGAAATATCCCCTGGTCTATAATGATAATAAAGAATATACCAAACCCGATCACCAGAGGAAGGAAACCAGTGCAGACCTTGCCTTTTGACAATGGTATTGAATTTAAATGATTTGTTCGCTGTACAGGGTCTCAACTGCGTCACAGTGGTCATTTCATTATAATAAGCAGTGATCGGGGAGGGGGGCGGATTGCATATAATATTACATGTGTGGGCTCTTTGAGTTGCAAGCATGTACTTCGCCTTAATTCAGGGTCAACCACTGCCAACCATTGGTTATAGTGGTCTGTAGTTGGAGAGTAGAGAACTTGGTTACTGAGAGAAACTAGACCATTGCCAGCTTGCACACAATTGCAAAAGTTTCCCAAATGTAAATCTTCATCAATAGAATGGCGTATTCAAGTGTTGTAGAGGTACTAGCTCTCCAGAGTATAACGCTGGTTTAATTATTCGTCTACGTCTCTTATTAGTCTACATTGTAAAGCAACACAGACCGCAGAATAGTACTGAGAACAGTACAATGAAGAAGTGAGTGTTTGGGTGGTTTATAGCAGATGTGATACAACTCGTAGTATTAATAGTCATTCAGGTTACTCAATTCAAACAGGTAAGCCGACAATCAAGTTTTCAATTTTGGTTGTAAAATTTTATTAAGTTGCAGCAGGGAACTGACCCAGAAAGGCTTGAGATGGCTGGGGTCATAAGCATCGATATCTCCACTGTTACGCTTGCATCGCGCATCGTTAGTAATATAATGATATAAATGTCAGGTGATATGTGTAGGTTAACTGATGATAATTGCGTCGGTGTAATCGTTGAAGTCTCATGGCATAAATTTGGTAAAACTGCTTGAACACTGGCAGGCATCAGCAAGAATTTTTCATTGAAGCCGGTCAGTTGGTGTAATTAGGAGTTCAGTGACTATCGGAGTTGTGCTCTTTTTTTCATGGAGGAAACAACTCATTCCATCTCGCAACATCAAGTCACCTATTCCCTATATTCCACCCTCCTTGCCACATTTCATTATCTTGTCTGATCATTTTAGTTACAAACTTGCTGGCGTTATGTGCTGATTAAACCTATAGATCGAGTGTTTCCATTCCAAGAAACCAGATATAAAACTTAACAAACTTCTTCACCAACGGCTGGCAAATCTGTTGCCATCATAGGGATTGTAGATTTAACCAGGTCTTTAAGTGGTGTGTTATTTGTAATTTGGCAACATGCTAGAATCAGGCTCTCAATGCAGAGAAAATTGAAGGGTCCAGGGATGAACCTCGTAGCAGCAAAGCCTTGTTATAAGACTGCAAAAAATTTGAATGCAAATAATGTACTTAGGACATTGGAATGTATTATATTCATACTTTATCACATCATCAACTAAATATTTGTTGCAGAGAATACAGGAGAAAGACTGATTCAGTATGGCATGATAATGGCAGAGTTACGCATCAGAACCTTTGGAGGTTTGAATTCTGTCCTGAGAAATCTTGATGTACCGAGTGAGTGCCTGAGTGTCAAATAGTTACATTATTATGATTCATGATTGGTCATGATATACTCTTCGCTACCCTGATGCAGTGATCATTTGTAGTTGATTGTCCAAATCAAGGATACCATCGGTAGCCTAATTGGTAACCATATCTCATACTCATTGAAAGACCCCCCTCCCTCCCTTCACCTCCTATCTACCTTATCAACCTAATTAGTGATTAACTAATTAGGTTAATAAGGTAGATTGCAGGTGAAGGAAGGGGGGGGGGGGATGAATGAAATGATAATGAAATCTGTCTCTTAAAGTATTGTCAATTGTTCGATTGTGGTTATCATGGGGCATTTAACTTCCCAACATATGTTGGTGTGTGGGTAATTCTAGGTAACAGGCCCTAAAAAAAATTAAACAGCATAAAACTTGTTTCTAAGTTATAGTCAACTAAACCTATAGCCTTGGGAGTAAGTATTAGCTAAAGTTTAGTTTAGCTAGTCTTGAGATGACTTAATGTAAGCTAGCATTAAATTTTGGCTAGTGAAGGTTGAAGTCCATAAAAAGAATAAAAAAAGGGTGGGCGTATGTTTGCTACTCTTGAAGTTAGCTTTTTCAAGCCTGCGCAAAATGAAGAAAATTTCCTCCGATGAATACTTTACTCCTCTATGGAACTTTGTATTGACATTATATCTGCTTGATTTTGATTACTGTACCTTACATTTTAGAACGTAACTGAGGCAGTGGATTAGCAGGATGTTGGCATCTATTGACATTTGACTACCGCGTTAAACAACTTGAAGGCAGTTAGTGTAGGAAGAACAAGTATTCATCAGATAAAGTGGTAAGCTAGTCACACAATACTCTGTAAGTCTACTCATTCTTCACTCACGACTGAGTAGTAGAGTAGTACTCTACTACTCAGTCGTGAAGCATGAGTAGACTAACTAAGAAGTCTAGCTAGTAACTGTTAGTTGTTATCACTACTAGTAGCCTTCTGTAGTTTGCCAATCAGGGGTGTCTTTCAATTAGAAAGAGCGATACTTTACTAAAGCAAATTATCACTATCGCATCACTCGAAATTATTGCCCACTTGGTCTTTCAATTAGACAACATCACTCCCAGAATGTATATAGTTCAATCATTGACTGAACGATTTGAAAGTGAGACCCCTAACAGGTATTGCTCACTCACCTGGTGAGCGATCAGATTGTGATTTTGGTTTTTAAGTGATGTGTTATTTGTAATTTGTTAAAATGTTAGAATGCAGCTCCAAATGCAATGATCTCAGTGCCCTAACTTCATATCTAGATAGGGTGAAAGAAAGAGGGCTTACACGGTTTTCATCAGTAATAATACATCTGGTAAAAAAATCCAAAACTAAGAATTGCGAAAAAAATTCATCCTCAGCCATTCATATCCGTTGAGCCGACCTCAGCTGTTTCAGGGGAAATAAATTTGGTCCATAGTCAATATATTATATAATATGTGCCAAAATGTGAGTTGCTGGCAGTCAATGTAACATTGTGCATACCCTAAGAGAGTTAAGGATTTGCTGCAGGGAAAATTCACAAATAGCTACATTTAAAGCAAGCTAACATTTGCTCTCATTTCTTCATATAGACTCCCACCTCCGCTAGAGGAGTAATTTACTGCAAATCATCTTTAGACAACTATCCTGAATATTATGTTATATCAAGTTTATCGTCCTATTGAATTTAGAGTGATATATGAATATCTCAAAAAACTCAATATTCACACCTGTGTATATATATATAATATGTGGTTTTAGATCAGAAGATGATTTGATGGTATTCAGTAGCTAATAAACCATGGCTTCCCGCCAGAAATTGCCAGAAGATTAAACCGTGAGTTACTTCAATACCATTGGACCCCACTTTCAATGATAGGATTACTCTAGTGGAGTAATGTTAGTTCAATAGGAAAAGTTTGCATTTCGAGAAGATGGCTTGAAGTAATAAAATTATGGCTAGCCAACATTTTCTCAACTCCGTCACTTGACATTAACCTCCAGTGGGTGACCTCACGTTCAAAGTTTTAAGATACTTGAGTTTTAATGAGCTCGTTGGATGGTTGTGACAGGGTTGTCACATCCAATTCTTGAGAAAGGCACCCAAGTGCCTTCGGAGTTCTCCTCTATTACAAAAACTAAGTGCAGACAACCATTGCAGTTCGAACAGTATGCTGAATAACAATAAAAAAAGCATGGCTGTAAATGCTGTTGGCAAATTCCCACATGATTATAATATAAGTTCTATGTCAATTAAAATATTTGCACCCCTTCATTTCCGGTTGCTCCAATCCTAGTAAAATCCAAGTAAAACGACGTTGTCTTGTGTTGATGTATATATGTATATATATGCAAAATAGATTAAAATTTTTCTTGAGGTAGAGAATGTTTTACTTTTTGTCACCATGCTCCGTTAATAACCTAACAAAGAGTCAAGTAGATGTCGAGCACATAGTGCTTGCTTTCCAATCTAGTCAATGCAATGTCACAGTGTATGTTATGTCATTATCCCTATAGTTTTATCCAATTTTTCTGCATTTGGGTTTGCTTCTGATGTCACCAGTATAATGGGAGGAACTTGAAATGTAGGCATTTATCACAGAACTTGTAATGGTTCTGGATCAAAAAAAGAAAGAAGAAATATGTCTTCATCCAACCAACTTAACATTATTGATGGCCAACCACCCAACCAACGCTACTCCATATTGAAAAGTTTCCCCACTCCTGATTGCTAAAATGAATTATTCTGAGCCTTGATTTTTGAGTCATATTGTGTACTCTGATCTAAACTTCAACAGTGCCTCTGTTAGAAAGGAAGGGAGGGGATTAGGGGGGGGGGGGGGGGGGGGTTATTGTATGACACCTGAAGCTTTTGCACAAACCATTGGAGTGAGCATTAGCTAATGTTGTTTCACCTTGGGCCTGACACTGAGCTTATATATATTATATCTGCTTTCGCTTTGCATACTTTTGTGATAGAATGGTACTTCAAAAAGTGCTGTTTTGATGTGGTGGCGTGGGCCTACATACATCTCAATTCGGAGTTTAGTGGACTGTCATAGCTTCATCATATTCTATAGACGGCATACAATAGTCATAATAAGTTATCATAATTTGGAAACACCGTAAATTATTATTTTAAAACACAACATTCACAATCTCGGCGGTTTTCTTGCTAAATAATCATAAGATTGAATGGTCAAACATTGTTTATTTACATAACAATAATAATTTTACAGAATAGAGCAATCTACAGCTAAAAACTTCACCAACACCACCCCATCTGAACGTTTTTGGCTCTAAGTTTTATCTCATTATTCACTTTCGATATAAACTGAATCTTTTGATACCCACAAGGCTTTATGTCAACATTTTAATTATATCATATTGATAATACTAATAATCAATATAAGAGTCTTTCTAGATAGTACAACATTTCTAGAAATTTATTCATTGGCTCGTTGTTGTGTTTCAACAACTTGAGCAGGTAGTGATCTTTGTTGGATTCCAGCACTGGCAGTCGTTGCGATTTGACAGCGCAGTATAAAATGTAAACCATTTCCATTTGCACTTCATGACAACATATTTTCTTATATGAGACATATTGGCAACAAAAAGTGTGTGCTGTTTATGTACCTCCGAATTTTACTGAGCACTGTCTGACTGCATGTACCAAGATTATCCCGATCTTCTTATAGACTAAGTGTGGATTGAAGCAGCTTTACTGCTCTGCATTAACAAGCTTTGAAAATTCAAGTAAGGGGTCTGTAGAACCCACAAACGTCGCAAACGTCGAAACATCGCAATCTAGCATTCCACTAACGTCGCAATCCGAAAAATGTCGCAACGAAGGGTTTTTTAAACGTCACAAACCCACAAACGTCGCAATTTTTTAAACGTCGCAATAGCTCAAAACACTAACGTCGCAAATGTCGCAACTCAACCAAAACGTCAAGTTGTCTCCTCGTTAGATGCAAATCGATGAATACGATTTGATGTGATTAGTGGACAGGAGCATACAAACTTCAAAACACTGTGGGAGTTGAAATATTGAAGATAGTGTACCAAGTCGCATAAGAGAAAAAAATTTGAAATCCTAGGATCACGATAGAAATTGTTCCTTCAGAACTCATTACTGCTGTCTCATACAGGATGCTTATCAAAATTAAGCACAAGTAAGGTGAGTATCTGCATATATGTCAAGCTTTAAATATACTGTCATGTTTGATAGATGCTATGCTCAAAAGTTGTTATGAGGTTGTTTGCACTACTTGAAATATCAGAAATTGGGAAAAATGTTAAATAATTTATGCATAAATCGCTCCATCTCTTTATGAATTTCCCTTTATAAATATAGAATAGGCAATTTTACGTCATTCCCAAAATTCAACTTTTTGTTTTCCATATAGACTTTATGATAATAAAACCTTAACAGGTCACATATGAACCATTAGCGTACAACAGCTGGTGGTGAATATACGACACTGAATTGAGTAATAGTCATGGTGTTTTTATTATACTGCAATCCAGAGAGCAACTTTGAACAAGATTTTGAGCTTGTTGCTCTCAGTTTTTGCAGTCTAATAAAAGTTTGAATTGACCACGACAGGTTGTAGCTCAATGCTGTTAGTAAACTCAAATCCATGTGGAAGAAATTTGAGTTATGGACAAGAGACTGTCGACTGCAGGTCAATGATAGTTGAATTGCATATTTACGGAAATTGATATTGCTTTGTGACCCAGCGGTTCATTGTTAATAATGGCTTTGTTTAAATAGTATGAAAAATATGGGTTTCCATAAACAAATCAAGTCAAATTCTATTTAGCCCAATATACTTTGGGAATTCCAGAGAATTGCATTATGGGATCCTTTGTCCTATTAAATTTTATTGATTTGTTATTGTTTACTCTCTGAAAGAGAAATCTTCAAATTGCTACATCCTGCAAAAGCATGTCCAACAGTAGCCTGTCCTTATAAGCATTGCTGGTAGGAGGGGGAACCCCTCTGTAAAGATACTCATCAGCTCAACATAAACACAAAAAAATTCATTACATAACAAACGCTGTATTGTGTGTCAAATTAAAACTTCTTTTGTTTCACCAGCTTCAACTGGAGACTCGTTTTAACTCCCAGCTAGTTGTCCCATCTGCAGGACTAGGTTCAGTCCAATTTCGGGGAACAATAGAGTAATTTACTCTTCAAACAGGGGATCCAGGGTGCAGTATTGTGTCGGAGGAGTGTATTTATTGCGACTTCTGGCCACCTCCCAACATCTTTATGGGGCGTTGGCTCTCTGTCATTGGTCTGGGGGGATTTGGTCCCGCCCTGGTCTTTGTGTTGGTGTGTTCCATGCATATGGTGAAACTTCAGTAAAGTAAAGTTTCAGTGTTCTTTTATGAGTCAGTGCACTCAGTTCATTAGCAAATAAACTCAGACAGTTTTGAAAGTTTAAAGGAGAGAAGGCAAAATGTATGAATATTAACCTTATTATTTTATTGTAACCTGCATTCCTCATTCAATGATTAATTATATTATATATATACCCTGAATTGTGTAAAGGCTTAATTTGGCATCAGGATTGATGCGTTTGACAGTCCTTACTATTTTACAATTGGAAGTAACACTTTATTTTAAAAGTTGTAAAGTAAGAGTATAAATTTAACTTTTTGAGAACTGTGTAATGCGTTCATACATAGTCACATTGTCATTGTTTGTGTTAATCTCTTATAGATTTAACGGTTGTAATCTCAGTAAAAGCTCGTCAATAAAGTTATATATTGATCGACAATAGTCTGAGTTAGTCAGTCAAAATCCCAAGTCATAAATCCCCTAAGCTGAAAGTCTAACGATAGGGAATCGTTAAACCCTCCAACAAAGCTTGTCAAGACAGGCTAAGCAACCAGCAGATAAATTAATTTGAGACATCATGCATTGCTTGTTTAGTAATGATATAGATTGAAGAATTTTGCAGCTCAACTATACCTGGGTACCCAAAGCACCAACACCCTCTTAAAATGTAACCTGCATTTGTCTATCTAGTCAGCTAGTATCTATCTCTTCCGCCTAGACACACAGTAGGATGCCTACTACTTATTCAGTCTAGGGGAGGGTGCAACAAATAAAATAAAAAGAGCTGAAAAGATCTGCTGTAGCCTTAGCCTACTTATTATCCATAGTAATAAATGAATATAACGTGATGGTCAGCCAGCGCCAATATCACATAAATATGCCTATATATTTATGAATTTATTTATGTGATATATATATACAAATATATGCATAGAGTCAAATTTTTAGGTTACAGAGTGGCAACTGGTAAAGGTTTTCATCGCCTATCAACAGCTTGAAAATGTCTTTCAATCATCAACTATCATTTTTTGTAGGTTTTGCTGATTCTCAACCACAGCAATATGAGAATATTCTGGTATTTATCGATATTTTATGTAAGTACTTAAATTCTATTGATCATTAATTTAACTTCTATGCAGTTGTGAAATATTACTGCAAGCCTGGACTTAGCCGTCCTTACATATCACACGTAACCCATAATCCTGATCTTCAGTACTGGTTTGACCCTAAAAACCATGATCTATTTTTTACGGGTTGTAACTTGGCCACTCTTTATTTTCTAGCAAGTACAGTTAGTGCTTGTGGGGGCTATATGGTGATTCATTAAATTTTTGGAAACATATCTTAAACACTACATGTGATTTAAAATAGCGTGGAATGTTTGATTGACTCAGGGATTTGAGGAGACATAAATGTGTGCATGATGAGAGCAGTGAGTTGCTTAAACACCTACTGAATAAATCAATATAATTGTTAGGTTCTGATAGAAGTTCACAGAACATCTGCACGTGGGCCAAGATCCATCAAAACACTAAGCGAGGAAGAATATGATCTTTTGATTGCAATGATCACAGAGGAGTTCAATGTTCCTGTCAATGAGAGGACTAAAGAACAGTTGGCGGTCCCACGGAAATTTTATCGCAACAGACACAGATACTCAGTGAAAGGGGCTGTCCCTGTATTGTTCATAGGTCAGTTAATACAAAATATACACATGGCACACACTATTGTCTAGGAACACAGGTTTTTGTACCATTGATCAAACTCTACAGTAATGAGTTATCCTATTTTACTTTGGGAGGGAACAAATCCTATTAAAATGGTAATTGAACAAAGGTTTCCTTATCCGAGCATCATCGATTGTTCTAATGTAACAGCTCAAACTTCCATGGTACATTTGACACCCAATCTATTGGGATTTATCGGGGTGTTATTGTGTAGTCTTCTTTGGTCTAAGTTAATTTTGTTACATTTAACCGACGAACAATTTGGTTTTGCTTATAGATGGTCAAAGAGTTCTTACCAAAAACAAACTGGAGAAGCTAACGAAAAGCTCTTCTACAAGGGTAAAGGCTGTGGGGCAAGAGAGATACATTGAAGCTTGAGCAGATTCGCCGGCAAATCTGAGGGTAACATCCAAGAAAATCTGCGGAGCATTTCCATCAAGACCCAATCACGTACTTCCTTTACAAATAAAGCACCATTCACGCCAATCACCGCTGAACAGGTTATGGAAAGGATTCAAATTGATTTGGTTGATAATTCTTCTGATTCTTGTCTGGCCAATGATGGCAAAGAGTATCGCTCTATCCTGACAGTTCTTGATGTCATGAGCCGATTTTGTTGGGCAAGGCCATTTCAGCGTAAATCAAGTTCATCGGTGGCTGCCGCCCTGTTGGATATCTTTGACACTTATGGTGATCCTCTTCTTGTTCAAAATGACCAAGGAAAGGAATTTGAGGAGGAGGTAACCAAGCTTTTGAAAATCAGGAAAATCAAACACATACAGATCTCTCCCTATCATCCGCAATCCCAAGGAAAGGTTTAGAGGAGTCACAGAACGCTGAAGAGTGTGTTTGCATTTGACATTCTTAAAGGTAACTCTTTGTGCTGGGCTGACGGATTGAAGGACAATCTTAAATTGGTGAATGATCGACGCAAACGTGATTTAGGGAATCAGTCTCCATTTGAGGTGTTCTTTGGCAGGTCAAAGCATGGTGGATCTTTTCTCACCCCAAATGAAATTCAGCAGAAAGCTAGGCAGGCAACTTGCGTTTACACAAAATGTATGATGAAGGGACAGGAAAAGACACTGAAAACTCCTGTTTATGACATTTATGATAAAGTCTTGGTAAGGGTACCTGTTAAAAAGTCCAGAGTGACCTCAAAACAAAAGTGTAGAAAAGCCATTGTGATCGAACGCATGCTTGATTTCTACAAGTACAAACGATTGTACAAAGATAATGCAGAGATCTTGGTTTTCAGTAAAAGACATCACACTCAGAACAAACAGCAAGAGAGTCAAATTGCAAGTGAGCTAACGAAACCGCTGGATCATAATGACCGGATCAACAACTTGGAAACGGAGCATGGTTTAAATGTTATATTTGACCCTATAGGTGACGGAAATTGCGTCTTCCATGCAGTTGCTTTCCAACTCAGTTCAAATGGGTCAAACCATGAATCACTTCGTTCTGAGGTAGTGAACTATTTACTTCCTCACCCATTCTTGGCCCAACAACAAAATAAAATTTGGCATCATCATTTGTCCAGCATCTCACCAGCAGATTACCTCGTTTCCATGGGTAGAGACGGGACATATCGTGACCATATCGTGATCCATGCACTTGCAGAAATGCTGAGTATCCAGATACTCATTCTATCCACTACAACAGAAGCAAATATTCTGATACGACCTGATGGCCAAAACGTATTTGAACCAAGTGAACCATATATTGTCCTTGGTCATTTACCAGAAAACAACGGAGAACATTACGTCGCACTTGGACAAGATTTGGCTGATATTGTTACTGTGATAACAAGATCACCTCAGATACAACTTCAGAAAGAGAGCAAGGTTGATGTCACTCCTCTAGCAAGGGTGCAGCCAGCAGTAACGCCCCGAAGCCCCATGCCAGCTGTACAGGCCTCAGAAGACGTTAATGGGAACTTGTTAGACCTTCCAGTTGAAATTCTAACAATTATCTTTACTATGGTTATTGACAATAACTTTACAATATATGAGATGTTGCTGGAGATGCAAGAATTGTATGAGTTCGTATCATTGTATGTTACAAGACCCAGCCCATCCTTACTATCATTGCCAAATCATATCGTTAACAACATTGTTCAATTATCTCTTTCTGGAGATATTCTCACATTTTGTATGGTGAGGAAAATGCATGAGCTGAACTTTCTAATCAATGATGTCTTCATACCAAGGGAACAATTTATATGAATGCTCAGCTTGAAAGTATGTTGAATCCACACAAACAGCCGGTAATTCGACCCAGTGTGGGAGCCATATCACGAGCTAGCGGGAAAAACAGTGGGCTCATGATTGAGATCAATAGGTGGCTTGTATCCAACAGCGCGTGGTACAACGCTTGGTTAGTTTTGTTGGCAGAAAGGAATGGATGGTATGTAGTTAGTGATATATTTTGGAAGAAATATTGATGTAATACCTTTTATTGTACATATTTTCAGAACTCTTTACTAGGCACAAATTTAACGAACTTATTATAACCACAATATTAAAATTAGTATATTTTTGTCACACACTTACTTACGCAGAACTCATCTATACTTTTTTTTAACTGTAAATACGTTACTCAATCATGTCTGTTTATATTCTCACTTCCGCAAAATCAAATAAAGTTGATTGCACTACGCAGCCAAAAATATGAAATTGTAATGTCACAACCTTCCAAATAAATTATTGCCAAATAACAGTTAATCTCAAGGATAATGGCAGCAATTTGGGAAAAAAACTATACAAGGCTAGTTATCCAAATAATATTGATTCTTGTATGCAGCCAAAGCCATACAATTGGCTGTTAGTATGCAAATGAGTGTATACCATGGTACAATACTTTGGAGTTTCCAGTCACTTAGTTCAGGGCTGAAAAATTTTGACTTGTATGTCTATATATCTGCTAGATGTTGATAAGCTGTTATCACATGGAATGAGTTATCACCTCCGAGAAAGAAAGGGCACAACTCCGATAGTTGGTTAACGCCTTATTACACTTATTAGATGTCTATTATGGCAAATTCATGATGTGACATGGCAGTTTTCCAGCAGTTTTTTCTCTTAATCTCATACTCTCTACCTATAAATACCATGAGACTTCAACCAATAACACAAACAGTTATCGATATCAGTACACATTAATCTCCTAATATTAAAGGCGCTCTATGAGTGCAATAACGGAGATATTGATGCTTATGAATGCAGCCATTTATGCCAGCTCAATGTTTTCTGGGTCGATCCCCTGCTGCCATTTAACCATGGAAAGTCGATCAAATTCACACTTAGGTCAGTTTGTGTAGTATATAGATATGTACTAACAGTACGGCCTAGTGGGCCACCCTGAGCCAAACAACAAACCCATATCCGATTAGGATCCATATGAAATTACAGCATAACAATCCCTTTTATGGTAGCAGTAATGGATTCTGATGTGACAAGACACTGAAAGTGGAGTGAAAAAAAAAAGATTCAAATGACACGAAAAATACTCATCAATACTCAAAATTGAACATTGATATTCAATTCCCCACAGTGTTTTGAAATTTGTATCTCCTGTCCACTAATCATAGCAAATCGTATTGCCTCTAACGAGGAGACAACTCGGCGTTTTTATTGAGTTGCGACATTTGCGACGTTAGTGGGTTCGAGCCATTGCGACGTTTAAAAAATTGGGACGTTTGTGGGTTTGCGACATTTAAAAAACCCTTCGTTGCGACATTTTTGGGATTGCGACGTTAGTGGAACGCTAGATTGCGACGTTTTGACGTTTGCGACGTTTGTGGGTTCTACAAGGGGCAATATTGAAGTTGAAACTTGAAAGGACTGTTTTATTACAGTAAATTACAGTTTGGCTGATTGACGTATATGCAAGGATTAAGGGTGGAGCCTTAAAAATAAAAATTAAACCACAAATGAATTCTAATCTGTCTGCTCGGCGACTTTATGAAGCTCTAGGCTAACAACTTCGGGATCATCTGCACATGTATTTCATCCTACTGGCGGCATCAATTTTCAGCATTTCAGTTTATGGCTCGGTCAGTTTTTGTTTGCAGTGGTCTGACCCGAAATTAAACATGAATTTTTGCTGCGATCAGTTCACAGTACTATAGTTGGTTACCAAACAAGTTCACATATCAGTATACACTCAGCAAAAACAGGAGGCTGTATATCAACTCATTCCAGCTACCCAAATATGTGTCAGTGCTTCTCAAAGTTATCAGAAGAATTCAGGTATAATTGATTGGTATTTTTTTTACAAATTCATTAAATTCAAAGATCAAAGCATTTCTTGCATCTATGATAGTGAGAGCAAGTTAATAATGAATGTCATTTTAAAAACAAAACATATGAATGAATCAGCTGTTCTTGTGGTTGGGGACATCCCTCTTTTGTTTACTGTTTATAAACAGTTTCTACATAGTGATTTGTGGTCGCGTAATGAATGCTATAAACCATCCTTTGATGTATGCGGTAGTAGAGCTATTGACAGTGATCAGGGTGCACGATACACTGTTGCATTCAATAACTTTATCATACATGCTCAGATTTGCAGATATGTGAAAGTTCTTATGATGAGGTATAACTTACTTGCAGGGCTGGACCCTTACCCTACCCCAATGGATGTTATTTCTGCAAATTTAGCACAGGCTACATGATAAGCCATGACAAATTTGTGTTCGACAGGAGGGGATAACTCTTATTTAAAACAGGGCACAGAAAAGTGTCAGATGTCGTCTATTGTAGACAAACAACAAGCTGTCCTCTGTATGCATCCTGACACAGCTGGGCTTTGCCCAGCAGCGCCGCCATTCAAAAATCTAAAAATGCGTTGTGGCATCAAAACATCTAGCCAGTATCTTTGCATGGAGTTATATGAGCTCTCAAATGTAGGGAGTATCTTCTTCCCAGCCATCCACCATTAGTGATGTCAAAAGTTGAAACTAACCGATCAGGTGCCTTTAAAATCTGGCTAAGATCCCACACTTTTATTAGTGTTGGATTATTGGAATTTGCCCCCCCCCACCCCGCAATCTATTCTATACAAAGACTTTTTTCTTAAGACAATTGTCTTGTAAAGACAAGAATAGGAGCCAAATATATCTCTTTTTTAGTTTTCTTAGTAATTAATTTTGTGATCTTTGCCACTCAAATATTGTGCTAGACAAAAGAAATGATAGAGCAAGGTTAATACCCGCAGTATGTTATCATCGAGTAAGCAAGATCCTGTTGCTCACTTGTTACAGAATGTATGAATTGGAAATATGCCAAAAACAGTTTCAACTTGTTGATGAATTATACGCCCAGTATCAATAAGCTTCCTTGGCTCAATGCTAACATGTCGCATAGTATTAAAGATACAAAATTCTTGACTGTGGCGCAGCCTGTTCACAATGCCAAGTTGATGGATATAACATAAACATGTCATGAGGGCTTGCTATTTTGATTGATGAACATCATCAAGCTGAGAAATCCCCTTTTGTGTGAAGTTTGAGCCAGTATATCACGTTTATTTGCAACGGTTGTCTGATCAGTATTTCCTTGTACTTCACTAACGGCTTGCTACATTCATTTTTGGTTAATCTCAAGCTGAGAAATCCCCTTTTATGTGAACTTTGAAGCGGATATTATCAGTTTTGTTTGCATTGTGACATAAAGAGCAAGCAGTGTTATCAGGTTTATGCAATACGCTTATCTCAGAGGAATGCCATAGTGTCACAGCCTATCTGCATTTATGAATGCAGAGAGGAGATTGTCACGTACAACATTTTATTGTGCTTCACAGTAGCCTGCAGTTAGACTTGAATAATATAGCAAAAAAATGGCCGAGTCTACTGAAAGATAAGAAGAATTTCTGGAGTGCAATCTATTCTACAGAATGTATGAATTGGAAATATGCCAAAAACAGTTTCAACTTGTTGATGAATTACACGCCCAGTATCAATTAGCCTCCTTGGCTCAATGCTATAATGTTGCATATTATTAAAGATATAAAATTCTTGACTATGGCCAACCTGTCACACTGTCAAGTTGATGGATATAACATAAACATGTCATGAAGGCTAATAGCTATTTTGATTGATGAACATCATCAAGCTGAGAAATCCCCTTTTGTGTGAAGTTTGATGCTGCTATATCACGTTTATTTGCAACGTGTCACCAAGAATAAACATTGTTATCAGTTAGATGTCTCAGACTAATTTTAGATTGATGACTCAATATTCATACCAACAGCCAGGCGGTTGTCTGATCAGTATTTCCTTGTACTTCATTAACGGCTTGCTACATTCAATTTTGGAGAATGCTGAGAAATCCCCTTTCATGTGAACTTTGAAGCGGATATTATCAGTTTTGTTTGCATTGTGACATAGAGAGCAAGCAGTGTTATCAGGTTAATGCAATAGGCTTATCTCAGAGGAATGCCATAGTGTCACAGCATATCTGCATTTATAAATGCAGACAGGTGATTGTCACGTACACCATTTTATTGTGCTTCACAGTAGCCTGCAGTTAGACTTGAATAATAAAGAAAAAAATGGCCGAGTCTACTGAAAGAGAAGAAGAATTTCTAGAGTGCTCTTTCTGCTTTGAGAACGATATGGACATGATTAAATATGTCATCTTATTGATTGTAGAAGCTGTTATGCTGATATTCAAACCAAGGCTCAATCGACCAGCAGCCACACTGCCACAACTGCACTGTGATTATATACAGCCATAACAAGAGAAATATGAGATATGATCGGCCTTCTCTGTTTAAAGGCGATATATTAATTTTTCCATTTGGATGATATATTAGGGATCATTTACTGCTGAACACAATACTGTGCCATATCCTGTTTCTCATACGGGTCCAGTAACTTCTCAGCTACAAGTACATTGAGTACAATTATTCCTCCAGAGTAGCACTGTAATACATGGTGATTATGGTTTATTAGCCTTATTGATGGAATAAATCACCTCATCCATGTTGAACTCATGTTTTGATTTGGCCTTGTGCCGATATCAATGTACTAATAAGGTTTATGTTTACAAACAATATTTAAGTTGAAAGTTGAACGGACTGTTTTATGACTGTAAATTACTGTTTGGCTGATTGACGTGTATGCAAGGAGTAAAGGTGGAGCCTTAAAAATAAAAATAAAACCACAAATCGATTTAAATCTGTCTGCTCGGCGACTTTATGAAGCTCTAGGCTAACAAATTTGGGATCATGAATTGGAAATATGCCAAAAACACTTTCATCTTGTTGATGAAATACACGCCCAGTATCAACAAGTTTCCTATTGTGCTAGACAAAAGAAATGATAGAGCAAGGTTAATACCCACAGCATGTTATCAACGAGTAAGCTAGATCCTGTTGCTCACTTGTTACAAAATATATGAATTGGAAATATGCCAAAAACAGTTTCAACTTGTTGATGAATTACACGCCCAGTATCAATAAGCTTCCTTGGCTCAATGCTGTAATGTCGCATAGTATTAAAGAAAACAAATTCTTGACTATGGCGCAACCTGTTCACACTGCCAAGTTGATGGATATAACATAAACATGTCATGAAGGCTAATAGCTATTTTGATTGATGAACATCATCAAGCTGAGAAATCCCCTTTTGTGTGAAGTTTGATGCGGTTATATCACATTTATTTGCAACTTGTCACCAAGAATAAACAGTGTTATAAGTCAGATGTCTCAGACTAATTTTAGATTGATGACTCAATTTTCATACCAACAGCCAGGCGGTTGTCTGATCAGTATTTCCTTGTACTTCATTAACGGCTTGCTAAATTCAATTTTGGTTAATATCAAGCTGAGAAATCCCCTTTTATGCGAATTTTGAAGCGGTTATTATCAGTTTTGTTTGCATTGTGACATAGAGAGCAAGCGGTGTTATCAGGTTTATGCAATAGGCTTCTCTCCGAGGAATGCCATAGTGTCACAGCCTATCTGCATTTATAAATGAGGACAGGTGATTGTCACGTACACCATTTTATTGTGCTTCACAGTAGCCTGCAGTTAGACTTGAATAATAAAGAAAAGAATGGCCGAGTCTACTGAAAGAGAAGAAGAATTTCTGGAGTGCTCTCTCTGCTTTGAGAATGACATGGGCTTGATTAAATATGTCACCTTATTGATTGTAGAAGCAGTTATGCTGAGATTCAAACCAAGGCTCAATCGACCAGCAGCCACACTGCCATACTGCACTGTGATTATATACAGCCATAACAGGAGAAATATGAGATATGATCGGCCTTCTCTATTTAAAGGCGATATATTAATTTTTCCATTTGGATGATATATTAGGGATCATTTACTGCTGAACACAATACTGTGCCATATCCTGTTTCTCATACGGGTCCAGTAACTTCTCAGCTACAAGTACATTAAGCACAATTATTACTCCAGAGTTGTACTGTAATACACGGTGATCATGGTTTATTAGCTTAATTGATGGAATAAATCACCTCATCCGATGTTGAACTCATTTTTGATTTGGCCGTGTGCCGATATCAATGATCTAATAAGGTTTATGTTTACAAACAATATTGAAGTTGAAAGGTCGGTTTTATGACAGTAAATGACTGTTTGACTGATTGACGTGTATGCAAGGATTGAAGGTGGAGTTTTGAAAATTAAAATTAAAAAAATAAACCACAAATGGATTTAAATCTGTCTGCTCGGCGACTTTATGAAGCTCTAGGCTAATAACTTTGGGATCATCTGCACATGTATTTCATCCTACTGGCGGCATCCATTTTCAGCATTTCAGTTTATGGCTGGTTCAGTTTTTGTTTGCAGTGGTCTGACCCGAAATTAAACATAAATTTTTGCTGCGATCAGTTCACAGTACTACAGTTGGTTACCAAACAAGTTCTTACATCAGTATACACTCAGCAAAAACAGGAGGCTGTATATCAACTCATTCCAACTACCCAAATCTATGTCAGTGTTTCTGAAAGTTATCAGAAGAATTCAGGTATAATTTATTGTTTTTTTCACAAATTCATTAAATTCAAAGATTATAAATCAAAACTAGAGTAATATGAATTCCCCTTAGAATGAGAGTTAGGGAAGTCCTGCAGTTTTCAGATCCTATTGCATTTCTTGCATCTATGATAGTGAGAGCAAGTTAATAATGAATGTCATTTTAAAAACAAAACATATGAATTGTAGACAAACAACAAGCTGTCCTCTGTATGCATGCTGACACAGCTGGGCTTTGCCAAGCAGCGCCACCATTCAAAAATCTAAAAAGAGCGTTGTGGCATCAAAACATCTAGCCAGTAGCGTTGCATGGAGTTATACGTGCTCTCAAATGTAGGGAGTATCTTCTTCCCAGCTATCCACTATTAGTGATGTCAAAAGTTGACCCTAACCGATCAGGTGCCTTAAAAATCTAGCTATGATCCCACAATTTTATTAGTGTTGGATTATTTGAGATTTGCCCCCCACCCCGCAATCTATTCTATACAAAGACATTTTTCTTAAGACTATTTTCTTGTAAAGACAAGAATAGGAGCCAATTATATATCTTCATAATTTTGTAATCTTTGCCGCTCAAAATTGGAGCTAGACAAAAGAAATGATAGAGCAAGGTTAATACCCGCAGTATGGTATCATCGAGTAAGCTAGATCCTATTGCTCACTTGTTACAGAATGTATGAATTGGAAATATGCCATAAACAGTTTCAACTTGTTGATGAAATACACGCCAAGTATCAATAAGCTTCCTTGGCTCAATGCTATAGTGTCGCATAGTATTAAAGAAAACAAATTCTTGACTATGGCGCAACCTGTTCAAACTGCCAAGTTGATGGATATAACATAAACATGTCATGAGGGCTAATAGCTATTTTGATTGATGAACATCATCAAGCTGAGAAATCCCCTTTTGTGTGAAGTTTGATGCGGTTATATCACGTTTATTTGCAACGTGTCACCAAGAATAAACAGTGTTATCTGTCAGATGTCTCAGACTAATTTTAGATTGATGACTCAATTTTCATACCAACAGCCAGACGGTTGTCTGATCAGTGTTTTCCTTGTACTTCATTAACGGCTTGCTACACTCAATTTTGGTTAATATCAAGCTGAGAAATCCCCTTTTATGTGAATTTTGAAGCGGATATTATCAGTTTTGTTTGCATTGTGACATAGAGTGCAAGCGGTGTTATCAGGTTTATGCAATACGCTTATCTCAGAGGAATGCCATAGTGTCACAGCCTAAATGCATTTATAAATGCAGACAGGTGATTGTCGCGTACAACATTTTATTGTGCTTCACAGTACTAATAAGGTTTATGTTTACAAACAATATTTAAGTTGAAAGTTGAAAGGACTGTTTTGTGACTGTAAATTACTGTTTGGCTGATTGACGTGTATGCAAGGAGTAAAGGTGGAGCCTTAAAAATAAAAATAAAACCACAAATCGATTTAAATCTGTCTGCTCGGCGACTTCATGAAGCTCTGGGCTAACAAATTTGGGATCATGAATTGGAAATATGCCAAAAACAGTTTCATCTTGTTGATGAAATACACGCCCAGTATCAACAAGTTTCCTATTGTGCTAGACAAAAGAAATGATAGAGCAAGGTTAATACCCGCAGTATGTTATCATCGAGTAAGCTAGATCCTGTTGCTCACTTGTTACAAAATATATGAATTGGAAATATGCCAAAAACAGTTTCAACTTGTTGATGAAATACACGCCCAGTATCAATAAGCTTCATTGGCTCAATGCTATAATGTCGCATAGTATTAAAGATACAAAATTCTTGACTGTGGCGCAGCCTGTTCACAATGCCAAGTTGATGGATATAACATAAACATGTCATGAGGGCTTGCTATTTTGATTGATGAACATCATCAAGCTGAGAAATCCCCTTTTATGTGAACTTTGAAGCGGATATTATCAGTTTTGTTTGCATTGTGACATAGAGAGCAAGCAGTTGGGTTTTAACAAGTAAACATCGAAATGGCCGAGTCGACTGAAAGAGAAGAAGAGTTTCTCGAGTGCTCTCTCTGCTTTGAGAATGATGAGCTGAAGAGGCTGCCGTGTCATCCTGGACATATATTCTGTGTAAAATGTTTGACTAAGGATTCTGAGGTCACCAAGGTAGTCAAGTGTTCTCTATGCAGGTGAGTATTCATCTCCCTATTTTGTGCTTCAATGACTGCTATACTCTTCTGATATCGGCTCAATCTGGTTGTCATATTGAATTATGTGCATTGAGAGATTTGTTTCTCAGGGCCCTGTCAATTACATCAGCGTTAATGCTTTTTCTGTGCGAAATAAAATTACCATGCATATGACATTCTGATTGTAATACAATCACAGTTTGTCATTGACGGGCCAGTATTAACAGTATAAACCTTTTAACAGTTTTCCATGGCATATTCGCAAAGCATTTTGCTTCTAGGCCTATTGTCCTAGTCAAAAGTGTCAATGGCAATGGCTGATTAGTGTCAGATTCGGTGTTGAGATTTTTCTGCACACCCAGTATATGAGGAATTTCATGGCTCCACAACAAGGATGTATTCTAGTTTTCTAGAATGCATCAGATTCTCTGTATCAGTATCAAGGGCACCTTGCGCTCCTCTTTAGGGGCAGCCCAATCTGCTTTTTTCTTTCTGAACGGCAAGCACTTTTCAGACTAGTGTATGCATCCCATTCTATCTACCAAGTCCGATAGAACATTTTAACAGAATGCATCAAATTATATCCCAGGAGAGTCTGTTGTAAAGCTACAGGACATATTGTTGGTCTCTTCCCAAAAGAGCAGTCATTACAAGAGCTTTTAGTTGTGAATAGAAAATCTTACACTGAGACATTACTACTAACACAGTAACGTATTCTCGACAACCTTACAACAGTCATACTAGAATTTCTTACATTGATTTTGACATGATTCTAGTCTTTTAATTTCTGGAAGTTTGCCAGATAATACTGAAGGTGAATGAAAGCACTCGAAAGCTTCTCAGCGCTTTGGAAATATAAGACAATTGTCAGAATTACCTTAAGATTCCTTGATTGTTTTTTATGTTAAGGTCGGTGTTTGATGATGAAATTGGCTCCTTGCAATCAGCCGGGGAACCTTTGGATAAGTTTATCTGCTGTGATGTTTGTATGAGAAAAGAAGATAAGCGAGAACTGGCTCAGATTTATTGTATAATCTGTAGGAAGAAGTTCTGCACGACTCATGAGAAGGTAGGTAAACATTGGTTGAGTGATTGTACATGAGTTGGGCTCCGCAACGAATGTCTTCAATTGAAATTTTTCTGGGTCAATCAATTTCTTCTAACACAGGCAGTAATGTGATAATTGGTGGTTTGTTTTACAAATTTTGCCCACAAAAAAATAGCCCAATAATGTCAGACAGCAATTTAAATTAATTGAAAAAAGGAGTGAAGAGTATTAAGCAAGAAATTTGAAAATGACAAGTTGTCCGAATGATTTTTCATTCCTAGTGGACATCAGCAAATCATAATACGTATATCTAACAATTTTATCAAGGAATTGGCACAATAGATATCGTTGTTTATGCTAAAGCCAGGTGTGATAGCTATATTAAGAACACACCTTGCAGAGTTCTAGGTTATAAACATGATTTTAATGAAGCATCCCACTGTGTTTTTTCAGCACCATAATCAATCATCGGATGATCATGCCCAGTACCAAAATGATATCAAACCCTTTTTTTTTTCTCAAAGAAATTTAATTTGTCCTTAAACTTATCATTTTCATTCCATAGGCCCATAATGAATCTTTAGATGACCACGCCCGGATCAGAATGGATGAGTATAAGAAGGAATTCAGAAAACTTGAGACCAGATACTGTCAGACACATACAGATGAACTGTACATTAAAGGCTGTGAGAGATGCCACAATGTCTATTGTGAAGATTGCAACTATTCAAAGGAGATCGGAACATGTACTGATGGTTTGTTTCTCTTACTTGCATTCAAAATTAGTAACTTTTATATCAAGCCTTTCAAGAACGCTTCATGAGAATCAAATTTATACCGTACATTTGAGGGCAAGCTCATTGTGAATCTTTGTGTGGTTAAAATAGCTCAATATAGAAACAATTATACGGAAAGTAGTTTTAGTTTGAACGCCAAGCTTGGCTTGTAGTTACAGTTTACATGAAAATTGAATATTTCACCTCATCTCTTTCAGGTTCAACTCATAACCTTGTTCGGCTTAACACGTTGGTCGCAACGCTGATAGAAAGGGCTAACGACATGAAGCTGTGGGTATATGAGAAAGAGGAGCACCTACTGGGAATGTCTAAACAACTGACAGCTGCAATATCTGACTGGGAAACAGAAACAGATGCAATGATAAAAGAACTTCGCGGAGCAAGGGACAAACAGGTACAATGAAACTCACAGACCATCTCAAGTTTGGTCGATTATTTGTTGTGTAAGGACAACTCCTGTTACTACGCAAGGCCATCAGAGTATCTGAACGCATAGAAGAAATAAACAGTCTATAAGTAAACCAATTGTAAGGGTTTTAATGGAATAATGCAAGGCTAGAAAATTCTGTAATATTCAGAAATTCAAAGACAAAGAGTGGTTGCGCGATAATGAGTTCCAATTGCTTGCAAGATATAAAAGCTGATAATACTCTGTTACCAATTATGAATATTTATGTTTTTACTTCCATGGCTTCCAGATTGATGAGATCACTGAGAAATATGCGAAGCTTGAGACCGAACTGAAAGAAACGAGAGCTAAATTTAAGGCTGAGGTGACTGGTTTCCTAGATGATGAAGTTGGAGTTATGTTGGACAGGATAAGCAGGCAGACCTTAAGGATTGAGTCTCGACTCTTCACGTATCATCAGGTAATCAACCTTATCAGAATTTTGTTAAGACTAAAACTTGTGATGGATCAGTTTGCAAATGTGTCAGCCATGTGGATAAGTAAATCTGCTATCTGAGAAAGATCACAAATTTCTTCAAACTCTCTCAATGATCAGACACTAGATAAACTTTTATTTTACACTTTGATGTTGAGCCTTGTTATTCAACCATCGGATACCATGCAGATATGAGGTAGAAAAAAGAAATATATGGCAAGATAAGCAGCAATTGGATCCCTGAAAAAGCTTTTTAAACATTGTTACCAACAAAGTAAGAGTTCAAAGGTGATCGCCTTTATTACTTAGAAATTCGAAAAATTCCAATAAAATCTCAGTAATGATTAACCTGATAAATAAAATACAAAACAATTATTGATGCAACACAACTATGATGATTCGCTGTGCAAGCACATACCAGTTACTTTGTATCCCAGATACACTTGTGTTCTCAAATTTGGTTCTGGGTTTTAGTTAATTAGCAATTTCTTGATCAAATATTGTGTATATATTTTGTTTTGCTGTGTTATGTGCATATCTCATTTGATGCACAAAGACTGCCCTTCTATATAGCAGGGTCCATCCAGCCAGCCATCTTGTATTCTTGTTCATTACTTATCTCCTCCTCTGGCAGGTGGATGTAACTGCGAGATACAATGAGACAGAAGGGTTGATACATCAACTTATCAAGATGAAGATTCCAGCATTCAAAAAATCAGACAATCATGTGCAACTTTCCCCAAAAGGTGAGCTGCATTCTGCTGGTCGTTGTTTGACTAATACATGGTAATATAGTACTTAGCATTTATGATATATAAATAATCGTTTAATCAATATTAACCCGTATGACTGATTCATTTTATACACATATTTGAATCCTTTTTTTCCCTAGAGAGTGAAGAAATTCAGCCTTCTATGGAGTTATCAGTTGCCAATGATGGTTTCCTTATTCAGCCCTCACCACAAC
The DNA here is from genome assembly GCA_914767715.1 of Membranipora membranacea. Classification (NCBI taxonomy): domain Eukaryota; kingdom Metazoa; phylum Bryozoa; class Gymnolaemata; order Cheilostomatida; family Membraniporidae; genus Membranipora; species Membranipora membranacea. The sequence goes on along the minus strand of OU612071.1, from coordinate 6,055,523 downwards.
AGCCCGGCCCACCCATTACTATGCAATTGATTAAAACAGTCAAACTAGCAAATGGATACAGTGTTGTGTCTGTGACCACCGATGGAAATAGCACTTTCATAGGCTCATATTCAAATGAAGTTTATGAAACTGATCCCAAATCAGATGAGCAGACACTTCTGTGCAATCCTGGTGGTCGTGTAGAAAGCCTCCAAATTTATGAGGATGAAGTTTATGTCTGGGCAGCAAACCAAGTGAGAGTTTTCAAAAGATCAGGTCTGCTTAAAAGAACCTGGAAAGCCGGCAGTATGCATGATAGTTTAAGGGTTATGAATGGGAAGGTCGTTGTATCCATTGGAGCAGAATCATCATTGGCTGTGTACTCCCTAACAGGGCAACTTGTTAAAAAAATCCCTTGTTCCGTGACAAACGGTGGTTACACTTCAATGGCTGTGTGTGATGATAAAACAGTGATAGTAACTGACTGCTCAACTGGCAGCGTGTTTAGGGTCAATATAGAAAGTGGTGAGGTGCTGTGGTCAACAAAGAAGATTCAGGTACCACAGGGAGTTGTCTGCTACAAGAACCAATATGTACTTGTCTCTAGCTACTCAGCTGACACTCCGATATGGATACTTGATATCAATTCAGGTTAGCTCACGTCACACCAACTTCATGTTGTTAGTTGTCATTGGCTCTGGAATAATGATATATGCTCTGTTATCTCATTTTGATCATTCTTTGTCCGCCAACAATTTTCATTGAAAGTTTGAGTTACTGTGGTACAAATAAAGTTATTTGATGTTTGATGCGGAGGTCTATGATAATTTTACTTTATTTAGTGATGTAATCAATGTCTTCCAGTAGCCTCTAGGTAACTATTAATAGAGGAGGATGTGGATTTGAGTGGAGTGTTAAAATTCAATCAAGGTATGACAATTGCTACTTGGTACTTTCAATATTGAATTCCCTCCTATCAAGTTGTACTTATAAAAACACATTCTTGTCAAATCTCGCCTCTCTTGATTCTGTAGGTGAACTTCTTGGTAAGATGACTGGAGAAAAAGGTGGTACTGACAATCACTTTGACCTTTACATAGACGAGGATACACTCATGGTGACTAAATACAGCGGGTGCTCAATACAGTATTATAAGCTGGATGTTGAGCAACTAGTTCATCTATGGAGCATTGGTGGTTATGATCTTTGAACATGTTCGCAGAAAAATCATATCACAGTAATAATTATTGTGACCAATTTCGTGAAACTCCAACCCTCACTAATTGACACTGCAAGTAAGAAAAGGACAGCTTTTATGCGGTCCGCATAAAAAATGCTTTTAACAATACTTAGAGGATATATTATTATTTTTATCACCGTTTAATCAGGTTTGTAATACATCATTGTTAACTCACATTAACGTCAGTGTTTTAAAACTTGTCTTAATATCTCGTATCCAACCAATGGATAATAAAATAAAGCATCCATCTTGTAATTTAAACCAAGTCTCTTTTTTGGTTCTTTTGTTACGCGTAACAGAATCACTAACAGCGCTTTTAAATCTACTTTCTTCTTTTAAGGGAAACTGAGTTAAGTTTCTTGAGTTGCTGTACACATTCAAAAAGCGGTAATTTATATTTATTTCCTGGTCACACAATGGCTTCTTTGGTGGCTTGATACTGGGAACATTTTCTCTTTGGCTACTTACCTTAAAGACTTAGTTTGAGGCTGTTATTTTGTATCACATCTTATTCTCCATATTTTATTCTATCATGTGAGTGATTTCCAGCTTAAAAATCCAAATATTGAGGAATTAATGGGCCTCTCAAACTTCCAAGGTGACGGCAGTCTATCGGCATTAGGAATCAGCTGGCACACTGTGTGGGACGTCACAACGCGTCATACTTATCATGATATACTAATAGATAGGATGATGATCAAAATTTTCAGAGAGATTTAAGGTCTCGAACCAAGGACTAAATTGCCAAGAAGGCAGCGCCGCTAAGGCTGAGCTATATTGTCTACAGGCTCACGGGGCTGTACCTAGTGATGTGATGGGAGCCGCATTGCATGCTGGTATGAAATACCCAGGTTTGATTCCTACCTAGGTCTGATTTTTTTGTGTGATTATTAGGCCACTTCAAATTAATTCCTCGATCTAGATGAACACCCGCCACCTTTTCAGAGCCCTGATAAAATCAAAATACCGCCAGACGCCAATTGGAGATAGTCATAAAATGATGAAATATTTTACCTCCTGGTCAATTGACCAAGTAAAATATATAACATATACCCCTAAACATCTGTAAATTCCCTATATGTATGCACATGGTATGCATGATATATATATATGTAAAACAATTATGATGAGCAGTGACTCAATATGGATGAAAAGAACAAAAAATATGAAAATAAAACTTTCTATACAATTTTTCTTCATTCGTTCATTGTTCATCGTGGATTTTACAAATAATAAAATTTGACTCGGGATATATAGGAGGCGTGGCTTGCTACTCTTGTGTCATTGGCTACTTATTTGTATACAAACATTGTGAAAGTACATGGTTATAACAGGCAGACTAAAGAACTGTTATCTGAATCATATATGCCTTATGCTAGACTTTTAGTGCTCAGATGGCTTGCAATGTGAGTTTGTGGCATTACATTATCAAACACTGGTGATGTGGCAAACTTAACCATTTAATATCATTGTGCATGTGAAATGGAGAGAGAAAATAAAATAGAATTTTCATCCACTTGAGTTCAGGGTAGATAGATAAAATGAAAAACTATTTTACCTCCAGCTGTTTTGTAGGGCTAAAATATAAAATAAAAAAACAACTCCCTCCACCTACAAATCTTCATACTGTCATCTAGATCAAGGTATTAATTTGGAGTGGTCTTAGTATAATAAATATGACACGTTGTGACGACCCACACGGTGTGCCCACTGATTCCCAATGCTAATTGAAGGTGATCACCCTGGAAGTTTGAGAGCCCATCACTTCCTCAATATTTGGAGTCTAAAGCTGTAAATCGCTCACATGATAAAATAAAATATGGAGAATAAGATGTGGTACAAAATAGCAGCCTCAAACTAGGTCTTTCTTCGAACTAGCTATGTCTGTATCCTTATTAAACCTGCAAAGTCGTCAAGTTTATTATACTGTTGGTTCAATTTCAATTGTGTTTGTTTTGCATCTTCTACCTTCTTACTAGCAATATGACGATATGACATATAAAAGATAAACTTAAAACAGGACCTTTGCATTGGGATACTAACTTGAGATCTAGTGGTCCCATTTTCCTGATTTTTCATGTTTAGTGATTTTCAAGCTCTCAATAGACAGTTTTCTGAGCTCTGATTTAGGCCTCAATTCGGAGTTGTCCTCTCTCCAGTTTGGTACTTTTAGCCCACGCCGCATAGGAGAAACGTGCTGAAAAGAGGGTTATCTTGAAAACCGCTTATAATAGGATAAAAATTATTTTTGATTCAGAATCTGCAACATTGAAAACTCATATTGGACATAGTTTGGGAAATAATTTTAGTTAATGGGTAGTCAATTATAGCATTTAATGCCTGTTTTGCGGACAATTTGGCAGAATTTTTCATGAGTTTCGTCACTAAAATTAAGATTTATCAACATTCAAGCCTCCAATGATTTGGAAACCCTGTCCCACAGAGTTTTCAATGGTGCAGACTCTGAATCAAATTTCATTTTTATCCTAACATATGCGGTTTTCAAGATAACCCTCTTTCAGCAGGTTTTTCCTATGTGACATGGGATAAAAGTACCAAACTGGAGATAGGACGACTCCGAATTGAGGCATTAAAAAGAGCTCTGAAAACTGTCTATAAGGATCTGTTTGCAGATAATTTCGATTTCATCTAGTTTTGTACAAACATAGGCCTATTGAAAGATAAGGTTTATTCATTTATTTATTTTAACCACCCTGTTCAAGCGAACAAGACAATCTTAACTGAGATTGCTGCTTCTCACTATTGCAGAGTTATATTTCTTACAGGTATGGAAGGGTAACTTCCTTAACATGTGTTCAGTTCTTTGACCTTGATTGATTACTCAGTGTAAGCTGATTTGGTAAAGCCTTGATATTAGTCAATGGCTAATTTACTGTCAACAGAGAATGGAATTTATTGCGAATAATTATGCTGTATGAGGATAGCTACCAAACAATGTTGCGTTCTCTAGCAGCAGACAATGTTCGCTATGATTAGGAGCAGGTGTGCAATATGCCTTTGTAATCGCCTGACTAAACATAGTTTCCTTTGGGCATTGTTTGGAATCTTAAGTATCAATATCTGTATGTCACATCATTAGTTTATTATGATTTCTGCTCCCTCCTATAAGGTTTACGGTGACTCATTTGCATCGGTCAGAGTTCTATGTCTCTCAGAACTAGGACCACAGCTAATCTGGACAAACAATGTTCTTTTCGCTTTTCTAAATAACATATATCAGTGTGCATCAAGCTACTTGTTGATGTTTTGTCAAAGGATTATATTTCAATTTAGAAATAATGTTAGTCCTAATTGCAGGCATGGTATTTAGCTGATATATGGAGGATGCTCCCCTCTAATAAATAAATGCCGGATGGAAGAAAGGTTGCATTGCGCCGAAGGACAGAAGGCTATAATTCCAGTGTAAACTTCCTACCGGGGAAGGAGATTTTGTATGAATTGTTGGTATTTACTAAAACCATTTCTATTTCGATAGTTGATATATCCTTCAGCGTCTCTTTCCATATAAACATCATCTATTCTAATGCAAAACAACATTAAAATAAATGTTGAACCTAGTGCAGAATGTGTCACTTTGATGTCGATTGTGTTGGTGAGAGATGATCTTCTTCATGCATGCTCAGAATTATAATTTCGAAAAAGAACAACCATGCTGAAGAAGAGCGCAGTCGTATCCATTATTAATAATGTCTGAGGGTAAAAAAGATGCACATTTATAAGCTTTATCTCCAAAAAACAAGATTTCAGCAGATTGTTATTTTTCTTCATTTTGTACAAGAAAGGATAATCCTTAAACATACATATATCTCATTCTAAGTTGACAACTGCCTTATTCCTATTGGTTGTGGGATGAAAGCCTTCCCATTTCCAGTAGGTTGCATGCATATTGCCAGTACACCGATCTTTCTGACTTTGGGTCACAGCCTGTGAACATAGACATTTCATCGCCCCTATCAAGTGATGAATCTTGCATATCCAGAATGACTGCAGACATTGGAGTTTTTCAATTGTAGAATTATTACCTATTGTCCTATGAAGACTCTTCTCTGATGATACATCAGCCTTGAATGAGTGATCAGCTTTTTCTCTACCAATTTGCAGGTCCAGTGACGTTTACGCTCTGATATGCCCTGATTTGCTCTGCTCGGTGTGAGGACCATTATTTTCCCTGCGGCTGTGTAGGTCAGGTGACATTTGCGCTCTGTTATGCTCTGCGCGGGTACAAGGACCCAGCTATTCCCTGCAATTGTTTCGTTTTGAACTGATCAAGGTCAGCAATTGGTTAAGCTGGTATAGGTTGGCCACCCTACACAAAGTGTAATGTAGCACAATTTATGTTTTCTCTACCGACCAACATCGAACTGTATATTTTATTCTCGTAACATCTTAAATATAATCAATCTCAAACCAACCATATTATTCTTATATGATTAGAGTCGAGGAAAAATTTGCCATAATCTTTTGCGTTAATTTAGTACCAAGAACCAAGATCCCCCTCTTGATGTTCACATTTGCCAGTGTGCGGCCTCCGCACTCCAAGTTGGTATTCCACTTGCTCATGCTCGTCTCAAGGAATCTCCAAGCTTTCTCATCCACCTCTACCATTCTCAGTGTCTCAATGATCCATGAGTGCGGTACTAAATCGTACGCTTTCTGGTAGTCAATCCAGCCTATGGCTATACCCATTTTCCTGTTCTTAAAATACTTCAGTATCACCTTATCCAGCATCAAGTGGTCTTTGGTTCCCTTATACCCAAATCTACATCCCTTCTGTTCTTCTCCGATGAGATCATTATCCTCCAGGTGTCTACAGATCTCTTCAGCCACCATTAAGGTCATCAGCTTCCATACAATAGGTGAGCAGGTTATGGGTCTGTAGTTCCCCGGTGCTATCCCTTTGGTCTTGTCTTTTTGAATCAGAACAGTCCTTCCGGTTGTCATCCAGCTTGGTATCTGTGCTGTCTCCAGGCATTCATTCAGGTATATAACAAGCTTTCTGTGCAGATTGGTCAGATTTTCGATCCAGAATCCCTGTACAGAATCTGGGCCCGGAGCCTTCCAGTTTGGTAATTTCACTAGTGCTCTTTTGAGGGCGTTTTCTGTAATGATTATCTCACCCCGATGTCTTCCTTCCAATTTTTTTCTAACTCGGTCTATCCACGGTGCTTTTCAATCATGTTCAGTTGCATGTCCCCAAATCCTTGTCCAGAAGTCTTTGGATTCCTCTCCATCTTCCTATTTCATTCTCACTCTCCAAATTACTCTGTATGTCATTATAAAATCTCTTCCGGTTGTTCTCAAACATTCTGTTTTGTTGGTACTGCTTTACTCTGTCATCATATCTCTTGATCTTTGCTGCTGTTGCCTTTGTCTTTGTTTTAACTCCTCTTCCACGAGTTGGTATCCCTGTCGGATAGAGAAAGATCACGACAGTTCACTGCTGGCAGAGTTCATATGTGATTACTTTATAATACTGAATGCAGTTTTTCGGCAGTTTGATGATTTTATTACTGAACTACACCCTGGGGCAAATGCCCCAGGCAACTGATAAATTGTAACGCCAAGTTGTAACTGTCATACGTAACTCCCGATCGTAACTCGTAATTGTAACTCGGAATTGTAACTGATTCCTCAAAGCAAAAACCCCTGTTCTTTATACTGACCTGTATAAATAGGTCGTAAAAATAGAAACGGTGGGATGATACGTCATTATTTTGATGGCCAACCTCTGCATTTAGATGGTAATTAAATGTGCAATAAATGGAAGTAAATGCGGAAGAGTATAACAATTAATCAGATTAGGACCATGGCAACCATGACAGTGCAATATACAACACCTAACTTCATGTAGAGTCATGCACCTAGGCGTGTCACATACAGTGTATGTGACATCCCTTGCGTTTGATGTTGTGTTTCACCTCTATCCTTCTTCTAAATCCATCATTGTGCAGTTCGTTTCTTGCTTGCACTACTCTGCTTATATCTTTCCTTAACTCCATCACCTTTGCTTTCAGTCTCTTTTTCCATGGTGGTTCTTCTTTCTTCTCATTCCAGTTCTTTGCCAACTTCTCTGTCACAATTGATGCACTAGCGTAAAATGCATCATTCAGTTCTATTACCTCATTGATCTTGCTTAGTTCTTCCAGTATCTTCCTTCTGTCTATATGCCTGATGTTAGTCAACTTTTCTCTACCCATCTGCAGCCTTCCTTCCTCTTTCCTCAACTAATTCCCTTTTCCCATCTGCTAATCTGCTCTCTGTCATGATGTCTTCTTGTCTCACTGGATGGTCCTATTCTCTCCCACGACCTTGGTAAATGCGTTCTAGTCATAGATTTAAAAACAGTATAGATAGGACATTGTGTGCTCCTGTCTATCCAGTAATATGATAGCTACTTTAGCCTCAGATCTAGGAATTTTAGCAATCTAGACCTTAAGGCTGGGTGTCACATGACTGTTAGTAAAACGACCTTCCAGCCAATCATGTTCTTACAACATTGTGATTGGCTCAGAAGTTGTTTTACTCAGTATAGCCTTCTCTCATTGGACACTTTCTGATAAGGTTACATCATTAAAGGTAAAGTTGAGTAAAGTGATGGACATGTCTTATTAATTGTTGCACTACTACATGTACTTTCCTTCAGTAAATACTTTCTACATACATTCTTTTCATCCATACAAAACTAGAGCTGCCTCTACTTTGTGTCAAGTGTAAACAGGGTCCCAATGATGAAAGAAAAGAATTCACTGGTAAGTTGTAACTGCTGAAGTTCTACTTATTCAATACTAGCTTATTGATAACAACCTAAATTGTAAATATGAATATGTTCTTGGCTGATTGATGTTATGGATTAAGTTCTCAACAGACCAACAAGTATCATGTTCTGCTATTAGAGACTCATGAAGTTAAGAACAATAACTGTCCTATTATTGGTCTGTACACACTCATTGAGTGTGGGAGATCATCATGCTAGAGCAAAGGAGAGAACTAGTCAGGTCAGGTTCTTCAAATTAACAAGAGAATAGCCATTGCCGTAGTCATATGACAAGATGCATCTTATGATTATTTCAGGTTCATTTGCCTTACCTAGATGATGTGGCTGGTAATATGTGCCACAGATTCCCAGAAAAAAAACGTTGGCGTTGAAGGGACAGCCACAATTTGCAGTGGTAGTGGCCCAGTGGGTATGAGGATAATGATAGCTATAAACAGGCGCAGTCCGAGGTTGGTATAAATTATTTGAGATATGAATGTCTTAAAGCCAAATGTTAATCCAACAATAATGCCCTGGATATCTAAGATGTGTGTTGCTGCTCAAACATCAAGGTCCTACTTTATTGTAAGAATCGCCACATTTAGCTTGTTAGGTGTATTTTGGTGAACAAAATATAAACAACCTGTGGGAGAGTAGCACTGAGAAACTGTCTGGCTGAAACTTATCTGGAAAATTCCATGCTAATAAACATTTAAGGCCCTGAGAGAGCATTATTTAATTTTCAGAGGGCTGAGAAAAAGTTAATCGCCCTTAAAAGCAGAAGAGTTTGCTAAAATATATATTTTCTGTACCATGTTGCACTGAAATAAACAAAGTTAGTTTTCCTTTGAAATAGTTGATGTCTTAATTTATCCAAGCCTGATGCATTATCTTTTTGGCCAAGGTACTCCCTGTTATGTCCTCTTGGAAACGGATGAGGATTATATACATAGTTGCCAAGTAATCTAAATGCAAAATAGGGAGATTCCACTTTACGGCGATACTGCACCACAACGTGGTGCTTCGAGGGTGCGAAGCACCCGAGTCACCCACCTGGGGGTTTGGGGGCGGTGTGAGCCCGTCTGCAGAAGCTCTGAGAGCGTCTCCAGCCACTAGGAAGGGCTAAAAAGGTATATTTGACCCCAAATAATTTCATGTTTGTACTTACAAATATCAAACTGAGGTGAAATACACTTCAAACAATTACAATCAATCCATGGGCCCCTGGGACTCTAACATACATGCCTTTACATTGTCAATGTCCAGTATCAAACAACCCATTGGCAAAGTAGAGGCTTGTAAGTCCCAGGGGCCCATGGCTACAAGTGCCCATGCATCATTAAGATCTGAAAATGTGCTCAGTCACAGACAGTGAGAATCCAGATAAGGTACTATATTCCTGTTTGACTAACATTATGTTTCAAAGTCTTTGGTCCGAGCTTTGTTAAATTGTAGTGGACCTACCTTTGGAATTGTTAGGTTTCTATTTCCCTTCACTTAAATTTAACTAGAGTAGACAGTACAAAATTAATACTAAAAAATGTGTGATCTGAAAGGAAATGCAAACTAAATGTATGCACTTGACTAGCTACTTTATATTGTGACCAATGACAGTCAGTGTTGTGAGTTTTGAGAGGATGCTATTGGTCATTTACAATAATAGGCTGAATCTTAACAAAACAGGTAAATTTGTTAGGATTATTTAATTTGATAATTCTTTCAATTTTGTGTGCAAAGACCTTAACAGTCACTAGTCAACAACAACATGTGCTTGGATAACTATCAAAAAATTGTGATTGGACTGTTTTCTCTAAAATCTGTAGGAAAAAGTGAGATTTACAAAAAGTGGGTGGTGGGTGTAAATAAATCGGGAGACTTGGCAAGTATGATTATATACCAAATATGCGGTATTATCAAGAGTTGTCTTCTCATGACATGTGAGAGGACAACTCATCATCAATTTGGTGTTATACATCATAAACTGCTATTCTTTTCCAGGGAAGGGGAGATGGGTTGCTCTCATGCCAATAAATGCATCGAAACCATTTGTTACATGTCTGTGTGTGCACCGAGAGCCCAACAATGAAATAGCTTCTTTCAACTGAAAATCCTGGGGCAGCACTTTTGAATTAATTGTCACATATATGTGAGCTACTGCTTGTTATGACAAGTAAATTATTCAAGTGCTTAGCATAATTTTACAGAAAATTGATTCATCAGGTGACTAAGACATAAGATACAAGTATGTTTGTCAACAAAAATCTATCAAACAAGGTGCGCTTGAAGATCAGCTTTTAATAAAACCGGACATGAAGGTCACTGATTCACCTATCATCAACTGCACTACTTGTATTCCTGCTATATCAAATAACTTAAACTATTAGCATGAAAAAAAGAGCCTGCAGTATGGTTTGAGCTTGCAACTCCTTGAACAAAAGACAACAGCGCTAACAGCTCAGCCATCCAGACCAATATGGTTAGTGGGCGAAAAGTGCTGACTATAAACCCACTGGCAGTTACGCTATGCGTAACGCGATACTGCGGGTGGCTCAATGACGATACAGGTGGGGACATAATGCAAAGTTATTGAAGCGCAATGTCCTATCTATACTGTTTTTTTTAATCTATGGTTCTAGTACACTTGGTGAGATCACTTCAACAGTCGTCTGTCCTTCTTCCATTGCCAGTGCTCCCTGATCTTCAGTCTCTCTTATCCTGATCTCATCCAATTCCTCTTTTGTAAGCCATTCCTTTCTGATAATCGTCCTTGGCCGCATCGCTAGTCTGTTCTCCGTGAGGTCAAACCCCCCTTGATCTTGCCATATCTTTGCCATCCTTGACATGTATCCTCTCCTCATTGGCTCACTAGAATAGTAGCACTCCATAATTTTTATGTTACCTTCCCTAGTATAGCTCATCCGCTGAGTTGCTGGTCTTCCTTCGCCAGTAGTAGAATGACGACCGAATCCTGCCTGGTTCACCACAGGTAGCCTGCCGGGCGAGACAGATCGAGCATTGCTCTCCCTCTCATTCCATAATTTTCCACGAAAACAATCTGTTTATAATTTTCATGTTTTAAAATCTACTCATTGAAATTTTCTGATTTGATGACACTCTTTGATTTTTTTAAAACACTTAGCCTAAATCACTGAAAATTGTAAGCCGCTGCTACATGAAAAAGCAAGTGGTAATCAAAGAAGAGAGTACTCTACGGAGAGCCCTCAAGAGTATATTAGACCCTATTCTCTTTTGCTTATATCTATTCTATCATCATTTAGCTGTATTGAATACTCTAATGATATGATAAAGCATGCTTTTGTTTTGCACGATGACTGTTTAAATTTAATTTTTTCCTCAAAAACAATCGCTGATTATAATGCCCAAAAGGCACCTCAACTTTGAGTCTCTGGTAGAATGAATAAACACTTTAACCTACCGAATTTGAGTGATAAACAAATGAGCTGAACAAATTTAAGTATGGAGTTGCCCCCTTTCTCAACAGCAAGGGGAAACTCCATACAAGCTAAACATGATCAAAGAATAAGGGAATCACTATGAAAATGACCCAGAATGAAAATGACCTGAGATGAAATTGATCTGGAATGAAAATGACCTGCATAATGAAAATGACCCGAGGTCAGGGTCATCTTAAGCTGTCCGACTCATCCCGATATTGGCAGGTCACAAAAAGTCTATTACCGGAAATGAAAATGACCCAACCAATCAGACACCTATATGAAAATGACCCAACCAATCACAACCATATATGAAAATGACCCAACCAATCCCTGAAGGTGTTACAACATAGTATTTAACTTTTGTCATAGTTAAAGGTAAAGTATGGAATATATACATAGCTATGGTAGCAATGAACTAAACCTTTAGTTCATTGATGGTAGGCTATCTGGGGTGGGGTTATGGGCCACCCACTCCTGCCTGCCTACCAGTTCACCAATTCAAGAATTGTCATTTTTCTGTTAGAAGATTCAAAATATGTGTTGACACCTATTTGACAGGTGACACTACTATTGACAGCCAGAGTTTTTTTAGCAGAGATCACATCATTTTTCTTGTAATTTAATCATAGGTTAAATCAAAATGAACTCAGCCATGGCCCTTGCATATGTATGTGTATAATTAATAAATAAATATGTATTGTGTGTCTGGAATACTTTCCAATGCACAACATTTTCATGTACCAATCCAATCTTATCGCCTGTTGATTGTTATAATAACCAAACCAAACCAAAACAAGTTGATTCTGTGTTGATAAATCAAGTGAAGGCTAGCTGTGGACGCCATCATCGGGCTTAGGGAAGTTGGCGTCTCCACATCTAGTCTGATCACATTCTATAGATCGAGGATTCTGTCAGTGAACTCATACGTGGCTCCAAGTTGGTTTCCATACTTGTCAAAAGGGGACAAGGAGAGACTTGAAGGGCTTGAGAAATTAAGTGTTGTCCGTAAATCTTGCCATATATGTAGAATGTCATGATGAGCGGCTTGCGGCATTGAATTTAACAGAACATTTGATGCCCCAACTATTGTATTGTATTGCATGTGTATTTTGAACCATCTATCATTGCAATAACCATCACATTAGGCTTATGAGTTGTTGTGTCTCATAAGAAACTGATAAAGCTGTTCTTTCTCTTCTCAGTCCTACACTTTTCAGCTCTTTTAATCATAGGTCTGCAAGAGGATGTTCTACAAGTGTTGAATCTTATACGACTAAAAGGTCGATGGCTCGGATTGTTGCTAATCTTTTTAAAATAATTTTGTGACATAGAAAATAAAAATTCATTGACAGTAGTCAAGTTTAGAAGTGATAACCGTTCTTCATAACATTCAATATCAGTATAAATAATCTTAGTGGCTGTCTTTTGTCAGTGTTCGACAATAAACTATGTCCATAATGTAGCAGAGCACACCAACCATCCATTTCACCATTGCCTACATTCAAACCCTGTCACATCACAAAACCCCGGCCCTCCCTTAATTCAACACAGCTCTTTGCGGAAAAAGCCTTTTTTATAAATACACCTAACTACATCATTACTTTTTTTCTTATTGTTTCTTCTTTTGTTGTTGTTTGCAAATACAATGGTCATATTTGCTCTTTGATTTGATCGGTGTTAAATATCATAATTTCAAACTAAAAAAACCAAGAAGCATAGAAAATAAATCATAATTAATTAATAAATTACATAGCGCAAAATACTATTGCTGTTCGAAGCGCTTCTGTAGTCCTTATTATATGTTGTGCAGTAGCGTCCGGATTGACAATCTATCACAAATTCATTTGTAAAGTGACATTTATCATGTATATATCTGAGAGAGAGGGTGTTACGTTGATTAGTCATCAGAGTGTTGATCGTAGAGAGGTGAGAACAATGCTCGATATCAGCTATAACATCACATTTAGTCAGTAAATTACCTTTGTGGTTGCCAATGTTTGATGACTGAATTGGAGTAATCATTTGCTTGTTTGAGGACAAAAGTGACAAATGCACACAACATGACACCATGTGCAAAATGTAACAAAACTCTGCACAAAATGTGACAACGTGCAAAACCCAACAACAATACAAAATTCCTTAACTATTGACCGCTTTCTGTTGCCATCATCGCTAGAAAATTGGAGTATGTGACGAGCAGCATGACTGTCAAAGATATTACAGCAATCGGATAGCCTTGCCCCAGTAATTTCACCTGCAATAACACGCAAAAAATATATATGCTACTCAATGCTAATGTTTAAGTTAATATGTTTAGAGAATTATGAATAGTCATCAAAAAGTTAGGAATTCAGTTTTTGTTTTGACTTTTGAGCTGCCGAAAATATCTTAAGATATCCAAAATACACAATGCTGCTATGTTATAGACCGCAAAATGTGTGGTGTATTCTTACTATGTATATTTTATCATAAAAACGATACTGTATGTCCACCATAAAATCAATGAAGAGGTTCATTGATCAAGAGTCAACATAATAGCAGCTGTTACCAAAGTGAAACTGATACATGTGTGTAACTAGCCTAGGCTAACTCTCTTGTGTAGGGGGTTTTTAACCCCACCCCAAACAGCCTCCGAAGGCTGTGTAAATATTCCTCATTTACCTTTAACTATAAATACCTTCAAGGATTGGTTGGGTCATTTTCATATATGGGTGTGATTGGTTAGATCATTTCATGTAGGTGTCTGATTGGTTGGGTCATTTTCACGTAGGTGTCTGATTGGTTGGGTCATTTTCATTTCCGGTTATAGACTGATTTAATCTCCTTGCACCATCTTATATATATATGTCAAGGTCAACTTAAGGTTGTTTTCATACTCAGGTCATTTTCATGCTGGGTCATTTTCAATGTTTTCCGAATAAGGATCAGGTGCTTGTTCTGCTTGCGTGAGTCTCTGAGCCTCTAAGTAAATGAGACCAACATATACCAAATCTCATCCTATCATGTTTGTTTGGGTTTGTTTTATTGATATTGGTCATAGGCTTATAGCATCATGCTTATTTTCTCAAAAATTCCTTCTTATGGGCTTTTGTTCCATATTATCATCGATTTCAATATCCACCTGTGTTTTTGTTGCTGGTACCCAAGGTATTTTTTCCTTGCCATATGTTTTCTATGACTATTTGGATTGAGAGCTCAGTGCAGTTATTATCTTACAACAAAAGTGTGAACTAGGGATGAAATAGTCATGTCAATTTTTGTAATTTGTTAATATTTAAAACCTCTGTTAGTTGATTTGGCTCAGGTTTCAACATGATGACATCCCTTCCAAAATATCTTAAGAGGACAATAAGGTCATTTCTCTGTTTGAGATAGACTGGCATGTCACTTCTCATATATATCTTATTTCCAACACAACGGACACCGTTAAAACCTAAACTTCTTTGAGATAACATCGCTATAAGTGGCTTCGCTACAAGGCTTTCTCTGTGAGGCTTTTATGTTATAACATTATGATTTATTGCAAGCAAAAATGTAGTATATTTGTAATGGAACCAGTAGTAGAAGGCTAACAAAAGGTATATGTCTTAGAGGGAGGCCCTCGAATACCAGAGACGGAATAATGTTCTCTAAAAAATGGCTGTTCAATACTGCTCATCCAATTTGTACAGATACTTGTAAAGTTAAATTTGGATTCCTTTGAAACATAAGGTGCAAACATATCACTAGCAGCAATTTATTTCCTCTAACCAAACTATAAGTTATAAGGATTTATTTTAAATTACAAGATAGATGCTTTATTATAATATACCTTGATTAAATTAGATATATTGGGAGTTCAGACTAAGTTCAACGATACTGACAATCTTTTGAGTAAGGAAAATAATATTCTTCACAATAATAGGTGTAGTGCAAGGTATAATAGACTGCAGGTAGTATATAGGGAAAGACAGATGCTGTATGCTGCATAAGAACTCAGGCTACATCCGGGAATGTGCAGGGAAGAGGCATTAATAATCACGCTGGCTTAGAGGGAGAAGAGAATGAGAGAAGACAAAGGAGTTGTACCAATACTGGACACCTCAGCATATCTCATGTAAGTTGAATACACTACAATAGGATGTAAAATTTGGTAAAATTTTTTGAAAACATTGCCTCCTGCTGACTTTGCTGAGCTGTAATTCTCTGACCTTTCATGATACAAGAGTGTTAACTATTTGGTAGTCCACTAAAATAGTGAAATAAACTACTGGAATTTTATGTAAACCTGTTATGTTAATTATAGGCTCACAGTGCCTGTACTTGCAAAGGTTCTATAGCAAAGGTCCCAATCTTCCACGCCAGTAGATACAGTGAATACCGAATTTTGATCTCTCTGTGTTCATTGAGTGTTCATATATTTAAATCACTGATGCTCCAGAAATAAACCAATTGCTCATCATCCAGCTTACAATACTCTATTGAGCACCCACTCAATTTTGGCACCATGAGTAAATCACCATCAACATGAAGGTCATAGTGCCAGTCAGCACCTCCAATCATCTTGCCCAGAAGCTCACCTACGGTAGAAGGATATGTTAGAATTGCTCAGACAGTGTGAGAGAATGCAATAGATAACAAAATTGCTATTTTGAGATAATAACTCCTAAGTTGTTAGATGTATGCAGTGTATGAAGTGCGCTCACCTGAGTCGGTATCCAGTGTCCATATCGGAGTCCTGGTGCAGTTAGAGACAAGTACTTATCGGTTCTTGTAGCAGACAACTCCTTCTGGGTATGAAATTTTCTTTGATGTCCACAGCACCTCACCACTATCTATATTTACCCTAAACACACTGCTAGTGCCATAATCACTTGCAATCACTGATTTATCCCCACACACAGCCATTGATTTAAGGCTATTTTGCGTATCTGGACCATAAAGTTATTATATACTCTAGAGTGGACAATGTGTACAAAAATAGCATCAGCTTTTGTCCTACTTAATTATTGCGAAATCCATGACACAACGCAATCTGGTTGTGCATGGCTAGTGCCTGTATCATATAACTTATCATTGAGAATATACGTATTGAGTATGGAAATTTAGATTTTTAGAGCGCTTAGAACCATTTTTTCTGAAATCTTTTTATGTGACACTATGTGGATCACTTGCAGGTATTCTCACTTTCAATTCTATGACGCAACAAAATCTGGTTGTGCGTGGATAGTGCATGAATCATTGACTTTATCATTGAAAATATTAGATTTTGACATACAAATTTAGTTTATGGAAAACTTATAGCCATTTTTTTCAGAGATTCTCACATGTAGAACCATTTACATCACCTGCAGGTATTTTCTCTTCCAGTCAAGCTGAGAAATCCCCTTTTATGTGAACTTTGAAGCGGATATTATCAGTTTTGTTTGCATTGTGACATAGAGAGCAAGCAGTGTTATCAGGTTTAGGCAATATGCTTATCTCAGAGGAATGCCTTAGTTTCTCCGCCTAGCTACATTTATAAACGCAGACAGGTGATCGTCACAAACAATAATGGCTTGCGCTTCACAGTAGCCTGCTGTTTGATTTAAATAATTCAACATAAAAATGGCCGAATCTACTGAAAGAGAAGAAGAATTTCTGGAGTGCTCTCTCTGCTATGAGAACGATGAGTTGAAGAGGCTACCGTGTCATCCTGGACATATATTCTGTGTGAAATGTTTGGCTAAGGATTCTGAGGTCACCAAGGTAGTCAAGTGTTCTCTATGCAGGTGAGAATTCAGTTGCCTTGTATATATAATCATTAAGTGCTTTGACGACTGGAAATATTCTTAGATATCATGGCGACGGACAGGCCAATTATCATATCGATTCATGTGTATATGAGAGATTTGCTTCTCAGGGTACTGTCAATCACTTTCGGTATTAATTTCTATGTCTAAACTGATTTCATGTCTGGCTTTAGGCTTGTGCTTGAAACGCATCAGATTCAGGATTGTCAATCAGTAGGATATAGTCTTCCTTTTTCTCACAAAGGTTCTCATCCCAGGCAGTGTCACTCCCATTGTCACAACCGTTTGTCATTTCATGTAGCATGACCTTGATTCAATTCTAAGTACTCAAAAGAGCTCATATACAGGGAAATAAAACTCTTATACTAAAACATAACCAAAATCATAGCCAATATTCTTCCGGAATTGATCAAGGCTTCAGATTATCGGTTGCGCTTTCTCGATTTAAATGCCGTAATCGCCATCGTCATCATTTGAATTTAGATGGTACACTCCATGAGGCGATGACTAATGGGAACAAGTATACTTTCACTATAAGATAACAATCAATGGGCAGAAAGATTGATAAGAGCTCTGACAGGGGCTGTCACAATGAAGACCAAGAACAATGACGATTTGATCTGAAGACAGAAACATTGTTTAATCTTGGTTACCATGATAACTCTTCCCTATCAACAACCACTAACTATAAATCAATTTAGCGATGGCCTCACTGTAAATGTAATACCCAGCACTTTGATAAAACTTTAGTCAATTTATTGATAAAACTTCAGTATCCCGATTGTCGCCTGTCATTGGTTGCTAAGTGAATGATGTAGATGATGCTGTGATGCGGGATACTGCTCCTGTATTAATATGTCCAAAATCTTCTTCACTCACTTTTTATTGAAATACCCTGCTTCTAAAACGAGCATCAAACAATGAAATAGGAAGGAATAAATATAATAATGTTATTTGTTTAATCTATTATTTTTGAAGCTCAAAAAAAGTTTCTGAGCACTTTTTTTGGTCCAGCTCAGTTGAAGAACAGAGGGCCTGTGTAAATGTGATGATAATACATAAACCATGCGGTCTAAACATTTCCCTGTAGACTGTAGCCATGGACTGACAGAATTATGACAATTAATGTAATTTTAGGGCTGTATTTGAAGAAGGAATCGGCTCCTTACCAAATGCATCAGATCCACTAGATGCGTTTCTCTGCTGTGATGTTTGTATGAGAAAAGAAGATAAAAGAGAGCTGGCTCAGATTTACTGTATAATATGTAGGAAGAAGTTCTGTACGACTCATGAGAAGGTAGGTAAAACAGTATTTGCATTGAAAATTTATTAATCGGTCTCAGCAACAAGCGGCTTGAATTTCTATGTTTCGGGGTCAATGAATGCTTAGTTCTTTCCTAAATACTATAGGCAGTGAGTTTATTCCAGACAGAATGTTTTACAATAAATGCCTAAAATAAAACTAATAACCAGTAATTATAGTTGGGGATTGGGAAGATGCATATACAATGCATGCAACAATATTCTCAAGAAAACTAAACCATAGTAAACATTGTCTAGGCTATAGCCAGACTGAATGGCTATATCCAGGAATAAAAAACCTGCGGATAATTAGTTTAGTTAGTTGGCGTTTCTTTATCTTTTTTTAAGCACCACAATGAATCCCTGGATGATCATGCCCGCATCAGAATGGATGAATATAAGAAAGAGTTCAGAAAGATGGAGACTAGATACTGTCAGACCCATACTGATAGACCCTACAGTGTAGGCTGTGAGAGATGTCACAATGTCTATTGTGTCACATGTCATCTTGTACAGGGGATCGGCTCGTGTACTGATGGTTTGTTTCTCTTACTAGCAGTCAACCATTGGACATCATCATATCAAAAGCTATTCAAGGAACATGACCATAAAGAATCAATTTTTATCCAAAGTTATGCTGGTCCGAAATATCACCAGCAACACTAAAATTCAAGGAACATGACCGCAGTTCATAAAGAATCAATTTTTATCCAAAGTTATGCTGGTCCGAAATATCACCAGCAACACTGAAATAGGGGCAGATAACCCTTGTACCAAGGAATATTAGGGGGTAGGGACGCAGGCTCATCATGAGTATAAAGAACGTCCTACTCACGTATATGGTTACATCTCTTAAAAAAGAAAACAACTGAAAGGTAAATTCGGAAGCAATGCTTCGCTCAAATTTACAACACAAGTTTGAAAGTAAATAATGCACCTTAACTTTTTTAGGTTCAGCTCATAGACTTTTTCCACTAGACACGTTGGTCGCAGAGCTTATAGAAAAAGCTAACGAGATGAAGCTATGGGTTTTTGAGAAAGAGGAGCACCTACTAGAAATGTCTAAGCAACTGACAGCAGTCATATCGGAATGGGAGCAGGATACAGAAGCAATGATAAAACAACTCCATGAAGCGAGAGACAAGCAGGTTCATGTTGATTCCATTAGACCGAACACATAAAGAATTGATAAGTATCCATTGCACAAAATCTTATTGTGCTATCAAATGAGACACAGAATGTCTCATCGATAAGTCAAAGACAGCAGAGCCAAATCCTAACAAGGACTGAGAAGTTATGCTTTTAAAAACTACCAAAAGACCAAAGCATGGTTGAGTCAGGCAGTTACATATGATAAAGCTGTGTCTGATTTGCATGGTAAAAAATTCAATGCTCTACATGGCATGAATTGTTGATGGTGGAAAAGTGCCTTCCATAAGAACAGGTAACTCCCATTCTTTGCATTATGATGTCATAGTCTCCCATATGGGCAATACAGGAAACAATCACTTCCGGGAGACTGTGACTTCATAATGCAGAAAATTGGAGTAACCTTCTCTTATGAAAAGCACTTTTCTACCATCAAAAGTTCATGCCAAGTGAGCATTGGGTTTTCCTACCATGTTAATGTGACACAACTTTATTGTAAGTAACGGCCTTACTATGACACTATTTGGTCTTGGGTAGTCTTTATTAGTTCAATCATTCACAAGATATTAAGACCTGTACTCCTCAATACCTCAATACAAACAAGTTTTTTCCTCTCAGCACAAAATAACATACAGTGATTGACAGTGGTTAAAAGCTTGAAAGCTCATATTGTCTAGATTGTAAAACTGTTAACACTCAATGACTCAATAGAAATATTCTTTCGTATCATGCCTTCCAGATTGATGAGATAATGAAGAAATATGCAGAGCTTGAGACCGAACTGAAAGAAATGAGAGCTAAATTCAAAGCTGAGGTGACTGGTTTCCTAGATGATGAAGTTGGAGTTATGTTGGACAGGATAAGCAGGCAGACCTTAAGGATTGAGTCTCGACTCTTCACATATCATCAGGTAATTTCTTTCGCCTTATTAGAGCTTCAAACCCAAGTTCTAATATATCTGGTTGTTAATGTATCATTCATGTTATTAAAACAAAACAATAATCCTAAAGAATGTTTATTGGACCGCATAAAATAACATGTGCACTTGTATGAATAACCTCAATTGTTTGTAAATGAGATACGTATAACACCTCAATGTCGTTATATGTTACCATTATCAACCTTGTATTACACGGCCAGGCTATATTATAGCCTTTGGTGCAACGCAGAAATAGTTCTGGGTTAAACTGGTAAAATAGTGGTCCTACTTACATTTTGGGACAATTACGTCTATGATGATGAAAACATTCATGTATCAAATGCCTATTTAGACAAAAATCTACGGCAACCAAATCCATCTCATAATGGAAGCATTTTGAAAGGAAGTGTACAAAACCCTTGCTAGAAGCTGGGACAATTTAATTTGAAAATTTATAGAGTGAAACTCAAACCACATCTCCTGCAACAGTAAATAGTTCCCTGGCAGTTGAAAACTAGCACTCTAACCGATTGTGTCATCTCACCTTTACAGGTAAAGTTCCCTACTCAGAGCCATGCAAAAGCATCTCGCAAACTCATAGCATTCAGCCATTGCCCATTAATAAATCAAATTTGTTATGGTCATTCTTGACTTACATCTCCTTCACAATGCCAACTGCTAAAGGGACTACAAAGCAAAACAGGAAATTGTTTGATATCAAATACACGCCTGTAAACAATACAGCCCTTCAGGTTTAACATGATACTCCGCTGATTGGTTGGTATGCTGAATCATGTGTTTGTAATACTTCATTTATTTATATGTGATACATGTAGTAGTTATTGTTATAGCATGCTTATCAGGAAGAATCACTCATACTTATTCTCTTTACCTGTTCTCTGACAGGTTGATGTGGCTACCAGGTACAATGAGACAGAGGACTTGATACATCAGCTTATCAGGATGAAGATCCCTGAATTCAAAGAATCGACCAATAATGTGAAACTTACCAAAAAAGGTTTTGTTCTGGTTTTTGTTTAAGTGATAAACTGTGACGTGTACATTTAAATATTTATAAAACATATTATGATAAATTATCATCAAGGAAATATTAGCAAACACGGCAGATTCTATTATTTTCCTTTTTCGATCAGATTGTGGAGAAATTCAGACTTCCATGGAGTTGTCTGTTACTAAGGAAGGTCTCCAGAGTCAGCCCTCACCACTACAGCCGGACTCGCTCACCTCTCTGCAATTGATCAAAGCAGTCAAGATTGCTACTGGGCATCGTGCCCTGTCTGTGACCACCCACAATGATGTGACATATATAGGTTCAACTAGTTACCAACTTTGTAAAATCAATGGGGAGACAGATGTACAAACAAATCTTAGAAATGCTGATGGTTGGGTATCCAGTATTCAAGTTTACAAAGGTGAAATTTTCCTTTTCTGTGCTTGTGATGCTGGTAATATCCTTAAGGTTTTTGACAAAGCAGGTCAACTTTTGAGATCCTGGAACCTCACTGGAAATAGTTGTTGGGACAAAATTAGGGTTTTGGATGATAAAGTTGTTGTTCCACATGGGGCAGAGAAATGTCTTATTGTGTACTCCCTCACAGGGCAGGTTGTGAAAAAAATCCCATGTCCCGAAATAGGCGGCAGCTACAAATCAATGGCTGTGTGTGGGGATAAATCAGTGATTGCAACTGATTATGGTACTAGCAGCGTGTTTAGGGTTAATATAGATAGTGGTGAGGTGTTGTGGACATCAAAGAAGATTCAGCAACCACAGGGAGTTGTCTGCTACAAGAACCAATTTGTACTTGTCTCTAGCTACTCAGCTGACACTCCAATATGGATACTGGATATCGACTCAGGTGAGCACAATTCAAACAATGATGATAAATAAGTTCTGTTACTTTTGATCATTTATTCTCCGGATATGCACACAACTAAAGTGCTAATTACTGTGTTAGTGATACAGAAGTTCGATGCTTGATATGCAGAGGGTGGTCAATGATACTTGAATATTGTTGTTATGTAATCAAGATCTTCCAGTGGCATTGAGGCAGACTTTAGTAAAGGAGGTAGAGTAGAGTTTATTGAAGCGATAAAGAATGTAAGTGTGGTAAAAAAGTATATTTATTAATTACAACATGCTATTTTCATATACCTCCGTGATACTTCTTCAATTAAAAATTCCCCTCATTCCAACTTTATTTATAACATCACACTCACAATAAATCTCACCTATCTCGGTTCTGTAGGTGAACTTCTGGGTAAGATGACTGGAGAGAAGGGAGGTGCTGATCTTCACTATGACCTTCATATTGACGGGGATGTACTCATGGTGACTAAATACAACGGGTGCTCAATACAGTATTATAAGCTGGATTTTGAGCAATTGGTTTATTTCTGGAGTATTGGTGTTCCAAGTCTATGAACACCGATCCAACTTATTGCAATACAGTTGTATTCTTGGTAAAAATTCAATTGTAAAAATCGGACACATTTTTCTTCACAGAGAGAATATTTTACAGTATTAATCATTTTGTATGAACTTTTCACCCTCGCTATTGTACTTCTGCAGCACAAGAACAGTGGAAACTTCACATGTTTTCCATGAGATTCCGGATGTTAATCTGACTGTATTGCTGACTGACAGAATGGCAAATATTTTTTAGTTTTCCTTATAATATCTTGAGAAGACAGAAAACAACAGCCTGAAAGCCGTGGAATGAGATTGATGTTTTCATAACCATATTTTTGCTTATATATCAATTTATTCCACGTTTTATCCATTTCCATCCATAAAACCTTCTATTTTTATTTAAAAAAAATAATCATAACAGTGTGTATTGTAGGCTGAACTCATGATATCTCGAAACTTATCATTTTATCAAAATAAACCATCTATCTTGTAATTTCAAAAAGTCTCATGGTACATTATCCGGATACAGGAGACAGAATGTCAGAAGCGTCATTGCTAACACCTAATGTTAGTTTACCTTTCTTCATACAGAGAAACAGACAAAATTTTGAATAATATTAAACAGCTATTTGCTAGATAACACAATGGCTACTCTTGTATTTCAGACACTCCCTCTTAAGCTCTAACCTTTCAATCGCACTTACATTTTCTTACTAGGTGGATTCGTCAAGTTCCATTTTCTATTGGTTCTATTTCCGGTCCTGCACTGATCTTTTACATCTACCACCTTCTTACTACCTAAGTGATGTTTTAATGTATCATTCAAACCTCACAGATGATACTCGATCAATTGGCCTTGCAGTCAGCATGCACCAAAGCTTGATTGGCATTAACTGACCCGCAGAGCGTAATTTGTGAAAAGTCAATCCGTGGAAGATCAGCCTATTTTGTCCGGTAGTAATGCCACGTATGACCAAGTCATCACCTATAGGAAGTTAAGCTTCTAGCAGTTTACTTAATTTGAAAATAAACCATGGTAAGATTTGACATCCAAGACTATTTCAAATGGAGAAACGGATGAGTTGTATTTATTTGGTTGAAGAGGTAGTGTGCAGTCAAACACCTTGATCATAGTACAGCTTGTCATGTTTCTTTACATTTCTTGAAAATATAACTTAAAATAGTGACGCGAGGTTGATTGTGAGGCAATCGGTCCTGCAAAATTTTGTTTCCATGTCATTTAGGTTGAATGTGCTTACCTGTTCAAATTTTTTCACCAAAGCAACAATAAATTTTTCACTCCAATGTGAAAAATTTGCATTGATCTGATGGAAAATATTTAATACCAGTGTGCTGTCCCCAGCAAGGCGGGTTAGGCGTAATTTTCATAGGTAATAATCGGTATTCACATTAGGAATTAACAATTCAGGATGTGCCTTCTTCTGCTATACCGGTGTTGCTATGACATCAAGTATTTTTATATCCTCCTCAACCAAAGATCAGGAAACTCAAGCTTTTAATCTTAGTTGCTTTTGGAGAATTATTTCTTCTTTGATATATTCACACATTATTTATGAGTCAGGAGTTTATTTAGGAGTAGGAGGTAGCTCAGTTGGTTAGAGCGCCTGCCCTTTAACGCGCAAGCGTTTGAGGTCCTGGGTTCGAATCCCGTTGCAGTCTACTGACTACTGGGCTCATATGACGCCCCAGGTGTGCTCCGACCTGCCTGCAAACTGAGAGCAACTTGGCGCCGAAAACGGCGGCCGCGCCCTTAAGGCACTGATATTTCTCAGTCCTCGGATGGAGACAACACTTGCGATTTTAACCCACATTTTAACCCACATGGTATCGCGCTCTTATTTCAGTCCATTTCGAGATGAAATCACGGTTGGCCACAGGGGCCACCCTTGTGATAACAATGATATGAGAGAGACCATTCATGAGGCGCTATTTGATATACAGATTATGTACAAAAGTATTTTTGTTTTACGTGGGCGTGTACTTTACTTGGTGGACATTTGCTGAAAATATTTGCAGGGTATGCGAGAGGAAACTGCACTGCCGGGGTGCCGTCGGGCAGGGGTGGGGATGAGGCAAATGTGTGTGTGGCTTAGACCACTATACAGATCATATCACATTTCACAAATTCAGTCTTACCCTCATATATAGCCTTGCAACAAGGCTAATGCCTATAAACGCGGCGGGGGGAGGGGAGCTGCAAAAGTGTCAAACATGTCTTTTCCTACTGTCTGACTGGAAAATTCTCATACCTGGAGCAATATATTAGGTGGCATGAATAGATATCAATAGATATTGCAGTTTTAGTTAACCCCTTTATAACTTATAATATCTAAGACCGGACAACTCCAGCAAAATCCTGCATTGTGATCAGACTTTCCCGTCCCCGGGTGGGGGGGGCTGTCGGGCGGGTGGAAAGTCTGGGGGGGGGGCTCAGACTAGTCTTTTCCAGTTTGGTCCCATTTGCTTCCGGTTTAGCATGAATATTAGTCTCAAGTGGGCAAGTGTTTTATATAAGAATTGGTGCTTTACAGACATAAACAAATAACGATGAACAGCAGGTGTAGATTCACTCATCACTAATAAATGTCTTCCTTGTTGTGTACGCTCACCACACTTCCGGATTTTATGTGAATAATTGCAATGAGAAAAAAAATAGAATTACCTTCTCATGGTAATTATTAGCGTAATAGGACACATCAACGTCTCAAGTTCCAGCATTGCATTTTCAGCAGCCTCTCCTACTCCAAAGCTGATTATAGAATTTACCTATTGTATTGTTTAAGGTCGGGTGCGTCTTACTTTGTACACCATAGTTGAAGGTCCCCGTACTTTAAGCCTAGCCTACATTGTTCAAGGCCAAGAGCATCACTCTTAGCAGCGGTAACTGTAAATTGCTGAACAGGCTGAACGGACTGAACAGCTGAACAGAATTTCTCAGACTAAAATTATTATTTGTAGTCATTTCTCTGGGTGACTATCACTTCTCAAACACATTCCTCTTAACCAAATGATTTGATGAGTCACTAAGTTCCTGTTGGCACCTAATATAACCAATTTAGGACAAGCAAATGAAGCAATCAATGTGCCATTTCTGACAAAATCTGATGGTGTTCTGGAAATTGGACACCAGAAACATTATTATTATCCAGCTCAACCTTCCATCTAGCCAGTCTTAACAAGCTTTGTTTGTAAGGGGAGGGGGGGGGGCTACTTTCCATCCATTCACTAGTAGTGTAACGACGAAAAATTAACTGTGAATAAAATTGAAAGAAACCAAGGTGAATGTAAACTTAAATTAAATAATTTAATGAGAAGAATATAAAGAATTGTCCATTGTTATGCAAAATTAGCCAATCATGTAAAGAATCAAACAAATAGTAGTCTGAGAAATTCTGTTCAGCTGTTCAGTCTGTTCAGACTGTTCAGCAATTTACAGTTACCCCTCTTAGCAGTGTTATATCAATACTTGCTCCTAGGTCTGGCTTTTGTTCTGTTTGTAAGCTTATGGCTGTGTTAAGTTTTGATTCTTCCACTATTATGACATTATTTACACCTGTCAAGGGGTGTGAATGTCATTCTAATGTTTAGTCAAGCAGCAGACAAGCTCTACAATCTCTAACAAACACTGCTCTAGCTAGCAAATGTCTGATTGTGAAGTATTGAAGTTTGCTCTAATTATTTGCTAAGCAGTAGCTGAATTTTATACCTCATATGCCCAACGTTAAATCTTTTTATTGTAAATCAAATCCAGATTGATATAAAAAAACTAATCATCAATAAATCGATGCATAGGTTCTGCTTAGACCAAGTTTGGTCCATTTGCCTGCATTTGGAATTTTTCCCGATTCACTGGTCATGCCGCAGACCAGCGAAAGGTAGCAACTGGAATGAGCAATTGGTTCTGCTGGACCACAAAAAGTTCTCCAGTCTAAAGGTATCCTCTCTCTGTCATCTCATTCAAGGTGAGACTGTCCTATCGCTAGATCACGTCCTGAGCTTGAGTTCTTGACAATTAGCAAAGTAAGTGAATCAACCGAACCACAATAGTATTTATTCCTTGTTTAAACTCCTGTAAACAAGCATTATGAATAACGTGTGATCACACAGTGGAATAAATGTTGGTTTTACGACACGGCAGAAAAGACAGTTGGATATTCAATATCCTGTGAATATATCATAATAGCTTGATGCACTATGAGATACAGACCAACTACAGAGTACATCCTAGATTTAGATAAACTCCCATTTCAAATTTAAACCAGTGATGCCAGTTACCAGCGTGAGGGCGCTCTGCACCGCTTTGAGGTCTGCGTCATGGCCCATTTGGCCGCTTTCGAGCTTAAGAGTGGAGTACTCTCAAAGAAAAAGTCCACATAAATCACTGGTTACCAGTGAAGCAGCGTCTAGCCACCATTACGAAGTTGTTTGTATCAAGTTCAATTCCTACGCACTAAATGAAAATTACATACTGTGATCATTCAGACCTGATAGAGTTGTATCGGCTTACACTAAAGCATATGACATAGAATCTAAAATAAGTCATAAATATGGTTAAAAAATGTACTCCATACTAATTATTTGTGGATGACAACAAAATCAAATGAAACAAGTTAATACTTTATGGAGTTGTGTTCTCACTCATAATTAATTTGGAGTTGTATTCCCTCAAAACAATGACTATCTGTGATTTAGCCGCAGATTCAAAGAGTGATATTGTGCATTTTTGAAGGGGGTGGTACAATTCTTCACTAAATAAATAAAAACAATCCAACTCGGAAATTGACCGCTGAATTGTGGGTAACTAGAAAAGTTTTGTTTTTGCTGAGACTAAGTTGTAAAACCCTTTGGCATATAATCCTAGCCATCCTTCATCAAAGCCTGAAGGCAAACTCATACATTGCTTATCTTTTAACAAGGGTTACTTACCCACTGAACGGACCACTGTAAGTACTACAAGTATGCTGAGCAAACAGCATAATTATGATTTTATCTTGCACAGCTTTTCTTTGTTTGAACTCAGACTTGGCTCCGATCCATCATTCACTTGAGGAGTTACTCCTGGTGATCTCAACATATACTGGCATTTTCACATCAGTGTGTACCATACGATCCCCTCAGTTACACCCAATGTGCCCACATTGGCTGCATATATATGGATGCAACTGCGATGGGGTTTGTAATCAAATCAAGTTTGCTGTGTTGGAAACTTGTCCAGCCAAGAAGGTTTTCCTCACCATTATTTCCCCTTTAATGCATTGTGAAAAACCCCCTGATTATCTAGACCTTTGTGATGAGGGTTCATCGTTTTTTGGTTGGGCAGCCTAGGTAATAACTAGGTACAAGCTGCAATTGCTAAGTCAAAGAAAGTCACAATGAGAATGATCATCATCGACTGAGCAACCTCTCTTTGTTTGTCAAACACTCAATCAATGGATATCTGATAAAAAAACACTGACATGCCACAGTCTGTTCAGCACAGCCCCCTTTGTTTGGCAGACTACTGACATATTGGTCTTTGTGTAGGCCTATCTTTTCACCAAAGCGTGACTAGGCTAAGCTACTACACCCAAGCAAGAATGTGAGGGCCGGGGGATCCTTCATTCAACTCTAACGATAATGGTCATAATCACTATCTAATCGCTCACTCAGTTCTGTAGGGGTTTCGTTCCCAAACAGCTCACTCCTGAATGGTACTCCATACAATCCTGAGTGAACGACTAGGGAAGGAATTTCTTTGGTTGAAAGACCAAATGAGCGATAAATTTCTTTGTTTTAATTTCATGTTCCTTTCATTGGGGTATTGAAACAGAATACCCTATAGGGCCTAGTCTTTGCTATTTGAAAACACATGGAATATATTTATGGTTCTGATTGGTATTGTCAAGGTCCCTTGTCACTCTTTATTCTGTTCTTATGCATTATCTTGTGCAATTGTCAACTTGTATTCATTAACATGATACTGATTTTAATCGCTGTTTTTGTTTACTTGCAGTTTGGTGCCGTTACAGGGGTTACATTACAGCATATATATGACGTCGTGTCGCCATAATGTCCTCGCTCCCCAGCAGTCAAAATAAAGGCGATAACAAGAAAAAGTTCCAGACAATCGATATAAATAGTGTGTACAAAGGAAAAGGTGTCGAGACTAGAAAAGCAGCTGGTTAGTGATAGTGAGATGTTTTTATACCCTAGATGGGCTTTTGTAAACTCTAGAGTTTGTCTAGGCTAGTTTCGGGTTGATGGGGCGACGTAATGTTAAGTTATAGGATGGAATAAGAGTAAGGCGTGATCAGATATGGTTGCTGTCTAGGCCTAAGTGCACGGGCCATAGGCCTACTTTACAATAAAACTAACAGTTCTGAGGTTGTTATATTTTACTATACACTGCGCCTACAAAACTTGTGTAGCCACCGACTATTATTGATGGCAATGATCTCAGTAGGTTACCTATTCATGAGGTTAGTAGTTGCTGAGTTGCATACTGAACGAGGGGTGGAGAATTTCACTTTGCTGACAAATCAGGCAATTTTCATTCCAATTATTTCGAACGGTCCTCATCTTTTTAAGCCTACACACTAAATATTATTTTATAATTGAGCTGACCAAATACAACCCAGTGGGTTCGAGTCGATCTAAGCTAAGCTAACTCCTCTCTTCGACTCACAGACTTGAGCAAATGCCATTTTTCGTAAATATGAACTATTGAGTGCTCTTGAAAATGTTATTACTCATTGACCAACCACCCATGAGGCTCAATTAGTCCAAGCTAGTGGTTTTATTTCCTAAACAATCATGTCAATCAAATCAACTTATATCATATCATATTAGGCTAATACTGAGCATGCTTTGAATATAAGTAGATATATCTCACTCAGTGATGTTTGTAACATGTAGAAGTAGTGGTAAAACATTGTGTACTGTGTTACTGTATATATATACATGCAAACTGAATGATTTTTTTATCCATTGTAAGCATGTAAGTCCCACTGATGCCTCTAGGAGCTGCTTTATAATCTATCACTGCGAATATATTCAAGTCGTCTCACATTCTAATTCAAGAGAGAGCTGCGTGGAAAATTGATTTGTGAATTGTGCTGCCAATCTAGATACAGTGCAGCACTATTGGGCATATAGATGAGATCAATTGCCTTCCTTTTGATGAGTGCGTTATGTGCTAGTTGACGTTCTATTAAATCGTACCTTTGTCTTACTTTGTTTCAGTTTCAAGAGGCCATGGATTACAAAGTTTGGGAAAAGTTGCCACTGCCGCTCGGCGTATGCCCCCACCTATCAACCTACCAAGTCTAAAATCTGAAAACAGCGGAAACGACCCAACAGGTAACACGAAGTATATACTCTGTCCTGTTTAGCAACTCACAAATCAACAAAAACCAAATTCGTAGAGCTAAGATATGTCAGACAAATGTGTAAGGCTCAGACTTTTAAAACAGAGCATTGACATTATTGTTATGCTCTAAATGGTATTAATGATACAAGAATGGAACCAGCCCTGCTTTTGTACGAGTAAGACAAGTAAAAACAACTATTAGCACTGTCCATAGCCTAGAGATCTCACCCAATGCTAGGCTGATGTGTCCTAGTGAATACCCACAGCTTAACTTGTCATATTTGAGTCCTCTTGACTGCTTCAGTTTACTGTGGCCTCAACTTTTGCATGCCAAGTTTGATGGTAGTGAACCTCAAATTTGTATTGTTACACTGGTGACTATGCAAGCTGGCACCCTAAAGGCATAGTACTAGCCTCATGTGTCGTACCCTTTCGTTCACCTGTAAACATTCCGATGGCCTTATATCAAAGGGGATTTCCCAAACTATTTTCCTGTTATGAAGCTAACATGATAAGCCAGTATATAATAAATCCGCCTGCGCATGCCATCTGCTCAATAACTGACTAGCTTATCGCAGAGTAATAGAACTTTGATGTCTATAAACAAGCGATTGCTTCCTATTGTATTTAGCATTAGCTCTGAGACTCCGTTTAATCCCAGTCTATCAGGTTATTAGGCCTTCTGACTAAGTTGCAAGTAATCATCGATAGAACAAAGAAAGGCAAAGATAAGCCTCTTTGTTTTAGCTTTGAGTGCATATTATTGCCCTAAGTTTTCAAAGATGAAATACCCAGGACACTGCAGCAGCTGGTGATTTTTCAGAAGCTACTGAAGTTATCAGTCGAGTATAGGGAGCTTTTATGTAATTGCCACCTCATATGAATAATCTTAATTTTGGTTTAAATAACCTGTAGACATTTCAGCTGTTTTGAACGTTCAATTGGTCAAAATCGAAAAAGTTTTTGTGGGTTTAGATATGAATATCAATTTTATTGCATCTTCCTATCAACCTACGAGACATCTTGAGTCACTGGTTTGTAATAGATAATAAGAAACTCTGAACTCACAACGCAGACAACAAGTGTAATGTGGAAGTTTCGTTGTTTCTTTGCTATATTGGACAATCGATGGTGGTTTGTTTTTATCTTGCCCATACTTGTAACTTGATGGAGTACAGAGTGGTCCCCTGTTCAGTTCTAAGCGCTAATACAAAGGGGTGACACTCTTTAGCTGACTTCATATTTGATTATGCATGAGCTTATTGAACAAATTTATTGTTTCAGTTAACTTAGTACCTACTGGACCAGGCACAACATGGGGTGTGGGCAAACAGTCGCAGCAGCAGCAGGCGACGGGGGAGAGCAGCAGCAGTGGGAGCAATCAGCAGCAGTCACAGCAGCTCTCCAGGCAGCTACAGGTAAGCATTCAGGGGGTGGAGAGAGAAGGGTCATCAGGGGAAATGGCAGGGGCAAACACAGCCAAATGTTATCCGGGGAGGTGGCAGGGAGGACACAGCGAGAGGTCATAAGGGGAACTGGCTGAGGTGGACGCAGCGAAGTGTCATCAGGGGATGGCGGGGGCAGAGCCTCCATTATTGGACAGGCGGACAGACACAGTGAGGAGTCATCAGGGTAGGGGTAGGGCCTCCATTATCATACATGGCAACCCAGCGGAGTACCATCCGGGGGGGGGGATGGGCTAGGGGCGAACACAGCACGGACTGTCATCAGAGGAGGGGACAGAAGCTTCATTGTCAGAGTGATAATATGGAGTTGTATATAGCGGGATGTATTCTTTGGATTTGAATTGTGCTGTTATATCCAGATAAAACTAATAACAGCTATGCAATGCAGATAGTAGATTGTAGTGTATTAAACATTTTTGCACTGTGTTTTCTGCTCTAATCTACACTACAGCCAATCCACACTTACATAGTAACATAATATTTGCTCCAAACTGCCCTTGAAGTAAACAATGAATTTTGCAGTGACTCCCTCACCAATGTAGGCCTAAAGGTGATTGTCTCTCTTGTTAATCAAAAACCTATCACCTTGAAATTTATTCTCATCGTTTAAATTTGATTGCAGAGCTCTGGTGGAGCGACGGGGAATCAGGCATCAGCGTCGATGGCGAGAAGTTCATCTGCCGGTGCGGGTCTAGCCTCAGCTCATCAGACTCAGGGCAGTGGTGGTGGGAGCGGTGTGGGGACCGCCCCTCATCATCACGGCGGACAGTACCAGAACTCGGGCTCAGGAGGAGCGGGGAAATCATGGAGCAGTGTAACTACAAAGGGTCTACCATTCGACGCGGAGAGACCCCCACCTTCTGCAGGTTAGTTGGTTGTTATTGTATGTATGGGAAATTAGCCCCAGTTCACTCATCGCCCTAACCAACACGATCTCTAAAGTTTCATATTATGGGTGCAAAGATTGAGTTTTTTTTCCAAAAAAACTACCAGATATTGTCGCAAAGACCTAACACTCAACTAGGAAATCAATGGAAGCACCCTACAAAATTTCCCATTGCTGCGGGTGTATTTTGCTCCTCAAGGTCAACAAGTTATAATACTGTGGAATAATGATTGTTTAGAAACACGTACTATGATTGGTACCTTGTAAACCCTATTATGTATAATTACGTGACGACCACTTCCTTCAAAAATTTGACAAGTATAATCTTGATAATTATTAACTCCATAATTTGATGTTATTGATATTGAGTTAGTCTGAAGGGTCTTAGAGGCTTTTTTGGCACTTGAAGACGACCGCCCTCCACCCATCCCCTCTCGGGATGTCAGAGCCCGAATATGGCCTTCTGAAAACAGTGCTTTTAACTGAAAATAAAATATGTTTCAATATCTTCTGAACTCTTTTGGGCTTTGATAAGGGAAAAAACACAGTCTCTTAATTTGTTATCAGCTGATCATCTTCAAACCAATGAACCAGGGAGTTCATTGTTCAAACCATGTGAGCTTTGGGTACTTAGCTTACAATTGGCAACTGAACTTCAGCAATTCCTAATCAGCTTCATTCACCTGAACCCGAAGTATAATATCGTTGTTGCTGAATGAGTCCTGAGTATAATCTGTCAGGCCAAAATATTGTTTTATAAAGCAGTGATTCTGGAAATTATTTTTGTGTCACAACCATATACATATAAATACTTATAGATATATAGTCTTGTATGTTTATGTCACAACACTTTTTAATCTGCTGGGTGTTTTATGTGTCCTTTATCAGGTGGTGCTTCCAGTATGAGATTTGCCAGAGAATTCCCGACACTAGACAATGCAGCGGCAGCAGCAGCGACCAGCACTACTGGTGCTGGTGGAAAGGTGACAGGCAACTCCCAGCTAGAACTCCGCCCACAGAGTAAGTTACATAACCAAACTTTAACTCTGCCCATTGAGTAAGTCATATGATCAAATATAACATAACTGTATCTCCGCCCACAGAGTAAGTCACATAACCAAACTATAACTCCGCACACAGAGTAAGTCACATAACCAAACTATAACTCCGCCCACAGAGTAAGTCACATGATATCTCCTAACTGTAACTCCGCCCACAGAGTAAGTCACATGATCAAATATATCCTACCTGTAACTCCGCCCACAGAGTAAGTCACATGATTAAATATAACCTAACTAGAACTCTGCCCACAGAGTAAGTCACATGATTAAATATCACCTAACTGTAACTCGTCCACAGCGAAAACCATATGATCTAATATCACTAACATGTAACTCCGCAAACGAGTAGTTCACATGATCTACCCTAAACATACTAAAACTCCGCCCACAGTATAAGTCATAGGGCCCAATAAGTTAGTCAAAACCGCCCGAAGAGTTCACTAATAGAACTCTTCACATGGCCAACAATTTTTTGTCAAAATTGAAGTTGTGTGTAGCAAGCCAGTCGGTCACAATCATGGACGAGCCATCCAATTCGTGCGTAAGGCCGATTAGACTTCAGCTGCAAAGTGATTGATTGTGGTCTGTGATAATCAGAACACATTGATACCTGCTAGCTCTGTGCTGGTCTGATTCCGGAGTTACCAATGCCAGTGACGATCGGGTGTCGAAGCAAAGTTCTATTTGTAAGCCATGATCACTACACAATGATCTAGTAGTAGCTAATTGTCACTTAGGTACATGGGCTGGAGGTCGCAACCAATTTCGAAAAGTCGGTCATAGGAAAACCTGTGAACCTGGCAAATGGCAACATCAAAAGTTGTTAGAAGTTTGCATTTTGTTATCATAATTTAATAACAGTAATTGGGTCATCCGACATAGCAAGCAAAATTCGAACAAATAAATCAATAAAGTTGTTCCCAGGATAATTTAGGGAGGCAGGAGCTTGATTTACTGTCTATTTTAGGCAGATTTTTCTTAATGATGAATTGGCCATTCAGAAATCATTTTTAAAAATTTATTATGGAGTCAGTATACAGAGCATATTTAAATTTAATTGGATAGTTCATATTTAATAAAAAATCTGCTTTTTAGAAAATTAAGTGGATTTTAATCACATTGATAAATTTCAGACTTTCATTTCTTGAGTTGAAATACGGCAAACCATTCCGTTATAGAAGAAACTCATGCTACTTAAAATCTTTGATCTTTTGACTGATAGATGCCGTTGAAATTTCTCTTCCCAATACCCAGTATCCAGCCTATAGTGGTTATGACACCCACCTGTCTCACAGAAGCCAGGCACTTGTGAGGGAGGTGGTATCCCATAATAAGGCCTCATCAATGTTCAAAGTGCTATTATTATTATTATTATTATTATTTATTATTATTATTATTATTATTACTACAATGATTTTATTATTACTATTAGTGCTTTCACAATGTTGTTGTTGTTGTGATTGTTGTAGATGTGGGCAGTTGGAGAGAGGGTGGCAGGAATATAACATCAGACCACCTAACTGGGTCTGGGCGGGAGGGGGGTGGTCAGACTGAGGAGGGCGGCTCGTCTGACCCCGGGGCGGACGGTGCAGGAGGCAGGGATAGAGAGAGGGACTCGTATATGGGAGACAGTAGAGACTTGTATGGAGATCGAGACCACAGAGACGAGTTCGGAGGTGACAGGGTAAGTAGTGTAACATCTTGTGAAGCCTGTGCCCACACTGACTTCGAGACTACACTATTATCATGTGTATCTCTGATCTTTAGAGTCAATTTATTAGCAGTACCTAACGTGTTCCCGCCCCTATTTAATGAAAATTGTCTCCCGGTCGTCACTCCAAAATCTCTGTGATGGTACTCATACTCAATAAATTGATTCACTCTCTAGCAATCAGACATATACAGGTGATGTGATAATTGTGGCCTGTGCAGCGCTCTAACACGGTATTCCATATGTTGGAGCAGTGTAAATGTCAAAGGTTTTCTAACATGCTGGGTAACTACTATGAAAGAGTATATCCCACAATGCATTTCCAGTGATAGTCTTCAATCTTATGGGGTATACATATCATCTCGATTACCATTGGACAGTTATGAATTGGGTGAAAAAGACAGTAATGATACATTTTTGTACAATCAAAAATTTTAACGAGGTAGTTCTAATGCCTCCATAGGGCGCTCGCACAAGTTCTCAGACGGAGCAGCTGCCAATTATTCATCCTGACTTGTAACAAATGCTCTAGAAATAGATGACATGCCCATTGGTTTATCTTTAGATTACAGTTGTATTGTGAGAATATCGTTAAAATCTGAGTTTTGAAATTCTGATTAAAAACCCATCTATTCCATGCATTTATCTAAAAAAAAAGTGAAGATATAAGAAGTACTAGAACACTTTGAAGATTCACTCAAAGATCAGTGCCATCATAATAAGGTTCTTTGTTGACTTTTTACATGTATAACAACACCAAAAAACTGTGTTCAATAGCCAGTAATGAATCTGATCATGGTTGATGCACCATACCACTGAAGTTATGTGGCCGAGAAGTTTTTGTATGAGAAGTGAGTAATGATAAAAGTCTGATTGAGCTTTGCTGGACAAAGTGTAAGCTTTATCTCAATGTTTGCGTTTTTCTTGCACAGTTTGGAGGCGGACGAGGTATCGGTACTCGTATGTTTGGAGGTAATAATAACCCTAAGACTAATAACCAGCCTTCAACCGAAGCTCGTGGAGGTGCGGCCGAGCCTATGGGAGGCGAAGACCGACTCTTCAAGAGATCTAACATAGTCAAGGATAGAGACATCGAGGAGCTGGGACAGAAAGCCGAGAGAAGGGCTAACAATGACGATACAAGTGAGTCACCCTCGCTTACCTGATTGTTCGATGATCTAAGTCTTATTGAGTTTTTATTTGTAAACACCTTGGGTTGATGAAAGTTTTTATGCAGTGAACAAACTGGATCTCTTGTTAGTTCAAGAATCGCGCGTACATATTCACAGTCTGAGTGTACACTCCCATTTCTGGCGGGATTTGTGTTACCTAACTCTGCCCTGCTAAAGTATCAAGCTATACGGCTTACAGCACTCTTATCCAAATAAAAATTATGGTCAATTGTTCCAGGATAGAATGGGTTATAAAAATATGAGACCCATAATGCTTTATCACCCCTTATTACATACTCCTTACCTACCTATCGTTTATGCAGGTTGGGCGACAGCTACAGGAGACATAGATTACTCAGTAAAGCTTGTGTTCTCGGATGATGAGGACTCCGCCCCGACTACTACTACAGCCAGCTCAGGTCAACAGTCTAAACAGTCTAACAACGCTGCAGCTACCTCTGGTAGGTCTATAGTAATACCCAACTAGGTTTCCAAGTCATCAACCACTGACAGCCTTAACTCCTACATATGACTATTTATAGGCTATTGTCTTGCTGCGTAGCATTTTTAATAAGATAACCAACGCTTGCCTTATGAAGTGTCATAGATGGGAGATAGCATAGTTGTAATACTTGTGAGAGATATTAGAATAGCTGGTATATGTATTGTTAAAGTTTTCTGTCGTGGTAATATTGTGATGATTAGATCCGATTAGTACTGTCAGATACAGTGTGGGGCGGGAAGCTTTTGAGTCCTACTGCAGAAACACCAGGACTAAACGAGACCCCATCCAGGTCTTGTCTAGACAACCAGACAATTATTGGTACAAAAACTCAATCATTACGTGGGCCCACTGATATATATATATAAATACATAGAAATATATTCATATAAATTCATATCAATGCGTGGGTCTAAATAGCTTGTCTGAAGTTTACGCTAAGTAGCATTCTGTTTTTGACTCACTTTGTTGACACTACCTGTACTTGTTTGTTGTTGACATTACCTGTACTTGTTTGAAGGTCGATCGGACAGAGATGAGAAGAGACCCACTGATCAGCAGCAGCAGATGACAAAGTCAGCGGACCGTGTCCAAGGTGACAGGTCACCTGACCAACGTGGCCAATTAGAGCAGAGATCATCTTCAGCCCGGGATGGTTTTGATAGAGACAATGAGAGAGATGGCAGAGACAGGAGAGGCGGACCTCCTATGTCTGTGAGTTGTTGTCAGAACTGGGTTTTGTGATAACGGTGTTGTTGGGCTACCGTAACCAGTACTAGAGTTAGATGGTTGTTTGTAATTTCACTGGAGTCACTCTTCTATGTATAGCAGGGTAGAACTGTTTTGCAGTGACCATAACTTCCTTAAGTTCTGTTTGTAAGGGGTAGGATACAGGTTCAAATCTCACTTAGGATTATCCTATTTCCTTTTTGCTTCACACATAATTTACTGTCTCTCTGAGTTAAATTAATTTGACCAGGTCTAAAATTATTATGATGATATTGTTTTTTTAGCCTCGGGACTCTCGAGACTCAGGCTGGGGTCAGGCTGGTAGTCAGTACCCACCCTACCCGCCAGCTATGATGCATCCTCAGCAGAGAATGCAGTATGATAACTGGCTGAGACATCAGCAGGGCGGAGGGAAGATGCCTCCTCCTCCTAACATGCCCCAACCTCCAGGTAATATATCCACACTCCTAATATATGAAACACGCTGACAACCGAAAGAGCAAATCTTTTACCTTTGTTGAATTAACTATATTATTTATGTTGAAATAGGAAACATCACATGGCAGTTGCCTGATTTAGTTTGGATCGTTCGCTGTGAACTCTCTCTCTCTCTCCTCTCTCTCTCTCCCTCTCCCCCTCCCCCTCTCCCTCTCCCTCTCCCTCTCCCTCTCCCTCTCCCTCTCCCTCTCCCTCTCCCTCTCCCTCTCCCTCTCCCTCTCCCTCTCCCTCTCCCTCTCCCTCTCCCTCTCCCTCTCCCTCTCCCTCTCCCTCTCCCTCTCCCTCCCCCTCCCCCTCCCCCTCCCCCTCCCCCTCCCCCTCCCCCTCCCCCTCCCCCTCCCCCTCCCCCTCCCCCTCCCCCTCCCCCTCCCCCTCCCCCTCTCCCTCTCCCTCTCCCTCTCCCTCTCCCTCTCCCTCCCCCTCCCCCTCCCCCTCCCCCTCCCCCTCCCCCTCCCCCTCCCCCTCCCCCTCCCCCTCCCCCTCCCCCTCCCCCTCCCCCTCCCCCTCCCCCTCCCCCTCCCCCTCCCCCGCCCCCTTTCATGTTCAGCGATATTTAAATCTTCTGTGGCGTATTGTTAATTATTAGTCTTATAAATCCATCTATCATCTTATATTGCCAGGTTACAACATGCCACCAGGTGCAGGTTACCGTATGCCTTATGTAGGCGGAGGTATGAGACCACCACCTTCCTCTGGTAGACAGGGAGGGCCCACCAGTCCCTCCGGCGGGGGTCACGAGGAGCCGCTCGATGAGGACGATAATCTGTGGAGTAGGAAGCAGCACCAGACCCAGAGAGAGGTTCTGAGCGCTGTGGAGAAAGCTCGTCAGAAGAGAAGCGGCACTGCTGAGGGCCATCGAGACTCTGAGGTAGGTGCTAGTTACAGTGTACACCAGCTGTCAATTCAGACTTGAAAATTCAGATCTCTTGTCTATTCAGCCAAAGAACCCTGGTCCTGTCAGTCAAATTTTAACACATTTTATATGTCACATAATTCAAAACTCTGCTTAGGTTTGAACTAAGTGTGAGTGCTGTACTTCATTTATCGTGCGGGACGGAGTAGTTTGCTGTGTGAGGGTTGGGGTAAGTTTGAAGAAGTCAGAAAGATTGGATCGAACTTGATCAAACCTGACTAATAATTACTGTGACCATTCTCCAGCATTATCAACCTGATGTATTTGTCTTGATGTGGAGTTGCTCCCCCTTCAGTTGTTGGTCTGCTAGTAGAGTTGGGGTGACTCAGTTGGCATTGGAGATCCTTTTCCATCAGTGCACAGGAATGGCAGTTTCGTAACACTGCCGACTGTGTGCATTTCTAGAAGGGTTTATTTTGCTACAGTTAGGATTTTGGGTGAATTTGAATTTCCTTTGCAGGCCATATTTTGTGTGGTAGTTGTCCAACCTTGGAGTTTTATAAAGAAGACAATTAATATTCCAATTTTAATATTCTTTTCTTTTCTGCTCTATGGCCTTGTTTCAGTACGTGTGGATATTTTCACAACAAAGATAATATGATAATATAATTGCCTGCCCTTGACAAAGAGGGGACAACTCGCAAACATTGACACACTTCAGGATATTTATTGACATCTTGTACCTCAGTGTGTATATATTATTAGGGTGATCGAGGAGGCAGAAGAAGCCGAAGTGCCAGTGAAAGCAGCTCTAGTGAGCACACAACCGGAGCTCCAAGGTCTAGATATAATAACGATCCTTCTAACAACAGAAAACAGGTAAGAATTATGTTGTGTGACATGGCTGACTATGAAATATCGGTAACAGTGTCATCTCCAAAACTACCGAAACTATGTTTGGGTTATGTTAAATGCTGAGTAGCCCCAGTCCAAGTTTGGTCCAACTGCCTGCTTACCTTCCATTGGTCTTGCCTGCGGCGTGTCCAGTGGAAGGAAGCAACTTGAATGCAGTGAATTGGATTCAACTCGATTAAAGTAGCCCCTAATGATAACTACCAATGAGCTTTAGACCCGTGTAGAAACTGGATCTCTACGACTGTGCACTAACAGCTTGCTATTCACAATTAAATATTAAAAATGTATTTGAAACGATTATTACTACTCGTGACTCTTGATAAATTGATACATAGTGATACATAGTTTCTTGGCCATGATAGTATTCACCTAGAGGAACATTTCATTCTAAGGATCATGCTTTTTCCTTGTCTCACTCATGTCTGTCTGGTGGAACAAGCCTGACTTTCCCTGACAATGTTGGTACAGTGTAGTTTCCATTAGCGTTGTTGTATTTTGGCCGTAATATGAGGAGTGGTCTTCTTTGCGCCGGCTCTCATCTACATCGGCATTGCTACTGCAATAATTTAGAACGATCAATTCATTTTTATTTATTTTGTCTGAGATAATTGACTAAGTTAATTTATATGCCTAAATTTGGTTCAAAATCATGTAGATTAGAGCTAGAAAATAAAAGGCAACTCCATATACTTCGGCCAAAAATACAAGGCTACCCCTAAAAAAAAAGAAACGGCGTCACAATTTAGTATGCCTGCAGTAAGTGACTGATATACATTCTCTCTGTTTGATAGATACCTCCCAGATTCCAGCAGCAGCGGAGCGTGGATAGAGGAGGATCAGGTCCTGATAACAGAGACCGAGAACCCGACACTAGAAGAGGGGATGAAGGCGGACGTCCCTCACACCCCCAACACCCACCAGCACCAGGAGGAATGCCTCCGTGGGGTATGGGCTATCCTCCTATGCCTCCACCTTGGATGGGACCGGCTGGAAGTGAGTTCTTTCTTCTTCTCCGTTTCAATTATTTTGGATGTTAAAGACTACTGCCTGTAACTTGTATTGCACCTCAAGGAGACTGTGACATCATAATGCATGCCAAGAATGAGAGTTGCCTTCCCTTATAGGAGGCACTTTTTCCACCATCAATAATTCATGTCATGTAGAGCGTTGAATTTTTTTACCATGCAAATCTGACAAAACTTATAACATGCATTGGTATTTGGGAAGTCTTTACTTTGGGACCAAGTTAAATCTGATATTTACATAAGCCTGTGTTCACCACACGTATTGCAGGAGAGCTTAATCGATTGCAGTTTTTTTTACTTTTAATGCAGAGATCCTCACTTCATAGCCACATTTCTGCTGCTTTGTTGGTGCGTTGATACTTAGCTGCCACAAAATGTTAGTGTAGTAGCTGACTCAACACTGACTTGTTATAAATTTGAGTTTCTTTTCCATTCCCAGTGATGCCACCACCACCTCCGCCGCCTCCAGCTGGCAGACCGAGGAATAATAGTCGAGGTTCTGATGATGAGAGGAGAACTCCTGATAATCAAGGATACAACCCTCACCAGATGTATGGTAAGTGAACACCGGGCTCTCAGGCTATCTTTAGAAGAGACCTGTAGATCAGTAGTCAATAGCGATCTAAACTCCAAGGATTTTTGAATTTTTCATCTATCCAACCCCTTTCAGGAGTAGGGTACTACTCGATAGTCACTTATTAAATTGTTATGGTCACAGAGTTGTCTGCTCTTTGAAGGGAGGCAACTCCTAGTGATGCCATTAATAATGATTGTAGTCGGGATTTTATTAATTTCTTGCAGAGATGCAGATGCGACAATGGATGCACATGATGACAGAGTTTGCCAAGACACACCCAGATGCCCCTAAACCGCCGATGCCACCTCATGTGATGATGGGGCCACCAAGAGGACCCCCCTTCCCTGGTACTCCAGCACCTGGTAAGAACTTTGGCTACTTGCGCTGTTACATAGCGATAAGGAATATGAATGACTTAACTCATTACATCAATGTCCAAATTCATAATCAAGCATATATTTGACCAACATTGTCTCATTTTGTCCAAGTAAGAATGTTATGTGTAGGGAAATAGATATTGTCTGCTGAGTTTTGATAGTTGAGTGATGGAATATTTAAGGTAATACAGAGCGATTGCCCTTTTCGTTACAGCAGTTTACTCATTAGGAGTTAAACTGTTTATTTTTGGGGCAAGATTAAAAAAATGCCAGCAGTGTGACATAAGCATTGCCATTGTACGAAACTGGTGCTAGAAAGCTGTGCATTGACACCTTTCTAATAAAATTCATGTTGATGAAGACACACATATCGCTAACCTCAACATTGCATTTAGCTGCATACAATTTACAATCTGATGTTCCAGGAGGTATGGAGAGAAGAGATAAGCCAGCTGTAGAGGACTCCTCTGCCTCTGTAGGACCCTCCTCAGAGACGAGACCCGCTCCACGAGGTGGGGACAGGAGAATATCAGAGTCCAATAGATCTGAGAGCGAGGCTACAGCACCTCAACAGAGATCAGCTCCTCAACAGCAGCCACCTACCGCCGGCGGCAAGAGAGGTAATGAACTCATTTTCGATTACTTAACCTTGGTTTTTGTTTGATGATTGAGTTTCAATCTTGGCTTAGTATTATTGTTTGTTAAAGTTTGTGAGTTGCCTCCTTTTGGAGTGGCTTGTTTTGGGTGTTGCCCTCTACTGGCAGTACAACGATCATTTAGTCTAGCCAGTTTGAGCATCG
Organism: Membranipora membranacea; assembly: GCA_914767715.1. Lineage (NCBI taxonomy): Eukaryota > Metazoa > Bryozoa > Gymnolaemata > Cheilostomatida > Membraniporidae > Membranipora > Membranipora membranacea. Next base: position 6,012,558 of record OU612071.1, on the reverse strand, counting down.
AACTAACCTCTCACTGTGTCAGAAACAAGCCTCTTACCCGGGCGGTAAACTTCATGTACTGTGAAACTTCATCGTATTTTTAGATGATAGAATGGAGCGATCCATGTCCAGGGATCCTAAACCCTCGTCTGTTGACGGCAAAGTGCAACATGACCCATTCAATGATGAGAGAGGGGGAGGCGCTAAGCCCCCCACCTCTGATAATGATAGAAGGAAGGACGACCCTAGGGCTTCTTATAACAGATCTGCCAGTCACCGGTTAGTCATTTAATCTGCAGGGAAACGGAGTTTGTGGGTTTTTGGATTGAAAAGTTAGGGGAATAAGAGTTATGAGATTAGAGATAGATAGAGACTTGTTCCCTCTTTTGTTTGTTGCGAGTTACAACCTCAAATTATCCCATCAAATATATTCTGACCTTACTCATCTATGTCTAGTCAATGAGATATGATGAGAGGTTCAGTTAGTTTGTGATTTGAGCAGTTGTACCCGTAGAGAGTATTGATATGGATGTATTTTACAATTTAGCACAGGCAGCAATCGGCTACAACATGTCACAGTATTTGTTTATTAGTTGCAAGATGTCATAATTATTTTTAGAAGTGACAGGAGCGACAGGAGAGATGACAGACGTGATGACAGGAGGGACGATTACCGACAGGGTAAACCCTCAGACAAGTACTCATCAGGTACAGGAGGCAGCAGAGATAGCAATAAGTCTACAGTACCTCCGAGACACGCTAACAAAGCTAAGGCTGTGCCCGCTGAGCAAGAGGATAAGGACAGGTGAGTCACACTGTGGTGTAAGGACTGATTGTAACAGGAACTTATCTAAATGTGTGCAGATATACCGTGTATACTATATCATATACTTGAGCTATTGTAATTAATAGCAATTTGTATAAATTGAACATAATTTCTGAATTCATAGCTTCTTCAAATAAGGTGTAGTAGGCCTATGGCTCAGTATGTTGGAGGGGCCACCCTAATTCCCTGGTTGGCTGCACCTGTCAATCAAGAGGCACGCTTCTGTTGTGATGTTGAGATGCAATCCGATTTTTCTGTTTAAAAAAACCGCCATTTTTTTAGATTCAATCGAGATTCATTTTTCTTTTCTATTGATCGTATGTCATTAATGTCGTTATTGATGCAGAGATGGTATGGAAGGCGGACGTAAGCGTAGATCTGAGATGTCTGCACCTATACCCATAGCTAAGGAGTCTGTGAGGGCAGACTCTGAACGCCAGAGTAACATGGTCACACTCAGGAGGGGCGGTAACAAGGCCGGCCCGTCCTCATCAGCTGGTGACAGAGGATCACAGGCTAATAAGAGTGATGATAAGAGAAAGGATAAGCCAGGAGACAGCAGGGGCAGCGCTGACCAGGTAAATATAAGCAGTGCACTGATTGGATGATTGGGAGGGAGCAGGGGGCAACTCCTGAATACTTTTATTATTGACTTGTACAGCCTGTCACATTGCAGATGTCAGTTTTAGAACATTCCAGTATTTGTCTAGTGCATTAATGTGAAACATTTGTGGCAAGCTCCATTTGAGCAGATTTTATAAGTCACCGACAAATTGAAGAGTGATATTACATGATGCACTTCTTTAACCAGTTAGCTCATATCATTGGGCTGAACTGCAGCTCGATAGTGCTAGATAAATAATGACAATTACCAAAGAGCACTGATCGCATGTAAAGACTGGTGCTCTACGACTGTGCATTGACAAATACATCATCTAATAGACACTGGGAAAGGCAGATAGAGGCAACTTTTCGCCAATTTTGTTTGATGTCTTTTTACCCCAAAGTTGGTTCAATCCCACAAAGTCGCATCGGATTGAACACTTGTGATGGGAGTGAAAGTTTATGTATTTTTGTTGTTACAGAGTGGAAATAAGACAGATCGTGTAGATGGTAGAGCTCCACCTAAGCAATCAGCCTGGGCACCGACTCCAGTACCCAAACCCGCACCTATAGGTGTACTCGACTCCCCTACTGAGGTAAGGTATTCATTTAGTCATCCACTGGAATTATGACCCTTTTACTGATTTTGTGACTTTTTGGTTCGGTGTAACAGTTAAAAACAAGAAATTTAGTCATTTGTTGTGTCATTGACTCATCTATTTGTAGACTTGTTTGGCGTGTACAGGTGCTGCAGTTTAAGTTTTTGTCCAATCTCAAACACTTTTTGAGTGGCAGTGTTCAAGTGAGAACTTTGAAGTTGGTCTTTGACAGCACTGTGAACCAGCTTTGTCAATCATGTATCATAATTTTCGGTAGATTTGAACTCTAAACCTATCTATGTATGAGATTTGTCAAACAAGTTCTAATGTTATAACAGCACAAATTATCCTCTCAAAATGGATTGATTATCGCACTGTCTCCTGCAGGTTGGCTCATAACTTAGCTGGGCTGTCTGTAATAAGTGCTAGATTAAATAATGCCAGTAAAAATCCCACACCCAAGCGCCGCCATTGTTAGAAACTGGTGCTTTACTACAGTGCATTGACACCCTGCTAAAAATTTTAATTTCAACCGTATTCTATTCAGCTATGTATTGCATTGTTGACGCCTGAACGCCATGGACTCTTTTTAGAAAGAGAACACGGCACCAGGAACTTCTCTTGATGATATTAAGTCATCTTCTAGAGATGAGAGGTCAAAGGTTAGCCCCGCCTACTCTGATCCAGACAAACCACCTGTAAAGAGATACAAGGATGACAGGTGCGTACCAAAAAGAATTTGCATGCTGAGATTTGGTCATTTTCTCGTCACTCCTTTGCAGTTTAATGGCTCCTCTTAGTGTTGAATTCATGCATTCTTTTTGTATGTATGCCTTCCCAAGACTGTGGAGATGGTACCTGTCACCATAAGCTGGACTTGACAGAAAATTACTAGACAGTTTTCAACTTAAAACTGTTGCGTTTCAAACAAAATCAATTTAAAACAATACTGTTTGCACTTACAGGGCAGTCAATTCACAAATGTTGTGTTGACTGTTATCAAAAGTGCTAAAATAGAATATGCCAGCATGGCACGCCAAGCACCGTCATTGTACGAAACTGGTGCTACTAAGCTGTTGTATGGACACCCCATGTCTTCTTCACCATTGAGGTTCCTTCTTGGCGATGATGGCTCTTTCAATCGTGATATCTCCGGGGGGAACAGCTTGCAAAATAGGGAAGACAATTCCATTGTAAATTTGCATCCTTAATTAGTAGATTATAGCGATGATATAGCTTCCTATAGAGACTCCGTAGTCCATTTAATCAGACAAGTATATAGTAGACTTCTCCGTCCACAGTATATATATTTTGATTTGTTTTACAGATCTGCACAAGAGTACGGAGGAGGTAGGCCCAGTCGAGGAGGAGGGCGTGGCGCTGTTTCATCATATGGCTCAGATAGAGGAGGCAGTGCTAGCAGGAGGGGCGGAGCTAGGTCAGTAACTCTACCTAGTATTATTATTTTGTACATCTATATAAGGTCCATGTGTCTCTTTGTAATGAAATCGTTTTTACCATTTAAAATTTATATAATTTGAATTGGAAATTCAAGGATTGAGTTTAAGATGAGGCAACAACAAAATTTTTGTCACCACCTCCAAGCCGGCAACTCTGTTGCTCTCACACTGTAGATCACTGCAAGTGGACTACCAATAGCCAACATCCAATGTCCAACAATATGCAACATCCATCGTTTCGGGTCATCACGCTAGATTCTAGCTTTGCATTTTCTTACTGTCGGTTAGCTCATTCACTGAGTTGAACTGTTTGTGAAGATGCTAGACTAATAATGACAATTACCAAAGAGCACCAGCGGCATATCAAAACTAGTGCTCTACGACTGTGCATTTACATTACATAACATTGTTTTGGGTCTGAAACTACTAGTTTTATGCCCCCTGGGCACTGTTAGCCTTCTATTTCAGTTTCCAAGGAGCCAGAGACTCCTTGCTCAGTTGTGCTGGTGATTTCTCCTAAGTTATGAGCAGAGAACTCCTTGTAAAGTGTGGAGAAATGTGTTGCCATAAACATATAAATACTATAGTTTTTATGTTTTAAATTGGTATTATAATATTCATATTTATGTGTGTGTGACAGTTTCTATTTTCTTAATGCAGGTCTCGAGAGTTTGTGAGGGGTGGAGGAAACTCGCTATCGAGGGGTAGAACTCCAACCTTCCCTACCAGGGGTGCGAGGTCACTATCAACCAGAGGGACCTCATCTCGAGGCGGACGAGGTAAGTGCACTGTGGTCCAGTTTTCTCCAGCTAAGAAACCTTATCATACACCATAGCCCCTGTGACATCACTGGATATGTACCAATTTCATTCAGAGTCCCAAAGTTATAATATATCCACCACAATTGATCCACACAGATACTGACAATCAGTTCAATATTCTTACTTGATTGAGCAAAATAATCCTGCTATTGTCACTCTAATGTTTTTGACCAAGCACTGAATCTAATGCAAAGATTCAAAGTATTTTTTCTACACATGAACTCTGTTGATATTTCACTGTAAGAACCCTTTTCTTTGTTATGACAGGTCCGTCTTACGCCAGTAAAGACTATAGATACGAGGAGGGTTATGAGGATTGGGACGGTCATGTGGATTATAAGGCGCCAGTCAGTAAGAAGGACTCAACCGGCTCCTCCAGTAAGGACGGTAAGCCTGCCAACACCGGCGAGCCTAATACTAAACCAGCTGCTGAAAGGAAAAACAGGTATGTGTTACCATGGTTACCAATCTCTCACTACAGGAGGGAAAAAATGATGTTTCACAACTAAGTTATAAATTACACTGGTGTAATAAGCTGAAACATCTATAGTTTTTTTCTAGATTTTGTTGTTATGCTTAGATTTTTCTTTTATGTCATTCATCTGTAATGAATCTAGCATATTCTTCCAGCTTTTTTCCTATTATCAAGATGAGTTCTCAACCCTACATGTGAAAGGCTTGCCAGGATTAACGATTGTATTTGTTGGATTTTTGTAGCAGTGATAAGTCAATGACAGGATCGGCTCCTTCTTCTAAAGCTCCCTCTAGTGAGAAAGAAGCAGCAACAACCAGTACCTCATCATCAACCAAAGACTTTACTAACAGAAAACCTGCCGGTAGCGCACCAACAAATTTGCCGCAGGCTGGTACACAGGCCAAGACGGGAAGTGGGAGCAGCGGCAGACCGAGCCCCAGTGGTACACCAGCACCGATACAGATACCTGTGCTAAGTGAAGCTCCACCTCCTAAGGTAGGCTTGTTTGGCCGCCCAAAACTTCAACGCTTTCATGAATAGGCTAGGAAAGCTGGAATGCGAAGCTAAGGGACTTGCACTGCTCTGTTACATGGAAATGAGATAGTTCAAGTCTACATCATCACTTAGGTGTTGTATTTGAAAATCCTTAGTAATTTTTAAGAGGCGTTGAGCCGATCGATGCCTTTGCTCAGATATTAAATTTTGAATGTTTCAGGAGAATATCTGGGATAAGAGGAAACAGGAAATGAGCTTGAGGGACACACCCTCACCTCCCACAGTAACCACACCCACACAGGAAGTGGAGGCCAGACAAAATAAAGAGGAGACATTACCTGTCTCATCTGAAGACAAAGGTCAGTGGGAGGTTAGATTGAGTGGTAAGGGTAACTGGCAATTATGGATAGCAACAATTGTGCAATGTTCCCACATGACACGCCACTTGAACCTGATAAATTTTTCGTCTGTATTTTGCCTCTAGTCCAAGAAGCTGCACTCCAATAACCTGAATTGAACAGAAACCCAAAGTAACCTAATTGCAACATGATGACATACAGAAAAGTAGGAGGTGGCTCAGTTGGTTAGAGCGCCAGTCCTTAGCATGCAAATGTCAAAGGTCGTGGGTTCGAGTCCCACTGCAGTCCATCGACTACTTGGGTTTAGTTGGCCCCCAGATATGCTCTGACCTGCCTGCAAACAGAGAGCAATCTGGTGCAGTTATTGCGGCCTCGCCACTAAGGCACCTTAATTTCGCCGCCCATGCTTGGGATGTGGGGTGTGATAAGACATCTGATTTTTAATTTTAAGCGAAAAGTATTAATGAATGTTATGAGATCGCCAACCTTAGTAATCTGGACACTTAGATCTCACTATGCGGCTTATCTAGCCTGATATATACAATGTACTGAGTGAGAGCTATATCATCAATTTTCCTCTAATTTTTACACAGAGTCGTCTCCAGTTGATGACGGTAATAGAACGGACTCATGGAGGAAGGATGACGGCTCATACAGAGATCACAGAGATAACAGCAGGGGGAGGGGTGGTGGTGGTCGTGGTAAGCAGGCCCGACCTACCAGAGATACATATGTAGCACCTAGAGGCAGATCCCGGGGTGGAGGCTATAACAACAGTAGATACAGGTTTGTCTTGTCCTCAGGGAAACTTACAATCTATCTATACCACCTTGCTATCACTCAAATAAAGACTCGGACAGGTATGACGAAGGCAAACTGTAAACCAGCCTTAAGAAGAAAGTTAACATAGGAGGATTTCATGAGCTGATGGTTACTAATTTTAGCCCTGTAGTATTTTAACAATGTAGCAAGACAGTGTCCAAACATGTTATACCTGCTAACTTGTCATGATTTTGCGAATGAAAATATAAATTACAATTTCTCTCAAATCAATTCTCGATAATTTTTTTATCATTACAGAGATGACGGTTACTATTATGAAGAGGAGTATGAAGACGAAGGCGGACGATACGCCGGTAGAGGTGGGAGAGGTCGAGGTCGTAGCTCCAGTTCTAGAGGATACGGCGGTGGCTCCTCCAGTAGGGGACGATACTATGAGCCCCGTAATGTACCACCTAGACATGCATCAGCCTCCTCCGCACACAGAGATCATACGGATGATGGAGGTAAGATTGTAGCCTGTGTTCTTTGTTAGATCTAACTGGTTACTCAACCATTTTGTTTTAAAATTTTATATTCCTACTGAAAATCCATAAAAATCAATCAAGACAGTTCTGATGGTTGAAGTTTCTGATGAGTTGGTGCGAATATCAGTGTAATGAATTTTATCACCCATTATTATAGCAGATTCATATACTTTGAAGTTTCTCAATTTTTTTCTTCTTGATCCAATTCTTTGTTGTATATGACCAGTAATTGTGGTACTGCTTCTATTGTCATATGTTATCATTTTGTATTCTCCCACCCACAGAACCGAGGATAGATCAGTGGAATGGACCACCAGCTGATGACAGCGGTGGTAGATGGGGAGGTGAGGAAAGGGATGACTATGCCCCTCACTCATCTAACTATAGAGGCAGAGGTAAGGAACAAGAAATGAATGTACATTATTGCATATTAGATTCAACACAAATCTTCGAATCTAGGGAATAATCCATAGTCCATAATCCAAGTCAATCAATTAATTTTTCCACTCTTATGAAAGGGCTTTCCTTTTAAAAAATCAGAACCATGAAGATCCCTCTTCTGCCTCTTCGAAAAAAGAGTAGCAGGCAACAGTGGGGAAGGGTATAGGTTATCTACCACACACAAGCCACTTGCTCTTAAGGGGACCCGTTAAACAGGGTGGGTAAATTAGACCCAGTGTATAGAGAACGAAAAAAATAAGTATATTGATGAAGACAAAACGCTTATGTGGCCTTCTGATCATTTAATGCACTGTTTCACTCATTCTAGGTAGAGGACGTGGTACACGATACCAGACAAGGGGTGGATCTTCATCTAGAGGTGGTAGGGGTAGACATACTGTACTACCCAGCGCTCCACACAGCCCTGGAAAGAGACGACAGGACAGCGCTACCACCGATAACGACCCCCAGGTAAGACTCAATGTTAAATACAAAACTGTAACACTACACAATAATAACATGTGGTCTTTGCCCCCCCCCCTCTCCTTCCGGAGAAATGGGGATTGTGAACTATTTATATGTGTGAACTCATGTTGTGAAGGTAGATGATAGCAGAAATCAAGATCTAGCCTCACATCAAGTTTGACTTGAACTCTATATTGTCTTACGTTCTTCAATTGGTCTGTAATTTTCCATTGAATCATTATCTGTGTGTAAAGCAAGACATGTCAGGATTCGAGACAGCCGATCAAAATCTCTAAACACCAATGACTTGATGTTACCATTATACCACTCTATCTCTATCTCTTGTTTACAGGAGGAGTGGGAGACCGCTTCTGAAAGTAGTGATCATTTGAAGGAGTCGGCTTCATCCTCCTCAGCAGCGACAGCAGCAGCTGGAGGTCAAGAGGTCACCGCTGCCGGTACTAACCAGTCTGACAGCAGCAGGTCTAAGTCTGCTCAGGGAGGCAGCAGACCAGAGTACGACTCGACTCGTTCAAATGGTGAGTAGGAGTTAATGAATCTCATAGCTGTTCAACGAGATGTTTGGTGACAAAAACAGCTATACCATTAACTTCTGTACCCATGTCTTCTTAAGAAGCTCCGATTAAGATGGAACTGCTGCGTCATAATCGCATTTATAGCTAAGACATGATTTGTCACCATAAAGTAACGAAAAAGTTTAAAATAAATTTGTCATAAAAATATTCTTACTTCATATTTTTTTTGTAGAAGTAACTTCCCACTCACTGATTTCACGCGGTTATCTTGTACGGTCTATTTTCGCATATTTTTTAGGAAGCACCACTTACAGGGGGTCAGGTCGAACCTCGTCATATAGAGGGGGTGGAGAAAGACCCAGCAGAGGCAGGGGTGTCTCTACAAGAGGCAGAGGTGGATATGGAACCTCAGCCGGCAGAGGGAGTACTAGCCGTGATGGTAGATTCAGCAAGGAAAAATCACCAGATGGCAAGGTATGCGATTTAGAATAGGATCCATCATGATTTACATAGATATTGGACTGGTAACTGGAAGTGTGCGCACGCACGCACATTCTGTCTTCGCATTCCAATTTAATCAATGACAAATCTTACATTAATCGTCCCCCCTCCCCACACAATATATAGTGCGACTACTAACATATGATTTACAAATGTCGACTTGGACCTGATCTTGGGCTATCAAAAATGACTTGCTTACGTTACATCAACGTCTTTCGATTATCTCAACCATGCAATCTTAACACAGGTGTCTGCATCATCCATGCTTCATGCAGGTGCATGTGTGTGCCAGGAATCTTTCTTTGCCTAGGCTGTTGCGATAATAGTGTTTATTTTCATGGTGTGGCTCACGTTCAACAGTATTTAATCGTTTTCATGTTTTTTTCTATCATCAGGTGACCTCAAGCCGAGGTGGACGAGGAGGGAAATCTCTACCTAATGGTAAATCTACCTCAAACTCTACAGCTGTGTACAGATTAGATGATGTAACTCATGATAATCCTACAGCTATAGGTATGTATTCTCACTGTATGTAACTTGTGTGAGGTTGAAATACACGACAACTTGGAAAAAATTGTGTCTAAGGATGTTAATTCCCTGGCAGATGTAGGATGATACATTTGAGAATGATTAGTCCTCTTGAATCGGAGACAACTGAACCTTTATAGCTGGAGTAGGCTTCTATAAATGGTGTCCTCTTCCGATTCAAATCCAAAGCTGCACTACATGTTTCTGTCAGTTGGCTCACTCACTGAGTTGAACTGTTTGTGAAGGTGCTAGACTAATAATGACATTTACCAAAGAGCACCAGTCACATATAAAAACTAGTGCTCTACGACTGTGCATTGACAACCCTCTAGTAACAATTAAAGATTCCTTTATTAACTAATCATGAAGTTGGGTGTTAGCCAATGTTAATTAAAATTACTTGACTCCGAAAATATGTCCCTTGTTGCCAGCAAAGAACTAGAGAGATGTATGTATGTTATGATTTCAGAAGTCTTAGTCATCAATAAATGTTTTTCTTTGTAGCCTCAGCCATGTCCAACAAGAACTCAGAGCTGAGTGACGTCACCAAGCCCCTATCAAGTAAAGAAAGAAGTAAAACACAGGCTAAAGAGCAGACCATCGCCCCTGCCGACCCTTTAGATGGGATTGATCTGAATAATTATGCTGGTAAGTTATTAGTCGAGCTTATTGATGCTGTGCCAGGCTCAATTTAATTTTCTTGTGACCTTCATTGAGCTGAGCTTCCCTGGTTATATATGCGAAAACCCAAAATACACAGGATTGAGATGCACTCACACTCAGTATCTGCTTTCATATAAGCCATCCTTGTGAACAACCAAATCTCTTAGGTGACAAAGAAAAACCTGACAAAAATCTGTCTCACAAAATCAACAGTACTTTACTTCCTGCGTCATAGTCACCTTTTTGTTGCGTTATCGTACATAGATGGATTCGTAATTCGTGATTCATATTATTTCATTCATTAATTATTAGGAGTCGTCATCATCGATGAGATACCAAACGCACACCACGACGACTCAGACGGGTGGCAGGATGATGAGGACGGATTCCAGGAGGTGGTGTCTCGTAAGACTCGTAAAGAGAAGATCCGGGCTGAACACGAGGCAGCAGCTAAGGCGGCTCAGATGGAACTGGTGAAGAAAGAGAGAGCAGCAGCTCTGGTAAGTAGCTCTTCCGTAATGGCCTTGACGATACGAAACCACTAATTGTTACATATTGTCGGATAAAATTTAAGTAAGGTTAACGGACCTAGTTTTTGCTCTATTGGGACCTGATGCAAACAATTTAGGAAGTTGTAATATTCCGTGTGATAGGCTACCATTGAACTAGGCCTGATTGGCTTACTTTTTCACGTTTCTGAGTTAGTGTTATTTAAGCTTGGCGAAATATTCATGCCTAAATTGTGCATTAGTTTGTAACTTCTTGCTTCATTGATCTAACGCAGGCTCCCCAACTACAGAATCAGCAACGTAAATTGACATGACTCACTGCATCATCCCGCTCTGACCTCGATTTCTCTTATCCTCTCTTATCCAGGCTGCCAAAAAGATGAACGGCTCTGCCCACAGATCTGTGTCACCCTCTGGTCACGGAAACAGGAAGACTAAGTTACCACCCCGCCTCGCTAAACAGAGAGAGGAGAAACTCAAGCTAGAAAAGTTCAAAATTGAGAACTGGGATAATGACATGGGAAAACAAAATCACTCCGCCCAGCAACAGCATAGAGGTAAGATATTTCTACAATGTGAAGGTTTCTCTCATCCGCGTGTCAAGGTTGTTTCATCTATGTCTAATCAAAATGGTTTTTCAGTCTAACGTTGCATAGTATGATGTAACAAAAGACAGACAAATCAACTGTCACCAAAATATTTGTGTCACTTGCATATGACAGTAATCAAACTGAGTTGACCTTATATGTTCTGTGCACTGTCTCCAGCAAGTTGTTATATGATAACAGATGAGTTGAATACATATGGATGTTAATTCAGATGTTAATTTACGCTCTTCTTTCTTGCCATGCTCAGGTGGATTTGCTGCAGCTGCTTCTGAGTCACCTGTATCTATAGATAACTGGGACGCTGGACTGGCCGCTACAGTAGCTCCGCCTACTTCTGCTGCATCAGCAGACCACGCCTCCTCACATCATCAGAGCCAACCACAGGCACCAACACAACAGAAGTCAAACACTGAACAACAAGCCACAGGTATGTGCGTGTGAAGTAAACTCAGGATCTTGTCAACATATCTATTCGATATAGATTTCCAAGTAAAACTACCCTTCTCTCTCTCTCCCCAAACATCAATGGCTCCTTTTTTCTCATGAAAAAAATGCCAAAATTTGACGCAAACCCAAAAAACCTGTCCCCCATACCGCCACAAGCTGTTAATTTCAAATTTAACTTAAAATGACTGCCTCTTTCCTTGATGAATATAAGTGTTTCAGCAAAGAATAACGCCTTATTGCGTTAAGTCATGCAACATACTGATACACTTTGTCACACGGCCAGGTATAGGTAAAACCAAAACCCGCACAAGGCATGACAATGCTAGGTATAATTGGGTTAAATATGTTCAATGTTACAATGGGATTGTTTATCTGTAACATTTTATTGATTACAACGCTCAAAATGGAGAGATCCATAGGAAACATCCACCACATTTCAGTCATGTGTCAATGTTTCGCAATCAGCATTTTACCCGACTTCACATTAACAATTACCACAGCATTTGTTTAATACTTGACTAAGATCTCACACAATTTTATGTGGAAGTGATTATAGGGAAACCCCAGAAACAGTTTTCCCTGCATCTCCATTACTCCAGTTTGTAGAAATTATAAGGGTTTTAATTTTATCAGCAGACATTACTCAGGCCACACAAAAGTTTCCTTTTTGTCATGATCTCTAGGCATGATCTAGCTGCCATCAGTAATTGCACCTTGCATCGTTTCATTGCTTGTTACATTTTCATGTTTTTAATGGTTTACAGATCAGCAGCAGGTGATGAACAGCTCTATGACATCATCAGGTCCAGTCAGCGCCTCGTCAGCTAAATCAGATAAAGGGTCTGAGCAGCATGATAGCGGTGAGTACTAAGTTAACACCGCATCGCTGTAACAGATACAATAAATCTGAAAATTGTCACAGTTTTTAAAATGTGACAAATATACCTTCTCTAGGTTTGCTGCCCATTCAAATGAACCTGGTTATTCCTTGTGGGGGTAAGATAGTTTCTAGGAACAACTAGGCTTCTTGGAGCGTATTCAGCTTACACCTGGTTAGTCCGAGTGTCTCCACACTGCATGTATTCAAAGGAAACTGTCACTGATAATAAAAAAGACATGGCATGTATGTATTATAAAAATGATATATATTCTGGGTAACTCTGATTGATGTGATATATATTATTGGCTCTCTATTTTGACGACAGGTATAGATGTGAGTAATGATAAGGATACAGGAAGTGTTAGAAGTTCTCCTGATGCCGGATCTACCACTGTAGGTCAGCAGGTCAGGTCTAGCGCTGCCCCCTCCGCTCCACCCTCTGTTGGAGTCGTGGTACCCCCTCCCGGGGCCGCCGTGTCATTCGGTAGTGCACCATCTCACTCAGCTCCACCTGTCCATGAGGTAAGATATCTTTAATTGTAACTATCATCAATGATGAAGCAAAACTGCTTGGCTGACTGGTTTAAGAATTGCTTGCTTGTGGGAATAAAACTTTTGCAATATCTGGTCATTCTGTAAAGGCCATGTTAGCTCACAGGTTGTTGTGACTTTGTATGTCAGTCGTCTTTGATCATAGCCCAGTTTTATTTCGTGTTGATTCCTTCAAGAAGTAGCATAGCCATCTCTGGTACTGAGCCCAGCTGATGTAAATATATGGGTATAAAACATAGAGTTATTATTTACTATATGATAACTATATGGTATAAAACACGACGCTCTCTCTCTAAGACTCGGGACTTGAGCTGAATTTCAGTTTTTACCTTGATATTCAAATCTCAAAATTGTCTACATCGTCTATCAATGCTTCCTGTTATATATATATCTTGGTTTTTATACACCACTTATATATAAAAAGTTAAAATATGTTTTTGTTGATTTGCAGACCCCGACTGCTCGCCCTACAGTACCCTCTATGGGCCCAACTGGTGTCAGCTCAGCCAGCTCCTCATCAGCTGGTGGTAGTATGAAGCTTGACTTCACCTTTGACCCAGAGCTGGCTAGACTAGCTGAGCTGAAGGAGCGTAGCGGAGGAAACGTTACTCCCCCCTCCACAGACATGACTGCTGCTAATGAAGCAAGCGCCGACCTCAATATGAAGGTGGTTGTTCTATAGACTTCGAGTCTTATGTTAAGTTGAAATTCAAGACAATAGTCATATTTGTAATGAAATTAAAATACCGTGTAATAAATATATGTGTAATAAATATATGGTTAATGCTTTTACAAGTTGTACCCGGAAGATAATTTAGTGACCTACTGTTGTGACGACAGCAACTACAGTGCTTCTCTTGATTGTGCTAATTTGAACCAGTTGTTAAAACCATCAATACCTACTTCCGTGTTCTCAGGCGTACATCCCCTATATATCCTGTTAACCCTTATATGGTTTACTTATTACAGTTGGATTCTGTTAAGACTCTCTGGGATTCCCCGACTTCTGTGGTACCGTCCTCTAAAGCTAAGACTTCTCAATCATCCTCTCTGTTCAGCACTAACCAGTCATCTGATAACACAGGCTTCCAACCAACCACCGCTGAGACTTATGATCAGGTGAACTCACTATTAAAAATAATAATGTTTCAGTTTTGGTTTATTTATACAATCGGTATCATGAGAATGATAAAGTTGAGTGTGTACACGGACTAGGAAAATAGAAAATCATAGATAAAGTTTATAAACATAAAATGGCTAAGGTTGTATGTTATTAAAACTTAGTTTGGAAATCTCTGGCATCCTGCAGAATACTCCAAACATTGATGATAACAATTGGCTTCAAATTTTTAGAACAAAACAGCACTAGAATCAACCCATCAATGGCCAAAAAAAATTCCGTGGTAGTCCAGTGCTATGGTAACAAAAAAGAATCATGTGGCATGGGGAAACAAAACCTTCGCCTCTTCACTAATTTGACCTTTATTCTTTCTATTTGTCAGGTTGAGATGCAGTCTGCCTCAAACACCTTCCAATCAGCTTCTGCCAATGAGGGATTCTCTAGTCGTAACGAGGGATTCTCATCTGTAGGGGACAACTCCACATATCACAGTATGACGGCCGGCGCCAGCCAATCAGGATCTGATCTGTTTGGTGGAAGCTCAGCCTCAGCACCAGTAGATGTGAGACCAGCCCAACCCTCACCCAGAAATGTAAGCTAGACTAGATTATAGTCAGTTTTCTGAGCTCCAATTTGCTAATTATGTAGTTGCCCACCTTTAACGTGATATATCACCTTTTCAGTTTCTCGGGAACTACTTGTCCCATCTCAAAAATTATTTCACTGACACGTTGCTAGGAGTCTGAGTTATGTTTAATATCCCAAATTTTTTTAAACCCCATGTTTATACTTGATTAATTGTACATTAACTAAAATACATTGAAAACATATAGGCAGCAATGGGCAAAATGATGCAGTAAATTACGTTATGCAAAAACGTGATGAAAATCTGTGCAGTATTACATGCAAAGCACATTGTGTACAACAATGGATCACCTTTTTGGGTGATTGTTTAGCATCGAGAGAGCAATGTTTATGCTCATAACTTCTCTACTATTGAATTTATCATCAAACGCCACGATCAAAACCTCCGAAATTCTCTCTAGTGTAATGTAAGCTGGTGTGTATGACATGTTGTTTAACCTATTTTTAGTTTTTTGGCTGGAAAGGAGTGCATGTTTTGGACCAAATAAATCTAGTTTAGCCACAAAAATCCAAATATCTCAAGATGTAAAGCCATAATCAATAATCGCTTCGATCAAAATCTAGACAATCTCCTGCTGTTCATCATGCTGACAACAAATTTGACTGATATATTTCTGATATTTGGCTGGAAAATTTTGTCCAAATTTAGTGAAAATTTGGGTTATTATTTGTTACAGTTGTGACAACCAGGATCTGTAATCTGGTAAGATTATTGATGGAAGTGACAGTGCAAGACCAAATTGGTATAATAAATTGGAAATTTTAGTTTCTGCATTATTGGGGTCACATCACTGAATTAGATTCTTCTCTTAGAATGGAAATAGTATCATAGCGTTATACGGTTAGGACACTAAACACAGGGACCCATCTGACTGTCATCTGATTGGCTGTCCCTAGTAGCATGAATAATTAGCCTGAGAAATTGTCTTGTTTACAAAATTGCAAACAGTAATTATACCCCATACAGTGTCGATGATTAGGGCATTTCTAGATTGCTACTAGGGACTGGCTATTTTTGCAAGCCCTTTGTTTTGCAAAAGAAAGCTCATGATGCTATTCCAGATATGGAATTCAATGGGTCACATGTAATGAGGGGTCAGAAATGGCCCTTTTACTAATTGTAAAAACAAGTTTAAGCCTCAAAGACAGGAGGCCTAAAAATATGAAGTTTCAATAAAGTGTTGCTCCTCCAGTTAGTGTCATGCCTCCTCTATATGGTGAAAGCAAAAACTAATCAAATACCTCAATAGCATGGCCCAGAGGGCTTAATTTAGAAAGGGCACTTTTTGCCCCAAAATCAACTTTCAGTGGTCACTGTGACTCAACGTCAAATATTTGGGAGGTTTGAACTGTGAAAATAACTATGAGACATGATCCCCCATACAAATTAAAAAGTTTTAAAAAGCGATATATCACGTTAATTCAGGTATTTGGAGCGGGGCTTATATTGAAACCACTCATCAGTGAAAGGAAACTCTTTTATGTCGTCATATATGGGTTGAACTGTTGTATCAACTGGATATTCAGTTATAAGAAGTAGTATGTTGCTAATAGACAGATTTTTGTTCCCCTCCCCATAGAAGTTATCATCTTTCTTCATATAACACATCGGCTCTTTTACAGTCTCAGCTTCTGACACCAAGAGATGGTGCTGCAGTAGGAGGCGGTTCTTCATCAGGCACCGCCCACTCTGTACTAGACCCCACCCTCTCAGTACTTGATGGCTCCGCCTCTGCCTTCACACCCTCCAGCTATCAGCAACAGCAGCAACAGCAGTACAGAATGCCTGTAAACAATTCTCCCGCTGCCACAATGGGAATGACTCAGGTGAGATCCCACGGCTAAGTATACTTCTTTGAGATAAAGATCCTAAGTTCAATGAAGCAGCTGGAATTGATTTATTGCTTCTTGAAAGGCTCAGTAATTCACATATGTTGGGAAGTGGGTTGAAGTTGCTTCCAGTGTCAATTTATTGTTACTTGGTAATCAGTTCCACTTTCCAACTTTAGATTGAAAAACATTTTTATATCTACTGTACTGGCAAAAGTTTCTCAGTTTATAAAATAAATAATAAAGCAAAAGTGAATTATGCTGCATAACATATTTCGGATGCTCATTGCAGTATCAGTATTTTTTAATAAGTTTGAATTTTTATCTTTTTAGCAGACCTCACAGCCAAGCTATGTAAATTTTATGGGTATCAGTCAGCCTCCACAGAGCACACCAGAGCCTTATCAGCCCTCGTACACTCCTCGCTCCTCTCAGCCCTCCGTAGGGCCTCCTCTATCAGTGGTGGGGAGCTCCGCCCCAGGGACAGGACTACAGGGCCTGCATCAGTTAGGACAACCCACAGCTCAGCTACTGCAACAACAAGGCCAGCAGCAGCCACAGGCTTATCAACAGGTTAGGGCTGATCTCTTTCACATGCGATTCAAGCTTTGCTCACACTTCTGTTTCAACTTCCCTTATGTATGCTGTTGAATATGAAACATTGTGATGAGATTCTAGTCAAGTGTCAAGTATAATTATCATTTAGTGTCAAGGTTCTCAATCACTCAGTAACAGAGATTCATCACTTCGGATATTGGATGTTATATTGCATCCAGTTTCTTCACCACCCAGTAAAAAAATGTTTATGACTGGTCCACCCGGTCTGCCATATCTTGTGATTACCAGAGTACCAGATGTACTAGCTCATGGCTTGCTGCTCCATATAATAACTTCTGAACTATTCTCTCCAATCTGACCCAGATCAGCTACCCAAAAATTATCACTTTTACACTTCTTATATTATATTGTTATTAAAAAAATATATCATCATTATTATATTATATTACAGAATTCGCTGGTATCCAGTCAGCCGTATCAGCAGGCTATGATAGTCAGCACATCCAGTATAATGAGTCCGATGATTAAACAGCAGCAGAATACGGTGGGAGGTGCTGTGTTCACATCAGCAAGCTTCAACGCTGCTAAGAGTATGTATAATTGCTTTTATATCCTAATCTATAGCATGGAAAAATTTTACTTCTATTGGAGGCAATTCCAAGTCTTGAAATTCAATAACATCTAATTGTCAACTTGATCCTGATAACAATAGAAGCAGCTTGAACTTGGCTTGACATTTAGGAGATGGGGTTATAGCTGTGGATAAGATCATACTACTGGCGAAGTGTGACCACCTGTTATATTATACCTCTGTAAAATGCAGAATGATATAGTATTTTTCTAAAAAATGACTACAAAGTTAAAATGCATCATTTGATGTATCTATTGAGTGTGAATTGTTGTGTTTACAGTGGGACAGTTTGACAGTGGTGCCAGTAACACTAACCCCGCTGCTGCGACAGCACAAGTATATGTACCTGGATACACTGCTGATGTGCAGGGGCTTATGGGAAGCCAGCCGGCTAGTGGTCAACAGGCCTTCAGACTGACACAGTCTGCAGCACAGCCAGGGTATGTATGTCAATATTCAGCTTCATGGCAAGATAGTAAGGTTCTGCCACAGCTAAGGCCACTCTCACATTGAAAATAATACATCAGTGTAGGTCGGAGCAGGCGACACACCTTATCACACAATATTCCCAACAATTCCCAACAACGAGTTATACTGGTACCATCTATGTACGCATTTATTGCAGCCTTAGACACTCAGGAAGATAGGAATATGCTTTCAGACCCTTTTTTTGGTTAAATTGTTCACATTGCTAATGGCTGACATTATCAGGTTAAAAGTAAAGCCACTGATCATCAACCAAGTACGCATCCACTTAGTCATGTCTCTGTCCTTCAATTTACGTTTTTGCTCCTTGTACAGACAGCAGACGAGCTCACAGTTCTATGCTGCTGCCTCCCCGGCAGCGTCTCAGCCCACAGCTCAGCCTCTGGGATTCTTCTCAGCAGCTGCTGCTCTACCAGGAGGTACAGGTAGTCTACAGGCAGCCTCTACTGGTGCCTCGCCATTCGGTAAGTACTACTACTGGTGCAACTTATAAATTGCAAACATGGATAGTAAAAATCAGCACAGCAGAGCATTTCTCAGTCCGAGATCTACTCATAATTCACACCTAACATGTACCTGCCCCTTATTGGTAAAATTGAACTCTGGACGTCACACCGAATTCCTTGCAATGGTACTCATGCTATATGAATAAGTTCACTCTCTATCGATCAGAGATATACATGCAACAGTATATCACGTCATTGGTGTGCAGTCATACTACTGTTGCTTATAATTTTTAAGCTTAGGTTGTTATCGTTGGCTCACAAGGTGATCTTATGCATCCACAATTCATACTAATCAAGATAGCTACAAAGTTTCTCTTTCATTCCTTCAAATTTGATGAAAGTAAGGTGAAATTCACTGTCCATTTTCCATCTCATTTTCTACTCTCTTTAAAATCAAAAAAATTCATAAAATGAACATTGATTTTCTTCAGGTATGGGACTGATGCAGACCCCACAGGGTGCTGCACTGCTGCCTTCAGCCAGCCTTGTGATTGGTCAGCAGCCCACAGCTTCAGGATGGGGACAGCCGCCCTCTCAGGCCGCTCTACAGCAGTCCAGCATGGCTCAGCAGCTACAGAAACAGCAACAACAACAACAACAGCAGTATAACAAGTCTGCAGCGGCAGCTGCTGTCAACCAGATGAAGGCTATGAGCAACCAACAGTTCCAGGTATGTGAAGGGTGTATTGTGTTGAGACATACAGTAAACTCTTTGCTACTCAATTGCTAGCGATGAATGACATTGATTATATAATTACACCAGTACTGTTCCTGATACCAATTGACATGAATTTTTGTGAATTCTCTGTGTTTTTTGCAGACATAGCTTGTGAAGTTAATTGTGGTCTTATTAGTTGTAGGAACTTGGTATTTCCTTTCTCCATCCGCTATAATTGATGGCACCGATTGTTTTGAATGATGATTTTGTCTCGTGTATGTTCCTTGCAAGGGGCGTTTGAATTGCGCATATACAATATGTGCTCCCCAAAATTCTCGACCTGAAAAACTTATTCTAATTTCCTTTTGTCTCCAGCTGACTGGCACTGCTGGTAACTTCCCCACCTCACAGCAGAACACTGTGGCTGATTTTATGGGAGTCACTGGACAACACATGTCTCAGCAGTCAGCTCCTCCTCCTAAATGGTCCAATCCAGCCAATCAGCAGTCGGATAAACCAATGATGGTCGGAGCCAACCAGATGAGCTTAGCCAATCAGATGTCAGCGACCGCTAAAATGGGCGGTGCTAATCAGATGAATCTAATGAACCCTCAAATGCAGAAGGTTTGTAAGCCGCTTACACAAGTTGATATATAAATGAATTGCTGCGACCTGTTTAGGTTGAAAAGATTGCCTATACAATATGATAATCATCTGATCTCTCTGGGAGTTCCAGATTAATGTTTCAATATGGAAATATTGTTTGTGCGCTCTGATAAGTTGATGTTGTGAGTGCCACTTCTAATTTTGTAACAAAAAATTAATTTACCTTGAAGAAAGTATATTTTATATTAAGAATTTTTCTTCTCTCAGGCTATGGGAAGTATGAAACCCCAAGGAGGATTTGGAGGCCCCGCCCCAGGTGCACCCCCACAGCACCAGGCACCACGCCCACCATTCAACCCTCGTCACATGCCTCCTAACGCCGCCCCGCAGATGGTAGCAGGACCTCATGGTATGATGTCACAGCCTCACAGACATGCTGCCCCTCCTGGTGCCGGACCACATCATCGGCCCGCACAGATCCAGCAAGGCCAGCCTGGTGGTATGGGTCCGAGAGTCGGCCACCAGCATCAGCAAGGGAACAGGTCAGTTGAATCTCTCTCTACTCATTACATTCATTGTGTAACATGGATGGTATGGCTAGCATTTTAATTGTTGTATTTCGAGACGGAACAACTATCTGCACAAGATATGCTGCAAGTGACTGTAAAATGTGTATTGTCCCCAACCAAATGCAGCAAACCTTGTCAGCTAGGACAGGCTATGAATATGCTTTTAGACTGTCACATTTTTATTGAATTTACCTGATGTTATAAATGTGCGAGATGTGAGTAGACATTTTAGGTTAAGTTTATAATATGACTTCAATATGCCAATCGATTGATATTTCCATAAGCAGTGGTTGTGAAAGAATCTTCTAGAGTTCTCAGTGTAGTTAAGAATACTGAGCAGAATTCTTAATTAGACTGAACACCCCATAATAATTACTAAAACTTGATTTATTTCACAATAACTGACAGTAAATCTATGCAGCTGTAATCACATTGCTTGCCCCTCTTTTCAGATATCCCGGCCCTATTCAGAGACCTGCACAGACCAGACAAGGGCCGAGATCATCTAAAACTCCTCCTGGTAATCAGCCTCAACATCCAAACAAGAGCGGATCCGCTACAAGTAATACAGCAGGAGCTGCTCACACAGAATCTAAGTGTGAGTATCTCTACCGCATAGAGGTTGATAAATATTTAATATGTTTGGGTACAGGCACAGAATTTGTGGCGAGCCAGCATTTGCTCAATGCCATAACTTCATATAAACTCCCGCCTAGGCTAGTGAGATCATGGAGCTAGCAAAAGTTTAGCCACTGCTTACCTGCTCAACTCTAGCCCTTGTTTAATTCTGCATGGTTATAGTGTCTCAACATTAAACTAAGTGTTCCGTTACATTGTTCAATTTTCCTGCTGCCTATCTGTGAAAAAGTTGTTGGAATTACGTTCTCATAGGTCATATGCATTATGTGCAAGTTGATATTCTATCCAACTAACCAGTAGTCTGAGAGATATGTGGATCTCATGTGGATCTCATGTGGATTTCATGTGGATCTCATGTGGATTTTATATTTAGTCGGCCAAGAGGAGAGACGAAAGATGAGAGAGGAAGCCATCCTGGCCGCTAAGAGTTTCCTCAACCCAGAGAACAAACCACACCCTTCACAGGCGGCACAGCAGCAGCAGTCACAGATGTCCGCCCCTGCTGCCGCAACCCCCTCAGCTGCTGCCGCCCCTGCGGGTAACTCTGCAGGAGCTCCACAGGCTTCTGCTGCCGGCTCAACAGGAAACGCTGACCGGGTAAGTTAGTAACTCGGGTAATCAGGTATATTAAAATGTATCTCATAACCTTTCCTGTCACTCTGCCGATCTGATCATTGATGAAGTAATAAAGTTTAACATCTTCCTCTACTAGAACTGTATGGCAGCAGTAATGGCATCATTGTGATTGGAAACTTGTTTTGCTGCCAGTTCTAGGCTGGCTAATCATGTGTGATCTCCTACATACACATTTTTGAAACTTACCATTCATAACGCTTGTAGATTATATTAAATGCTTGATTTGAGAGAGTTTAACCCAGCCCTGCTTTAGAGCTGTATGGGAGAATCAGCATGATGATGACGAATTCTTTAGTCTTGGTGCCATAGGTTCATATTGCGACCTTTCTCGATACATTTCAGAAACTCGTAACAATATTCACTTATTTGCATCTGTCCCACGATAATAACCATTGTATTGGTTAATTGTAGGTTGTCACACCCACCAGTAAAGAATCCACTCCAGCAGCAGACAGTACTGCTGTCGATAAGGCCGAGTAGTCAACCTTCTACCCACCCTAACTAATGAGCAAGTCTAACAACCTCATCTCAATATCACTTTGAATAGGAGTGGACAAACTGCTCGATAAAACTACATACTACCTACCGCTGAATCAATAATTGGAGACTCCGTGTATTCCATTGATAGCAGCAAGAGCTTAAGAAGTTACAGAACTGAATACTTCAATATATATAAAACAATGCAGTATAGAAAGTACTCTGCAGACCTCGTCAGGTCAAGTCGCAGTGAATAGTTGTCGGGCAAAATAGTCATTTAAACAGTATGACCTTTAAAATAAACAATTATGGAGTTTGAGAGAAGTAAGCGCGGCTCCCCCAAAGCCAACGCTAAGTGAGATAGAAGCACCTTCACAGGACTTTGAATTGTGCTTTTAGCCGAGAGCATGAACACTCTAACCTCTGCCAGAAAGTTGGCTATGAAATTAAAATGGCGCCAGACCACAAGTTCAATCCAGTTACAGCTAAGGCTGCTGAACTGAGAGTGGCATCGAAGCCACATATTTTAAGGATAACGTGAAGAAAGGAAACAGAAATTAAGATGAATCACTTATCTGGTTTCTTGTTTGAAATGGAGGGCATCCGGCGAATGCCATTTGTAATCGTCACACATTGTAAACATATTATCACAACTACTCCTACTAAAGTTATTAGTTTTTTCTCATTTTTGAAATCAGCCAAATAAGTGTTTGAAATTCTAGTTTCTTTTTGCACTCTGCAAAGCAGAAACCAGTATGTTTATCTCTGCCAGAACGGGGCTTTTTTGTGCACATGTACCATACGAATTCTTGTCTACTTATTAACATTGCAAACTGCATTGCGATCTTCATTGCAATTTTATTGCATATTGCATTACTGAGTGCATTGTTAAGTGCATTGCAGAACTGTAAAATTATTATAGTAGACTAAAACCAGTTGGATATTACTGTAATCTTTTATCCAATTTGTGCTTGTACATAGGACAGTAGTATGCACAACGTCATAACTGAACGCTATTCTTATGTTAATATCTGACATTCAGTTGTGCTGAGCTAGTAAGTAAAACACTTTGACCTTAGTTGATGGGCCTAGTAGACCTATTTGTGAGTTCAAAGTGCATGTCGGGGCAGAAGACACTTTTTTTGTGCTTGATAATTATTATATTCCCGTTATTATTGCAATTTTGTCTGTCTTTTAAAATTTAGTGGTGTTTTTTTGGTTTTGCGTTCATACTTTTCAAGAGCAATTGAATTTTCTTTTTTCCATACCTCTTTGATTAGAGTGCTGCGAAGCCTTCCATGAATTGCTGGCTTTTTAAAAACGAAATCTGGATTGAGATATTTTGGGCCAGAAGCGTTCTCGTTCGTATCTATTGTCATTAGTTTGATGTTTCATTTTTTTCTAGTAGTATGAAAAACTCAACAGAAATCTTCGCTGACCGTGTGGAGATTTTTTGTGCCGGCTCGGCGCTGAAAAACCACTTATATCCCTGTAAATAGCATTCTCATCACTGCAGTGATATATTCAATAAAAATAACAAAACCTTAGCCAATAATAATTTTGCTCATGTTTAATTTTTTGCTTAACTTCCTTCAGATTGATAAATCGCATAATTGATCAAGCTTCAACTGCTGAAATGCTTACATCGAATACCGATCCGCTTAGCATAGGACAGCCTCTGACATCGAACGAAGACATCAGTAGCTCCTCTTGGTCCTGCGTTTGGCAGCAGATATTCCTTGAAGGAGAGACAACTCTAAATACTGGCAACAATTTGACTTTGAATGTGTGATCTGCTGATATCAGTCACTCATGGAAATGTATATTTATTATTAAGTCTATGGGGGACACCCATAACCATAAACTCATATGTCACCAAATGCTTGGAATTGAGACAGGAAATAATGGAATGAATTCAGCACCGGGTTAGTGTAGTATATCCCCAAAACAAAAAAAGTAGCCACATTACCAGGCTAGGGTAAGTGAGAATAATCTTGTGCAAATATTTTTGTCAGTGGTTATCTGTCCACATGCAAGAGGACACAACTCACTGATCAAAAGATTGAAAACGTTTAAACTTGACTCAATGACTCAACTCAACAACTGACCAATCTGCATTATGTAACCTTGACAGCAAAATGATCAACTGATACAAGAAAAGGTCAAGGGCACAGGTTTACTCCAAAAGGCGTCCCTGGCAATGTTTGACTGCCCACCTTACGTTTTTGTTGTTTGAAGGTAATTTATGGTTGAGAAGATACATCCAGCTTTAATGGTCGGAAGAGTCAGAAGAATTTTGGATAGCACCTATCTGAGTAATTGGTTTGAAAGACTACCTCCTAAGCTGCTGTCAAAATAATTCATTTGGTGGATGGTGTTTGACTGCCCACCTTATGTTTTAGTTGTTTGAAGGTAGTTAATGGTTGAAAAGATACATCCAACTTTAATTGACTCAAGAGTGAGAAGTATTTTTTGGATAGCATCTACCTGAGTAATTTGTTTGAAAGACTACCTCCTAAGCTGCTGTTAAATAATTCATTTGGTGGATGGGGTTTGACTGCCCCCTTATGTTTTTTGTTTTGCTGTTTGAGGGTAATTTATGGATGAGAAGATACATCCAACTTGAATGGTTTTCAAGAGTCATAAGTATTTTGGATAGCACCTATACCTGAGTAACTTGTTTGAAAGACTACCGGTGATCACCCAAAAGGCCACTGCCAAAAAAGCCACTGGCCATAAAGCCACTGGCCAAAAAGTCAATGCCCATAAAACCACTGGCAAAAAGGCCACTGGTCATAAGGCCACTGGCCAAAAGGCCACTGGTCTAAAGGCCACTGGTCAAAGGCCACTACCCATAAGGCCACTGCCCAAAAAGCCACTGGTTCAATGGCTACATAATATGTCTGATATCAACTTTCCATCGACATATTTTTGGGCCCGTAAAACAAAATTCTAGCTCTTGATGTGCCATTTATCAATGCTTTTTTATTTCTACTCACTGATTCCTATTTTAGTAAAGTTAGAATAGATTCCACCAACCCTTGCAAATAATTATTTTAAATGACTCCACCCGGACATCTTCTCACACGGTTTTTTCTGTACCGTAACCCCCAATTAATACATTTAAATGTATCTTGATGGACAATTTAAAGTCATCGCAAACAAACTGTCAGCACTTTTAGCTCGAAGCAATGCCGCACTGAGAAGAGACAGGGGCGCAGCTTTTTTGATTTTTTTTTGTACTGTGAAAATAATTTATATTCACAGGGAAAGATATTTAGTATCATTTATACCCAATGCACCCTGTGATCCATTTTGATTATCACATGGTTATATCGGATCTGATCACAGGTCTACTCCAAAACCTGGAAATTTGGTTATTTTTGACTGTTACCCTTGAGTTTTTGTTGTTTTGTTGTTTAAAGTTAATTCATGGTTGAGAATACACATCCAACTTTCATGGTCTCCGGAGTCAAAAGAAATTTGAACAGTTCTGGGGCTTTGTGCTTTAATTATTGTCAGGATTTCTGATCGGTTCCAATTGTATTACAAGACATTTCATTGGTTTATCAATTGGTTGTATTTTATTATAGCACGGACACATCACGAAAAAACCTGAAAGTGTTTATGAGCCTAGCTATTTTTGAAATACCTGCGTCCGGCCATGATTGTAAAAGATTTTTGAACTGAAATTGTTTGCTGAAAGAGCTACAGGTGACTAAATCCATCAAATGAGGTATGTATGAGCAGCTTAGGAGGTAGTCTTTCAGACAGAATACTCAGGGAAGTGCTGTTAAAATTTCTTTCGACTCCAGAAACCATGAAAGTTGGATGTGTATTCTCAACCAACTCAACTCAAGGGGGGTCAAACATTGCCAAATTCCTGGGTTTTGGAGTAGACCTGTGGATCTGACACTGAACGACAAATAATCTCTCTTGTGAACAATACAAGCCTCTACCGAAATCTATCTGTGCATTCATCGAGTGTTTTGATTAATGATGACCAACAAACCCAACCGACTCAACTTTATTTCTATTGCTTAGAGTTTTGTAGCCTAATCACTGACTTTTTTTGTTGTTCCCAGTAGGATATGCAACTCACTCGTGCTTGGCATGGGGCATGTCAAAATCAAAAAAGCTACGCGGTTGTCTCTATATCAGTGCGGCATTGCTTCGATCTAAAAGTGCTGACTATTTGATTGTGAGGACATTAATTTGTCCATCAAGATACATCGTAATATATTGATTTACGGTGACGGTACAGAAAAAAATGTGTGAGAAGATGTCCGGGTGGAGTCATTTAAAATAGTTATTTGCAAAGGGTGGGTGGGATCTTTTCCAACTTTACTAAAATGGGAATCAGTGAGTTGAAACAAAAAATTGTTGATAAATGGCATATCAAGAGCTAGAATCTTGTTTTATGGGCTCAAAAAACATGTCTATCTAAAGTTGATATCAGACTTATATTATGTAACCATTGAACCAGTGGCCTTTTGACCAGTGGCTTTTTGGACAGTGGCCTTATGGGTAGTGGCTTTTTGACCAGTGGCATTATAACCAGTGGCCTTTTGGCCAGTGGCCTTATGACCAGTGGCCTTTTGGGCAGTGGCTTTATGGCCAGTGGCTTTTCAGCCAGTGGCTTTATGGCCAGTGACTTTTTGGCTGTGGCTTTATGGCCAGCGGCTTTTTGGCAGTGGCCTTTTTACCCGAAATCAAGACTACCTCCTAAGCTGCTGTTAAATACTCGTTTGATTGATTTAGTCAAATGCAGCTCATTCTAAACCACAGCAACAATTTCAAATCCAAAATTTGCTTACAGCTCTCCACTCATGATGAAAAATACATCCATGGGCTGAGCTCATAAATACAGATTTTCCTGCTCAGGGCTACCATGATGTGCTCTAACTGTATACTGTTAGAAGAGGTTACAAGACATTTCATTGGTTTACAATTTTTTCTCCTGCTTCCAGAAAGTCCAATTGGTAAGTAAGGGCAAATTATAATAACCCTCAATGTATTTAACCTCTGTCTATGGATGACTTGGGTGAGTGGAGACCTGCAAAAATTGTGGATTGGATTTGAGATAGTTGGTGAATAAGCTGCAGTTGACTAAATTCACAAAATGAATTATTTAACAGCAGCTTAGGGGGTTGTCTTTCGAACTAATCACTCAGGTAGTTGCTGACAAAATTACTTCTGACTCTCCAGACCATTAAAGTTGGATGTATCTTCTCCACCATGAATTACCCTCAAACAACAAAACAACAAAACAAAAAAACATATGAGGGGCAGTCAAACATTGCCAGGTACCCATGTTTTGGAGTAGACCTGTGGTCAAGGGTTTTAATACTATGTCTGACCCTTGTTCAGAGCTTTGCCTTATTGTTTTAAGAAGGCGGAAAACATGCATTAGTGCCTCCTGTCAGCGGAATTTGTCCACCTGTAGCAACCACAATCCGCAGGACATGCATCAGTTAAGTGAAACTCCTTTCACGCATACCAATGCTACTAGTTTCTTTTAGGTATCAACTCAATGACATGTACATGTAGTATGTCGCTGTTTGTGGTGAGATATTCAAACAAGTCCACTGATATGAAATCCCTCTACATTTCTCATTGATAACTAACACAACAATATATATAGCTCGATCAAGCTTAGCCTGTCTTGACAAGCTTTGTTCGGTGGGGGGGGGGGGGGAGGGAACAACTCAACTCAACTCAACTCTTGCATGCTCGACTGTCGAGCAGCTGATATTAAATATTGTCTTCTCTTTCGATCGGGAAGATAACTCCTTTATCTCACTAATCAAATTGTATAGTCGAGCAGCCGATATTAAATATTGTCTGATCTTGCAATCGAGAAGATAACTCCTTTACCACACTAATCATTTTGTATAGGAATGTATACAAATTGATTAGTGTGATGAAGGAGTTATCTTCTCGATCGAAAGAGAAGACAATATTTAATATCGGCTGCTCGACAGTCGAGCATGCAAGAGTTGACAAGCTTTGTTCCTTCCCCCCCCCACCGAACAAAGCTTGTCAAGACAGGCTAGATCAAGCTATGCCTTTTGTTGAATGAAGGGCCCCATGTAAGAAAGCTTCTGATATACATAGGCCTACAGTAAAGTCTGTTCTGTATGCAGTGGGCAAAAGCAAGTTTTTTGAATGGATCATAGTAGAGGGCTTGTTGGTGCAGCCCGTGTTCAATGAACTAAACTTCCAGGAAGAACAACTGCAGTCACATGACCAATTGAGGTGTGTGCAGTTGGTTCAGAGTTGTCCTCTCAAAAACACACTAAATTGGAAACATAACTCCATGATAGCCCAAGTTCTTTTGTAGCAATTAGGGGTGGGTTACACTGAATACACTGACTCACTAGAAAATAACCGCAATTCTGTGAATATGCTTAGTGATGAGGCTTGATGGCCATGGTGTTGACACCAAATATTCTCATAACTGATGGTTTATTTCACTAAACTGAGACATGGAACTATAAAGAAGATGCTCATTGACAGTTGAGGTGCCATCCTTTGCAGATATACAATGCTTAAACCTCAAAAATAATGCAGAGAAAAGTCATTAAAATGTTAAATTTTCACTCTATAAATCCTGGAATCTCTATGCAGAACCCATAATTGATCAATCTAAAAACGTGTGGCTATGGGCTATATTGCAAAGAACATATACCTTGCAGGTAAATACATTGAACATTCACATTTTGATTGTAAAATGATGAAAAACTCATTAAAATCAGCATATACAAGCAAGATATGCTGAGGAATGTGTCATCTGACTCTAAATCATGGAATGTTGGACAGGCAGTTGAAGGTATGAGTCCTGTTATCCCTCATAACCATGTTTCATCATAAACAATTACTCCTAGTGATTGCAATTTCATTTTTTACTGATCACTCTCTAATTTCAAGTGACCATTATTTATGCATGCACATCATTTTTCAATTTTTCGGAATTAGCCAATCAGCAGCCAGCTTAACTATGAGTTGTTCTTCCTGGAGGTTTAGTTCATTGCCGTGTTGAATGCTAAGATATAATATACCTAGGTACCTAGTCCAATCTATTACCCGGATGTTATGAGACATGTGGCATTGCTGTATATGGGAAATTATTTACATCACTCATATGGCCCCTACAGCACAAACAGTGACAATGTTTTATGGGCCTTCAGTGCTGTAAAACATGTCTGCACCTGGCACATATCTTACCATACCCTTCGCCGGTGTCGGTTTGTAGTGCCCATTTTGAAAAGGATACATAAACTTTTGTAATGCGGGCTAGTAGATTGCCAGCGACGTTATCTTTCTTGCCTGAGTTACAAGTGTACTTGTAGAATGTATGTTTCGTAACATATGGAGTACTGAGTCAGTTTTGCCAATTTGTATCATTGACATGGACTAGGCCTACATTGTTCTCTAATTAGTCATTACAAAATTGCACCAGTTCGAAAGGTACTACATAACATCAATTTCTTGAAAAATCAAAGGCTAAGGGTGTATTGTTATCCATTCATGTCTTTTGTTTTGTTATGTGAAAAGAACTTGATCTACAAGTTGATCACAACACGTCCTATCATTCTGCACACACCCTTTGTCAACGACTGGTCAAGATGTTCTTTCAGAACTGATCAAAAAATTGTAATGGTCATTACACATTATAGTCTTTTGTTTGCGGTGTGAGTCAATGCATTGGGCCTCAAGTCAGCCCTACAACGTCTGGAGACTGTTTCACAATGTCTTATGACTACGCCACAATAAGTCATCACGTACCCGTCGCTAGCGACAGGTCAAGATGTCTTTTCCTTCCCCCAAAGCAAGAAAAATACTATACACTTATTGTGGGCATGACTGAGTGTGGTGTATTAGACAACTGACCTGTTATAATCACCCTTCATAAGCATCGGCTTACTCTGTTGCATTTTGAGCCAAAGGACAAGCGATAGATAGTAGGTTTCCTAGTTTCCCATAGTGTATTAATGATCGGATCAGATCAAGTACATTTTGGTTTGTAGTGGTCCTTTGTAACTTGCTCGCAAGCATGTAATGTAACTCGGTAGCAGGTGTTTTACAACAGAACCTTATTTTGTTATGTGTTGAGTTGACCTCACAAGCACCCCAGTTGATACTCTGCAAAGTTGAGTTAGATAGTGAACTTACTAAGCTGATTATTCAACACCACAAAAAAACACGAAAAATGGGGATTTAGGGTGTACTTTTGATAGGAACCAAATACTGATGCTTTTCATGTAGGTCATGGCCAAGGTCTTAATACAGCCTAACAGTCCTCATGACTGCACTCGCTAAGCTGTCATACTGCAGTCACACAATACCATACTGCTGCCACTAGGGCGCCAGCCAAGCATGCTGGTTTTACACTATGCATAGAAATAGACTTGAATTATGTTTCATTGCAGTTCCTATCGTTCAATGATGTCTTCTACCGAGCTAGTACTTGTAAAGGAAGACGTCCTAATAAATGAGTTGGAGTGTCCGGTCTGTATGGATGAACCAAGGCTGCATCTGCTACCATGCGCTCACAGATGCTGCATGACATGTGTTGGTATGTCGTACTCAAAACTGAATCAACTTGTCATATGCTCTGTGCAAAATCAGTTCCTATTCAAAGATTATACACTGGGCATAAGTCTGAATAATCATGTTTATACCTTCATTAATCAACTTTATACAATGATTATAACGCATTCCTGGCAAAATTATGCAACTATAATTATTCAATGTATGGTATAAGTAGACAATTTATTCAATTCAATTGTAATTATACAATGTAGGTATAACTTCATCTATTTATACAATCATTATCCCGCATGGAATTAGCTCTGAATAGGAACCGATTTTGCACAGTGATGGGTATTTGAAATAGTTATTGCATCAATTGGAACATCTTCACAGTCACGAAAGCCTGAGTTTTGCCTGCAGAGCTGCATAACTGGAACTGCATAATTACCTTCGTTCGGTCGAACCAATGAACTACCTCTCCCTCAGGAATAACAACAGGACGATATTGACCAATCAGCAATCAGTATCGCTCAAGCTATCCCTGGGACATTTGTCTAAATAAAAATGGCCGCCAAGTGATGCAATCTTTATTGCATCACTGAAATAAAATGGCTAATATGCCTATGTTATTTACCAAAGAGTTCATAACTATTAGGTTTTTCTCAAGAAAACATCTTACCCTAGCTTTCTATAGCTGCATCACATGCCCAGTGTACCTTATAGTAGTGTTATTGATGATGTGAATAGCAAAGCACAAGTATATTTTGTTGCTAATTTCATTGCTAGCTCAGAAAATATAAGTAAGTTAGGGTGGTCTCTTGGGCCCCAAACTATGCTCATTAGGTAGAGCACATGTTGTAGGTCATCACACATGTTTCACTTTTCCAAAACATTGTCCATGTGAGGGGGTATCAAGCCTCAAAATTAAAAATATGTCTTCAAAATACTTCACAAATGATACAATTTATCAATCAATATCTTCAGTCATAGTGCATTTAGAGACATGTGGTTTTTTTTATCAGTTAAACCCACATTTGATTGTTGCCATGCATGAGTCAAATACAGCTTACTACCCCTCAATAATCCTAGAAACATGATCTGCTCTGCTCTGAATTGGTGGCAGTGAACCTTCTCAGCCAATGAAAGCCCTGATATTAATTGATGCAGTGAGTCTATTGTTTGTTCTCTATTGTTTAGCGGCATACCCAATGAAAGCCGAATTTTCCCATATAAACCATCACAATAACCGTAATAAGGGACACGATATAGGCCAATTGTCTAGGACATCACACTAAGCCACACCCACAATTTCTATGTGTTGTTGTTCCTGAGCGAGAGGTAGTTCATTGGTCGAACCAAGGGACTATCCCTTGAAGGTCATGAGGATATGTGCATTCCCCTCACTGACATCATAAACTGTATGCTACGCTCAAATGAGATTCCAATGATATTGAAAAGATCTCAGATTCGCCCCCTCCCAAAAGTGTTCCGCCCTACTAAGTTCAAGGACTATAGGCCAGTATCACTTCTTTTCCATCTTGGTAAGGTGTGCGAAGCCGCTATTATTTAAAAATAACAAAACGGTAACAAAATGTAACACACAATTGTTTTTAATGCGTAAATTGAAATCCATAGGTCTTGACAGCGATGGCTTGAGGACTTTTTATCTTAGCAACATCCGTCCCATTATCTGTTATGCCTCGC
Organism: Membranipora membranacea; assembly: GCA_914767715.1. Classification (NCBI taxonomy): domain Eukaryota; kingdom Metazoa; phylum Bryozoa; class Gymnolaemata; order Cheilostomatida; family Membraniporidae; genus Membranipora; species Membranipora membranacea. The sequence continues at coordinate 5,979,904 of OU612071.1, read as the reverse complement.
CTGCATGGTTTTTCCTCATTGGTGACACAAACTGTGAGAGATTAGAGCGTCTCCAGCACTCAGCCTCAAAGATTATTCTGCCTGATCATGACTATGAAGGTCGGCTAGGAATGTTGCTAGGAATTCTCTATCTTTGCAGTTTTCTCTTTGATAGCTCATACAGTCACTTCACAAAGATTTTTAACGATGAATCCCATTCACTTTATAGTCGCTTAAGTTTCAACAGTAACAGAACTTCCTCTCGAGCCAAACAAGTATTCCGTCCAAAACGATGCAGAACCACAAAGAGGTCTAACAGCTTTTTTAACTATTTTATGACCTATCATGATAATGGTATTGTGTATCGTACTTAACCGTACCTAACTGCCGTATATCCTTTTAGTTATGTATTTTTATTTTTGCAGCTACCCGTTTTTTAACCCACACTTACGTACATTCGATATCATCTCGTGTACATGTATATTGAGTATGGCAGAATGTAATACAATACAATATTACAGTACAAAAAGAATTTAGCAAAAATACCCAGTCGCAAGAAGCCTTACAGAGATATCCACAATATAATCAACAGTGACTTTGTTTTTCCTTGATGCAAATTTGTAAACAATACATTATCTTAGGCTCTTTATGATATTGATAGAACAGCTAGTCAGAAATTATTCATTCGAGAGAAGGTCAATTAGATTGCCATTAGGGACAGCCAATAAATACTATTTGTTATATTATGCTGAAACTTTGAATCTACGAGAAGAAGAATTCAGGGTTGAACATTACATGCTAGCCTGACCACCAATAAAGATTGTTAGATTTTGGACCTGCATTATATCTTGGTTACTTACTGACAAAATGAGGTATAATTTTACAGATAGACTTGCTGGAATTGCCAGGGAACTTGAATGCCCGATATGCAGGAGGCATACGGCTGTCCCTAGTAATGGATTCCCTGTCTGTGGCCTATCAGAGCGAATTAAAGATGAGCTAAATGTAGCGAGAGAAAGGACACCTTGTTGGAACGATACTGGACCTAAGATTGGAGGTGACTATACTTGCCAAGATAACTAACTTAATATGTTCCCTGGTCAATATTTTGGTGCTTATCACTTTTCCATCAATCCAACAGCGAAGCATTAGCGCCAACAAACAAGATAATTTTTTAGTACTGCCAATTTCAAGACTAGACACAGACAAAAGCATAATCATGCATCTAATAGTGCGGTAGTTGTACAAGACTTTTTTATAGTTTCAAATTCCAAAGCTTTTGTCTCTGCTCAAGTTGGATGACTATGTGGGGGTTTGAGTTGACAAACCTATAAACTCTGGTGCGTATATAATTCATAACTCTGTGAACACTGAATTTCTCCACAAATGCTAATGAAGGAATTCATCGGATATTGTATGCATTTTGCCTAAAACTGAGTTTATACTAAGATGTTTTAGGAAGTTTTTAGCTCTGTCATCGATTTATACAAGTTGCCTTCTTGACCACTGTTATCTGAGCGATTAGGAAACGTCTCTGTTTTTGCATAAGTTGTCTTCTCCACGCAATATTCACATTTTGTAAACGCTGAGACATTCCTAGAAATGCTCCCAAAAGAGAACATGAGAGGACAAACTCATCCTAACAATGAAAAGATATCAATATCAGTTTGTGTGGGAGATTCCAACCTTTACAGTGCTTGAACAAATGTTGCAGTGGGAATACATTTTGAGACAAAAAACAGACCTTCGCAATTTTTTAGTAACTATCCAAGCACTTGTTGATGCGTCCCAGGGGCCCATGTGTTGATGGTAAGTGTTTAAAGTGTATTTCACCTCTGTTTGATATTTTAGTGCTTGTGCAAAGCACAAACATGAAACTATTTGGGATCAAATATGCATATTAAGCCCTTCCTAGAGCATCACCCCAAACCCCCAGGTGGATCGCTTGGGTGCTTCTCACCCTCGACACACCGCAATGCCCAGCAGTATCGGAGTAAATTGAAATCTCCCACTTATGAATTTAGATAACTTGGCAATTATGCTCTATACCACTCATCATACTCACACTTTGCAATCTCTAATGCTATGCAGAGTTTAGAATTAAAGTCCTGCATAACTACAACGGAACAGGGTGCTTGACTAAAGATTTTTGGTCTGAATGTAGTCTTAAAACCAAAACATTATGCCTGACAGTGGTGACAACCCCAGAAAGCCAAAAAAATCTCCGACCTTCATTGATTGAAGAATAACATAGTGTAGCATGAAATACAAAAAACTGCATTCCTGTATTGCAGGTGATGAGAGCACACAGTATCATAGGAAAACCATATTTATCCCTATTTTACTTGGTGCTGAGGAGTTATGCTCTATTTTTTTCATGGGAACACAATCAATAATGAATTGATCCACACAATGACCTTGACATGGACAAATTAAATCTTTAATAGTGCACTATTCATTATCCAATCAGTGACCTCAATTACAACACAGTACCCATTATAATGTTACTTAGCATGTGATTTGCTATGTGATTATACTAGCAAGACGTATTAGTAGGTCATCATAACTAGTACTAGGAATTTAGAGCCCAAGAAATGAGTGACAAAACTGTTCCATTACTAACTGCAGTGCCATTGCTCATGCTCACTCACTGCCATTGAGTTTCTGTACTGAAGACAGATAAGCAAAGGAATAGGCCCAGGGATTCTACATAACTTGTGGACAGTAAATAACAAAATAAGTATAATAATCACTCATCTTAAAAATACACTACACTACACCTACAGTCCTCCCAAGGAGAAACCTGTCCTGTGATTACATAATTAGTGATTTAACCTGTTCACTGGAAGAGTAGTTAAGGATTACCAGCTTCGAAAAGATGATGGTCACTGGTGAGTCCTACTCCTTAGATCATGAGTCTTTTATTTGATTTAGGATAATGATATGAAGTTTGTTTTATTTCATTCATGATGATAGATGTGTTCAAGAAGAATTGAATGTGATTAATTACACTACAAGCACCAAGTGTGCATGATAACAGGACAAAGCAGCACACAGTGATTTTGTCAGTTTCAGCAATGAACTAAACAGTTCATCGGTTTCAGTTATGCTTCTTGAATCATTGCCACGTTTTGCCAGTACAATAATAGGGGAAATATCATATGGATAGGCAGATTGATGTGTCAATGTTTATTGGTACAAGTTTATAAATAGAAAAGAATCTGTGATACCTAACCGAGTAGGCTACTAAAATATTGTTTAGATGTAAATGTCAGATGGTTGTAGGCCTAGGCCTAGTATATGAATGTTATGAATGCTATATATGAATTTGTGTTCCACAGGTTTCCATGACAAAGAATCTGCTAGTCATTGAGGAAGCAATTGGAAGGCCTAGCATTTACTAACATATAGAAAGACCCAAGAAAAGCGCAATTTTACTCTGGTTAAAAACGTATCCACCTACCACACCATGTGAGTATCTTTGACAAAAAACTGTTTTACCTTTTGGACAACATTTGGGCTCAACTGCTGGGAATGAGACCATTGTGTGAATAATAAAAATACAATCTCAGACAATAGGTTATGATCATGGTATGCAAAATAAAAGGAACACCTCAAAAGACAAGCTGTCAAAGCAAAACAATAACACTGCATCAAGCTTTTGGAAATTTTAAAAGCTTCAGGAAATGGCTGACAGCATTCAGTTGTTGTGTTATTTTTTTGTCTATAGGCACTCGTGATAGCTTCTTATGTCTTTGAAAGTAATCCTTTTCCATACGTTCCACCTTAGTCAACAAAAGTTGATGAATTCCATGGAATTTAGGTGAAATTTCCTGGTGTAGAGTGATATATTTTTTCTTTAGGAGGTTGTTTGATGGCTGGTCTTTGTATTGTGATCTGCACGCAAGATATCTGTTAAGATGCTCCACTTTGTGGCCTACTGTGGCCCAGGCTTCAGTAAGGGCTTCATTATCTGTAATAGAGAAGAAAATTACAGCGGACATGACAGGTAACTTAATGTGATGATTGGTGAGAACATTATGTCTGCTCAGGGCACAATTGAGTCCTGATATTGAAGTCTCATAGGGTGTGATATTATCATTTCAATGATGTACAACATCCATCTTGGAAGATAGACACAAATTTTATCACTGACAGGACTCACTGAAAATTATAGAAAGTTGCATTGCCGATTATTGATAGGCAGAAATATTAGCTAGGTTGACCTGCATTTGAGAAGCACATGCTTTAGAGCTGTAGCTGCAGGACCGGAAAATGCTCAGCCTTGATGTGATTTAATTGTTGATAATTTTCCCTCCCCCCTTGGGTTACACCAAACCTCATAGAAGTGATGTATCCATCAAAATGATTATCCAAATTGTTTTGAAAGAACTTTGTCCCGAGTTGCTTCATCAAATTTTACAAATATGTAGTTTTAACATTTGGTTGTACTTACATGTGTTGTACCGATCTTTTCCATGGATATGTATAAACTGTGGTTTTATGCTTGCTCCAGCAGTTGTAACTATTGCACAATCTACAAAAATGCTGGTCATGTCAATGATAGTCACCAATGCAATCATTACATAGTACTTGCAGTAAATTAGAATAAGTTTCGGTATAACAACCTCCTATTCCGTCATTTCCAGAGACAAAAACGGATCGTTGACTTTCTAGACTAGAATTAACTCAATCTGTAAAGGATTTTTACAGTATACATTAGGCCAGTCAAAAAACCTTGTTTATAATATTTCCTTCCTCACTGTCTATTTGGCTGTTTGGATTGACGTTTAGTTTCAAAGTTTGTTGGCTCGACTGTTTCTGAGTTAGAATGCTTACCTGTGGTATCACTTGTAGACGGTTGAGGTTCCACTGCGGTCGATACCATCCTCTGTGTAGTAGAAGACTTTTCTACTGCTCCTGAAAAAAATAATTTGTAATGAGATCACATCATCACATTTTTTCTCAAACCACCACTAATATAGTCATAATCGCAGGCTAAATAAGAGTAAATAAATAACCTATTATATTGCAGTGATGATTGTAATGAGTTCATTATGTTTCTGACTATGACTTGTACTGCATTGAAGGGGTGAGGGCAGAGAGCAGTTGGGGCCTCATCAAAAAGTATGAAAAGCTGAAAACAACGCGTAGTCTTTGACCTGTTTTCCATAAGTATAACAATCATATCATGGCCACAATTGCTAATGATTAATTCTATGATTTTCTAAAATCAATTCTCTATTATTACCAGGTTTGGGGGTGACTTCAACCACTGACTCTGACTCGGTGATGCTAGTATTCTTGTATGGTGATGGCGACAAGGTGCACTCAGATGAGTCTTCTGCAGACAAAGCTTCAGCTTCAACTTCAGGTGCCTGGACAGTTTTATCTAGAACTTCAGGAGTCAACACTGTTGCACCTACAGCTTCAGCTACACCTGTGGAGCGAAAAGCAGGCCAACATATTGGAAAACTACTCAACCAGGCCAAACTATTCTATATAGAGGGATTAGGATGACATCATATGAAGGTATGCATACTGCCATACTCAAACATTATCATTACCATATAAAAAATCCATATACCTACCAGTTGCTGGTGTTAAATCTGTTATGAGGTCTATGTTTAGTCTGTGTGTGCTATCCAAACATTTCTGCCAGGCTTCCTTGATAGCTGATTCCAGTTTTCTTACAGTTGTGTCCCTTCAAGAGAAAAGGAATATGCTAGATGACCTAAATTACTGTGATATGAGCAGTAGTGTTATTGTGAGGCTATGGTTAGACCAAGTTGGGTCCATTTTTTCTGCATTCCGAGTTGCTCCTGACCCACTGGTCACGCCGCGGAGTGACCAGTGGAAGGGAGCAACCGGAATGCAGGCAATTGGATTAGGCTATGGCTAGGCTAGGCTATGGTGATTGGTTTCATTATAAAAAATTGGAAAAAATGAACAATATACTAGTTTATGTATGACAAACCTGAAATGATACAGCTGAGATTCGTTGATAGACACGTCATCCTCAGGCCCATCAAAGAAAATCAATGTCCCGTCCTCTTCCACGTCATACCAGTGACCAGGTCCAGGTAGAATAAAATCAGCAATATGTCTCAGCGTAGCTAGCGTTGCAGTCTGGGAAATAAATAATATAAAATTTCCTTCACTCTTTAATTTTCTAATCTGGCAAACAAGAGACTGTCTCAATGCGAGTGAGTGAGCGAGTGAATCAGAGATTGTTATTAGTTTATTGTGTCAGACAACTTACCCGATTCTTGCTCATCATATCTCGTGTTAAAATCGTCCTGCCAGATGGTGTCAGGTGATCCGCTGACAGTGACACAGCTGACCTCTCGATTCGTGTGTTCTGTTTTAAGAATTCTTTGCTGGCTCTTGATAAACTGTGTTCAGTGATAAAGTGAGTCCTCACTATAATATTTTCAGTTACATTTGGAGCGTGTTTGTTACTTGTGTCTGACATTTGCCTTCAAAAATACAAAACTTAGCAGAATTAACAAAGCAGCCTTTTATAACTGCTTAACTTGAGGTGAAACAGGTTACACGTTGACGCTCAATATCATATTATTCTCAGATTTCTTTGACTTGCTTTCTTTGCAAAGAATTTTATTGTGTCATGATAGTGGTGAAGATTAAATATTATTTCCATGAGGATTGAGGTTTTGGAATTGAAATTTGAATTTTATCACGATTTTGATGATGATACTCTTTACCATGAAGGAACCGAGATGCACTCTACTCACTTTAGCTCATGAAAAATCCTCTCAGAGGTTTCTGTCACAATAGAGCGTAGCGATATGATCCGATATAGTTGTGGCATGTGACACACGATTGAATGATAGGGTGCTCCAAACATGGCTCTTAGGCTTTTGTTTTTGGGGGAGGCAAATAGTTCTGTATATAGCACCGAAAACACTAGAGCATTGAGGTGGAACCGTAAGGCATCTCTGCAGGTCCGATCTTCCTGGGTCTGATAGGCCAGTCTCTGGAGCTCTGTCAGAGCCCTGATCATTCTTGAGACTTTCCTTATCTGCCTAAAAATAGCACATAACATAAACAAATAACATAATAACAAATAACAATAAACAAATAAAATAACATAAACAATGTCACAATAAGATGAAATACTCTGGGATGGTTGAAATTATCACTAAGACCAAATAGAACCAATTTGAACTTAATAATAAGTTGCATCATAACACAAGACTCCTATATTATCGTCTTCTGTTTTTTAGCCACAGCAGAAGAATTGGTAATTATGATTCATAGCTTGGAGTATACGGAGTATTTTCTTGTTGAAGGTAGGTGTAAAAAGCAAATACTTGGTCATTATGATTACGAGCTGATTAATTTCTGTGGAATAATAGCCTTATACCCAAATACATTACGCCTGTCCCGTACCCTGCAGGCTGCTAGCGATCCAGCAAGTGGTCATTATGAATTTTCTGTGTTCATAAAAATTATTGTAGCAGTTTAATAATCTAACTTCATAACTTCAGACCCTAAATTTTAAAACTATTTATTCAGGTAAATTCTATTAGTCAACTAATAATAGGATAAATTGATTGTGATCATCATATCAGGTATGAGCCTGGCTTATGGCGAGCAATTAGCCAATGACTCATCATCCTCTCCTTACCTATCTCTCTGATAAATCATATTCTCCAAAAGCAGAGCGAGATTCACCAGATACTGCCTAGCATCTGTTCCTCTGATATTGCGCCGTTCGCCGATACATGACTTACAAAACTCTGAAACTTTTGACTTCAGCTCCAAATTCTGGATTTGATGTGGTAGCTCCTCAAATATGTTTTGAATAATGTTTTTGAAGTCATGCAGCGGATCACAGTGCACCACTTCATACAGTTCCAGTCCAAGCTCCTCTAGTGAATGCCCCTGTGAGCATAGGGCTGGTAGTCTTCGCACACCTGGCAAAATAACATTATTTGATTCAAGGCCTCAGATGAATAAAACCTTCATTAGTAGGAAAAGTTGTTACAGCATCTTTGATATAACTTTCCTATACTGATGTTGCTGATTAATAATGCCAGTGACCTGAGGTTTCCACCTGTTTTAATGACCTTATATGATACAATTGAAGAGTTGTTACCTTTCAGAGTAGTCTTTAGCATGTCTTTGAGTGGCCCTACACATTCATCACCTCTCCTTTCTACTCCCATGTTGTCCAGTTGTTGCTGTACAGCTTCTTTCTACAAATGTTTAGGGAAATAAATAATTATGCTTTAAAACCCTGCGATCAAATAGAAAAGAAAATTCGCCTAGGCGCTGGGCAGCCCAATACTGACAAGCTTCCGGATTGAGGTACCAGTCACCACACTTAGCAAACTTACATGATTTGACACTACTTACTTTCATTTTATCTGGGTACACTCCTTCTTGTGGGTTTGACGTTTTATTGATCAGGGAGATTCGCTGTTGTAAGGAATTATATGGTGGGTCTAAAAAGAGCTGACTAGGCTTCGTGAAGCAGTCTGAATGTCTGCCACAATGACAGGGGTAGTCACCACCTCCCGCATTGCCAGTCTCAAACTCGCGAGCTGGCAGATCACCTACAAAAGCAAGGATCACATGCTGCATGGTTTATAGACATTTTTATCCCTGTTACATCATTTACTCTGATGGAAGCTTAACATTATTCTAAGTGTATTTTTATTCAAAATGAAAATATATTGGAAAGTTGTTGCAATCCACCCCCTCTCCTCAAAAACAAGTCTCCATTGAAGATCCTGGTTAGTCTAAAATCCAATGTAGTTTGGTCCAAGCCATTGTATTTAGGATTTTCCTACCTGTATTAAATCGTATAACATCTTTATACTCTCGCCCTTGAAAAGACAAGGGGGTGCCACACTGTTGGAGTTCAATTATACGCTCTGGTATATATACCAATTGATCCTCAGTAGAACACTTTGATCTGCCGATAAAGTGGAGGTATGGCCTCTCAACCACAGTCTGGACATCAAATCTGAAAAAAAAAAGTACCAGTGTTGACATAGCGTTGCTTCCCATTTGAAAATATTGACAAGATTATGGTATTAGTACTCATGGTATACTGATGATTTGTTCTATGCAACAGTTTGGTCATTGTGATCTCATGTGAAATATTTTCAAGGCAGAACCTAGAACTAAAAGTGAGTTGTGTAAATAGGTGGCATCGATAACCTGATAAAAACATCTAAGCAGGTAAAGATTTTTAAGCAGTCATCTGTGCGAAACTAAATTTCAAAGGAACAATATTAAATTTTATCCTGATCAGAAATTATCTTACCCAACTTCTTTGGCGGTCTTGTAGACAGCTTCATCGTAGACAAATGCCACATTAATGACATAATGTGAGTGCCCTTCAAAAAGGAAATAAAAAAATATCCGTGATAAAGTTATTCTTAGAATTGAAGCAAAACAGGGAACATGGAGAATATTAATAATGAGCCAAGAACTTGGTGCTTACAATAAATTTTCCACTCCCGTCCAAACTATTCAATGGCTTCATAATCCGATTGTATCAGCGTCCTCTATCTTTCAGCTCAATGAAGAGCCAAATAGAACCAAAAATCTAGTTTAGTTTTGAAATAAAAACAACTATGGATTTGCTGCCAGTGCTGTCACTCACATTTTATCTTAAGAAAATTGTTCATTACCTGCTATTTCACTGTGATCATGCCAGATATTCAGGTGACGAGTGGTCTCTACCTCTATTAGCTTCTGGCATAGGTGTTCTCTTGTAGCTTGATCGGTAAATGGCACTGTAATTAAAAAATACTGTTATTGCTTTGGCTTCAACAGGGACTGTTTCTCTTTTTTTACTTTCAGCTGATGCAGAACCTAGAACATCACTAGTAGAACTTTGAGTAGAGTTTTGACTTTTCCCCAGAAGGGTGGTGACACTGATGGCATTCACACTGACCAATCTACTTACTGATTCAGCAGAACTTATTAGTGGGCTAGTTATCAAGGTATGTGAACTGTCAATAGCAGATTTTTAAACTCTTCAAATTTGAAATTAATGGTTAAATTTTGCTGAAGGCAAGGCATACGTTTCACTGCTTCCCTGCTGCTAAAAGGAGGTAAAAGGTGTAAGGTGTGGTCATGATGAAAAGAGGTTCTTAATATAAGCCCAGTGCTGAAAATTATACCTTTGTTCCTGGTCAGATGTGTTTTCAGATCATCCAATGGCATCAAATCAGGCTGAGTCTCCCGGAGCAATCCCTTCCTCTCCATAAATTTCAGGTGATCTTTCCTGATCTTGAGGAGCGAGATCTTTCTCCCGGAAACCTCAGTTGTTTTTTTAGTTATGCAGTTTGTCTGTGAATCAAAAATTGTCTTGCTGACTAATATTGGACAAACTGCCTGACCAATATATATCTCCCCATCCTGAATCATTCGATTCCTTTCTTTTTTTAGTATCGAACTGTGGTGAGATCGATACACCACGCCACCACAGTCATGTTTATCCCAGGTTACCCTCTCATGATGCCTTATGGTGAAAGAATAACCCAGTTGAGCAGCATAGGCCTGTAAAACCTGCAAACAGACGAAAGATATGCATACTATAATCAAGATCGTTAAATAACGAAACGATGGGAATAATGCTGTTTTCCTTGTTTGACCTTGCTGCTTATCTTCATAGTCTTTAATATAGTTTAAGACTGGGTGTTAAGATTAACAGTGATGTTTTCATGTCATTTTTCACTCTCAATACAATTGAGTTGAAAATTAGTAGTTTGATAATAGAAAAACCCACCTGTCCACCGTTCAGAGCCTTTGGTTGAGGTCCAAATCTCTTCCTTAGGCTAGCGGAGAAAGCTAGTGGTGCCCACCTTCCTGTCATTTTTCTTCCCAGATCCATCGTTCCATTGGAGACTTGCTGGAATGTGTCTCTGACGATTTTCTGGTTGAAGGAATATGAGTCAATTGGCCCAACATGTGTCTTCACCTTGTTCCTCTTGTACGAACCGAACTGCGTCACCCTCATCCGGTCATGTTTTTTAAAAGAAGTATTTGAGAGAAAAATAGTTGTTAGTTCTTTTTTAATTGCTGCAGTACGCTGCATGGCCTGAGCTTTGGCGATGATTTTTCTTTTTAACTTCTTTGGTATGTTTTCCTCGGTCATTGAATCTTTTATTATTTTCTGTAGCAGTCTTTTAGGAATGTCTCCTTTCTTCATTTGTTTGTACAGCGTCCTCACCAGTCCCCTTGGTATATCTTCTAGTGAGAGTCTTCTCTGTGGAGTTTGCTCATTTTGGAGCCGTTGACAAGCTCTCGGAGTTTGCGGTTGCGGTTGCTGAGCCACAACATTGTTGTTCTCCAATGCTTGTACGAATGTTTGGTTTGCTTTTTTGAGTTGGAAATCAGGTATTTGTGAGCATTTAAGGCAGTTCATTACTCGATGCTCTTTCATTGTGGATGCATCAAGAGCCCTCCAATTCTGTTTTGAAAAGTAGGCTCGGTACTGTCTGATGCCTCTTTCGCCATCTCGGAATCGTTTCCTGTAAATGATTAATAATAAGTTGTATCATTACACAAGACTCCTATATTATCGTCTTCTGTTTTTTAGCCACAGCAGAAGAATTGGTAATTATGATTCATAGCTTGGAGTATACGGAGTATTTTCTTGTTGAAGGTAGGTGTAAAAAGCAAATACTTGGTCATTATGATAACGAGCCGATTAATTTCTGTGGAATAATAGCCTTATACCCAAATACATTACGCCTGTCCCGTACCCTGCAGGCTGCTAGCGATTCAGCAAGTGGTAATTATGAATTTTCTGTGCTCATAAAAATTATTGTAGCAGTTTAATAATCTAATCTATTATTACCCAACTTCAGACCCTAAATTTTAAAACTATTTATTCAGGCAGATTCTATGAGTCAACTGATAATTAGGATAAATTGACAGCAATAAATAATTTAATGCCAGTCACAAGCTCACTCAGTTTATTATGGATTACAAGGTGTAAATGTATTATTCTTCAAGCATGATGATTTATCAATTAATATCAAGTATTTGCCTTCCAATAATTATTTTGCTTGGCAGATGATTTGTCATTATTTTTTTGGTACACATTGCTTCCTGAATTTTGGTGGCTCAAATTTATAAAATGGAACATTTTGCCTGGAATGTATACACTCAATTTTCTAAGCTTGTGAGAAAATACTGTATTGTATGCTATTTTATTTTAACTGTGTCACTTACCTTTGGGAAAGATAATCACTGTAAAGTTTAGCCTTTTTCTGCCAATACGCCTTCTCTATTTTCATCCCATCATGGACAAGTAGGTTGTAGTCATCAACGTTGACGTCTTTATACTTTAAAAACAACTGAATGTCAGCGTACCCACAAAAAATTACTGGTGAAGCCATATTTGCAATCTGCTTTCTATAGACTTATATCACTGGAATGAACAGACACTCCTGTATGATGGCCTTTTATCATAACATTTTGGCTACTTTCCCTCCTTTTTCGACCACTGAGAAGCCTTCCCTCCATTTTTAACCACTGAAAACATTTCCCTCCAAATTTTGGCCACTTTTACATATAGGCCGGAACAGGGTTTGGCTCCCTTGATTTCATTCATTGTGGGATGTTGTATGGCCAGTGAAACCTCTAATGATAACAAAATTGTCTCACTAAGTTTTATCATCAGCCACAAGCCTGGCAACACCTATGTGACAATAAACACATCTCATATTGTTTAGCAATACGTCAAACAGTATGGGCTGGTGAAATGATTCACCAGCCTGTCATACAGTACAAAAATTTTCCCATCACATCTCAAAATATTCCACAGAATTTATGTTATTTACTCAGTGTGAGCTTAGTTTAGAAGCAAGGCCAGGGATATTTTTAAAATTAGTGATCTTAAACAGAAAATTCAACTAACTATGCTATGTCACCCACAAAATTCTTACTTCAAAAATTATTCTTGATGCTCTGTCCTACATCCTGCCGGCAGCCTTCATGACACCAATATGATACCTAATATTAAGATGAATAATAGTTGTAGATATGAAGCTTTAGGAAAAACCAGAAGGAGAATGAAGTTATACAGAATACCTTCTCGCCGCAACCTCTGAACCAGAAAGCGTGGCATCGAATCGAGGTATGTTGGAGAGAAACAGGATGCGAAACCCTGTTACCCACACTAACATCTAACAATTTCACCTTCCTGTCCTCTTTCGCATCCTGTTCTCAATAAGTTATCAGTTCTCTTTTCAGCTTTCAGTGTCCACAACTACCATACATCACCTTCACTTTGGGGCAGTTAATTGTCTATTTGTGAGTAATGAGAGGGTCAGGTAAAGTATGTGACATTTTCATATTCTCAAATTAAACTGAAAGTAGTATAGAATGTCGCAATATCTATAACTGTTATCATTGATGCCTCGTTCTTTCAGTCTTTAATAAATTTACCAGCGCATGAAGAGCAATCTTTTTAAGTATCAAAAAGGTTTATTACCAGCCAACTCCAAAAGGAAATTCCCAATTTATTCAAATATTGTATCCTGGCATAATTCTAATGTCAGGGTGAACAATGAAGGGCGCTTGACAAATGAACAGACAATACCCTAAACTGTATGTTTGGTAGGGCCCGAGTGGCTGCCACTATTAACTACCCCAAATTCTTGTCAGTTCTTATCTTAAGATCGTACATTTAAGATTCGGCCTGTGTCTGTGTTTAACTGATTGTTGCTTGTTGGTGCGAGGCTGATAGTACCGGCGTTTCACCAATAAATTTCAATCAGTTCTACAGTCCCTTTGTTTGCGATGCACTCAGTAAAAAATATGTTGTTTTTTATTCCAGCATGGCAACGAGGTAGTACACAAAATATGTCAATCTGAAACAGCTTTCCTCCAAATGATGTTTCAGGTCGGCATGTCAAATCTATTAGCTGCTCCATGATGTCTCAGGATTTGAATTTGGTGAGAGTGAAAGGTATTGTAAGTAAATATATAAATATCATTGAGCTATAGAATCCAAAAATTATGCACTCCTGTTGTATTTTTCTGTTGTGAATTAAAACATTATAACATGAGTAAAGTCTTTGTTGCCTGCTGAAAATGGTTTTGCTATGACTTACATCATCCATACCTAGTATTTATCTAGATCAAGCATGATCCAATTTGCCTGCAATCGGGGTTTGAGCCGCTGCCAGCTCACCAGTAGACTGAAGATGGCCAGACTGCTGGCAATTTGAATCAAACTTGTTCTAGTATTTATCCCTAGTCCGTACCATAATCCAAACATTATTACATGAATAAGGTCTGTGTTGCCTGTTGAAATGGGTTTTGCTATGACTCATATTATCCATACCTAGTATTTATCCATTTATACACATTATCCATCTATAGTATTCATAATCTTTGGTTATTTTTTGCACTGCAGACTATTAATGGCCATTCAATACACTGATAGTCTACACTGCCTCAGATAACAAAGGAAATTAATTCCACTAGCAGATTCTGAAAAGGCCACGGCCCCATGCCATGTTGTCTTTTAGCGTAACGAATTCTTACAGTGTAATGCTAGAAACCAAGCCTTTGCTTGCCAATACATAAATACGACCTGTTTTCTTTATATTTCAGAATGAAATGTCAACATGCTAAAGACTCGACCATCTGATACTAAAACCCCACTATCCTTCCATAAATGCTTTGAGAGAAATTAATTTTACTTATTGAAAGGAGGCTAATAATTTGCACCTCTCAAGCAGCTTATGGCTGGATTTTGTTAGTTATAGCTCTTATCTTTCGGCCCCCCAAACTGAACATCAAGCATTCGATAGCCGTTCTACAATGCATATAAATGCCAATGATATATTTAAAACAACCAATTTTTTCATGAGCATTTTGGCTAAAAATTGCTTGGTGTTTTCCCATTCTATGAGATGTCAATTTTTGTTTTGAGGGAGGTCACAATTTATTTTAAAACTTTAAACAAAAACTGATGATTTTAAATCAATTTGATTATAAATAAACTTATCAATTAAGACACACAGTATTAGCTATTATTAGGTTGTCCCTGCTAGTGAATAAATACAACTAGCAGTAATAGGATATCACTAGGAGCAATAGGATATCATACTGAAACTCAATATACAATTATGTACAAAAGGTTGAGGCCTTAGCTGAAAAAGTACGAGCCAGTGAAATTTTCAAATTAGGTTGCAGTATGTGACTGCTTCAAACAATAATATAAACAATATTATAAATGATGAAGCTATTTAACTTGGGAAAATTCCCTGCTGGTAAACCAAAAAAAATATCAGAAATCAGAAATTTAAGTTGCAGCCGGACGTTAGCAAATCAGCAACAAAAATGTGTACACTTTCTGTGTTTACGAGATGCAACTCATATATTCTAAGGTTTAAGTTTGAGGCAAGAGCTGAGCGATATGTTTTTTTCGTCGTGTTTTATTGACGGCTCTCAATTTCATATGTCCATCATATCTCTCAATCACAGGCACTGTAATGCACAGTCTCAAAGCTTTATTTCCAAGTGGCTATTGCTGTTCTGTTGTAAAATAGGCTACTATCAGAAGCTACATGTTGCTGTATAGTTCTCAAAAAATCCACATATTGAAGGTAAAGTAATACTTCCGATGTAATTCTCTCATCTGGCATTATTTAGCCGAAGCCTTGAGGCTGCGTATGGCAGCCAGCTTGATTTTTGTATTTCTCAGCTGTGTACTGGCTTGAAGTTGATATAGTTTTGTCTTCTAAGGTCTTGTGAGGTGATTCATTGATAGAAGTGAACTTGTTGTTGTTATGGAATTGATTGAACTAACCGCATACTAGGCATTATTTGATTGGCTGTGGTCAAATATTGGTTTTACATCATACTGTGAAATAGGCTAAGATCATAAAGTTTTGCTAGCAATCCTAGAATAATTTTGAGGGTTTCAAATGCATTATTCATATTAGCTTCTGAGCACAGAGAGTGATAAACCCCTCTTTTTCATCACAGAAATCCTTAGAGGATGGGCTACAAGTTGATATAAGTTTCATCCCAGTCAAAGACTGTGCATAGAAATACTCGAATATAACCGTGTAGTTTTATTGTCGGAGATTACTTCGGCTGTGAGATGAAAGTGAAAATGTAAGGAACACCTTCACATTTCTGTGAGCAGATGTGAAGGATGTGATGAAGCAACAGTAGACTGTCGTTGTACTGTCTGCCACAAGTTTTTCTGTTTCAGGTGAGTGTGTCAGTACCAGAATCTAATATCGCATTATCTAGACCGGACAATAGTGCCTGCCATTCTAGCTTATTGTCCAGTCCAGATAATAAATATTTTTGGTTAGTATTTACCGTACAAGTCAATAAAAGTGGCAACTAGCTAATAATTTTTTTATTATGCATCAGCAGCTCTTTCTTCAATCAACTTAATAACACAAGTTAATCAGATTCAAACCAGTGACCATGCTACTCTGGGGGGGGGGGGGTCTTTCAATTAGAAAGAGCGATGCTTTACTAAAGCAAGTTATCACTATCACATCGCTCAAAATAATCACGCACTTGCTCTTTCAATTAGACAAAATCGCTCCCAAACCGCTCACTCAGAATGTATTTAGTTCCATGACTGAGCGATTTGAAAGCGAGAGCCTAGCAGGTATCGCTCACTCACTCACTCACTCATCAGATACTAATTTTGGCTGTTTCTAATTGAAAGACCCCCCCTGATGAACAATTTGCCGGGATAGTAAATGTTGAGCCCTGTAAAGCTTCACAATTAAGACAAGCTATTCTCACTCAGAGCTACATTTACTAGTTACATACAATGGAATTTACACTATGAGGCACAAGTGCTGACTTTTGATGTCTAAGTTACAATGCGTTAACTAGAATCAAGCCTGATTTGTCTATTGAACAGATGTAGTATGACTCAGCGCCAATGTGGAGGAGCCAAAAAGAAACATGACTGTGACATAATCAGCGAGGTTTTGTCGAAAATCCAGGCAGCAATCAAAACAAAGGTACATAGTATATAATGGTAGAAAATCACATAGAACAGTTTATTGTTGCAACCCGAAATGATAGCTAATTGGGAAAAGATGATAGTGAAAATGTCCTTATATGTTTTAGAAAGGGTGGTTTTCATAATATACACTAAACTGCTAACGATAATGCACCCTATAGCATAATGCTTTGTAGCCACCTTGATACCAACAATACAATTTTATATTTTAAAATATGGAATGAGTCCATTTTGAAATTTGTCAACAGGGAGAGCGTTAGAATACTACTGGAGAGTACTCCTCTATCTTCATGCCTAACCATTTGAAAGGATAAGTTGTTCTCGATGGCTATCTAGGATGGAATAAAACTTTTTCAAAATTGTGACCCAAATTGTATCCTTATGTACTATTGATGTTCCTGTAGGTTGAGCATGAAAAAGAATCAGTAAACTCTCTGGCTAAGGACTTGGCCTCTTTGCAAGGACAGCAGGCGGACTTGGAGAAACAACTGGAAAACCTTAAATCTACGATGTGTAAAGTTGATGAGAAAACAAGAGTTGAACGCGCAAAACTTGAGGGTACTATGTCACTGTTAATGAAAACTGAAGAAACTCAACAGCATGGAGGTGATTTAGTTAAGATCATCAAACTTACAGAGAAAGCAGTTGGAGGACTTGATCCGTCTAAAAGTAAAAATGCTGACGTGCCGTGCCTTGAAGTGGATTGGGAGGAACCTTCCTCAGAAAGTGATGCAAGAGAATCAGACGATGCCATGAACAGCGGACCAGTGAATTACTGGGATAGCTGGAGTGGTGAGTGTTTATCATAACTCCTCTCGATTGAATCAGTTGAATGAAGCCGGTAATTGCACCAGTCATTCAAAATGGGCTACCCAGGACTTCCAGGAGTATTTTCAACCTTGTGCCCCTAATAATAGCCGTGATAAATATTGATGTGAATTCTCGTCTGATGGTTTTTGGTAGCCAATATCATGTGACGTTTTGTTGTACAGGCGTGACCCCTTACGTGAGAGGAGGTATAGGGAGAGGTGCTTTCACCTACAGTGTTAGAGGTAGATGGAGAAGGGATGATACTCGAGAAGAAAGTGGTAGAGGTGGTTATGCACGAAGTCGGGGAAAGTTTGGCAGAGGAAGGAGTAGTAGAGGATATCGATGACCTGCATGCTATGTACCATTTTAAAGACGATGTGTCTAGTGTTGGTAATAATATTGATCGCATTTTTTCTAAGACATTGAGGCTTCGGATGTTCCGAGGGAGTCAATCTCTATTTGCCAGCAGACCAAGAGTTTTTGTACGTTCCATAGATGAGGAGGCATTCATTCCACCAGATGGAAATATTTTTAATTGATGTTCTCAGTGACCCCTGTCCTGTTTTGTTTTGGAAAACATGGCTGCGTCCCAGTGCCATATATATTTCGTTTATGTTTGTTTGTTATGAGCGGCATATTGCTCATTCTACTCTTCCTTCTTTATAATTATTGTAAATTCCTATAGACTTTTCTCTTGTTCAAATTTTTTACACTTAAAATAGTCTGTTATACCAATAAAATAACTGTCTAACGACATCTGTCACAGATTTACTGAAGCAATACTTACTTACGCCAATGAGGGAGAGGCAGTTGATTGTTCCTGCCAATCCCTCAAAGATCTTTATCCACAAGTATCTTCGGAGTGGTTGACCTCCAAAGTCATCCAGTAAACCTGCAACAAATCTGGCTTGATAAACAACACTGTCTCAGCCTCGCACTCAAACTGTGTGGGAATAGTTGGTTAGTAGCATCACATCAACAACCACTTTCAACTTTGCCCTTCCCCCCCCCCAAGCGATAATGAAATGCTAATACCAGCTATACCAGCACAGTTTAAGTGCTTGAACTATTAAATATCTACTGCTTAGCTAACATCAATTTTATGTTTCAAGATATACAACACATGTTTATCAGTTCTGTAAAAACACATTGACTAGTCGCTAGCGATGGGTGCATGATGACTCATATGACCTGTTTTGTGGGACAGTCTTGACTATCGGCATTGTATGACACTCTTGAGACATTGAAGTGCAGTCCTAGGACATCTCAACTGGATGGAGGTGACCATTTGGCCCTTTATTTTTCCAGTTTGAAGAGTCAGCATTACACGTAGTTGCGTTTTCTCAGATGTTGACGTGTTTGCTGTTATATCAGTTTTTTTCACACTGCTTGTTTTGCAGACTTGGGTCCAAGTCATCGCAAGTCAAGTCATTGTTGATGCTAAGTCAAGTCAAGTCACATTTACACCAAGTCAAGTCAATTGGTGTCTATTTTTTTCGCCATCAAGTAAAGTCAAGTCATGATTTTTGTAAGTCAAGTCAAGTCAAAGATGGGTGACTTACAAGTCATGGCAAAGTCACGCTCATTAACCGTGAAAATCAACTCGGAATTTATTTCCATCCCGGGTGACTCCAAATCGTGGAGGAGTTTGTTAGGTCCTCAGGAGTTGCTCTACTAATCGGGATTTGCTCCCCTCCCCACAAACGAAAGAAGGTATGGGTGTGTACGCAATTCAGCATTGTTACTTCATTGTACCTTTATTGTGTCAATGATGACAAATGAAATGTTTCATGCAGTAAAGAGATGAGCTGGGGGAGGATAAATAAATAAACACAGACTAACATTGATCACTATTTGTTAAGGACGGATAAAACGTTCTCTCTGAAAAGGTTTTTGCATCTGCCTGTTTGTAATGTCTCTAAGGTCCTGAGAGGTTTGTCGATGGCAGTGGCTACTAGTTTCGGAGTTGGGGTTTCAGAGTTGGGGTTTCAGAGTTGGGGTTTCAGAGTTGGGGTTCTCAGTTATGATTATCCTTCCTATATCTCTTTCTACATTATGTTATAAATTTTCACACATTGACTTATGTTGCCTTGACCAAAGTCAGGACAACTCCCAAGTCAATTCAAGTCAAAGTCAATTTTTCGTCAAGTCAAGTGTTGTCTATTTGTTTTCGACATCAAGTCAAGTCATAATTTTGTCAAGTCAAGTCGTGACTTTGACTTGACTTGAAGAGGACTTGACTTACCATGACTTGGACCAAGGTCTGTTGTTTTGTGTATAGACATACAAAGCCATTGATGGGCTAGCTCTGGCCAGTCCTGATCATCTTCTAAAGAATAGTAGGCAGCAGTAGGTTCATGTTAAACAAATTAATAACATCAACATAATATTGAAATATGACAAGAAACCTTAATATTTCCATTGGTTCTTGCATCTCCTGCTTGTTAAAACTGCGCAAGCTAAAAATGTCATGTCGTGTTTTGAAGTGAAGCATAAGCATTGTCCTGTGTAGGGAGCATATTGAGTCTATAATCATAACTTCCTTGTCATAGATTGTGGCTTCCATAGGCATATTTAATCTGTCTGGTCAACTCTCTAACAAAAAAAGCCCCGCGCAGCGGAAAAATTTTTTTCAGGAGACAAGCATCTGTTAGAGACTCTAACAAATTTGTTAGTCTCTAACAAATTGTTAGAGTAGAGAATATTAACATAAGCCTCAGATCCACTCAAGGATTTTTCAGTGAAGCTTGTGAGTGGTGGTTTTGGCCTCAGCTATTTCAGCATGTGATTGGATCTTTGGCTTGAGTTGAGGTGGTGGTCTGGCTCGGCCACAGCTACGCTTTAGAATGTCTGACTTGACTTGAGGCCCTAAGGCTGCCAACAAGCTTCAGGTTCACTCACAAATCTTTTGCAGAATTCAGTCATGGGTATCTGGGAGATCAGACATAGTACACATTTCAAAAGCCCATTATCAACCCATTGGTTGGGTGGTTGATAAGAATCCGTGACAACTCGAAAATGCAATTTCAAAAATCAAACCACAAACACCATTTTTGAAATGAACATTTTCGAAGTGTCCGTATACCGGTTGATAGTAGACTTTTGCAATATGTTGTCTACTATGTCTGATCCAGCAGGTGCCCATGATGACTGCAGTGGGTCTGACTCTGAGGCTGTGTTGTGACCATGATTGATAGCTATGACTATGATGGCCAAGTGGTGGTTCTGTGGGGTTCTGTTGACAGTCTCAATCAATCAACACAACAATAAAATCAATGAATCAACAACAAGCAATCAATCAACCACCAACCATCATAATCAATAATGCAATGATGATCATGATGATGATGATGAAAAAAAAACAAAAACAGACAGGTGTGCTTGCTTTGCTTTGTTGCTAAATATGCATATTGATGAGAGGATTGGAGGGATAAAAGTCAAGGGACTTTCTGGGTAACAATATATACAGAGCAATACTCCAGAGATTTGGGTAGCATTAGGGCAGCATGAGGAAGTTTTTAGGGAGAAAAGATTTGCTCTATCTGTATTTTCCTGTAACTTCTTTGCATCCCAAAGTATTAATTAAGATGACCTTGGAATGTCAATAGACAACAAAAAGTCTACTGGTTTCATATCAAAATTTTACTTTTATGTCCAGTGACACAGAGAGGACAACTAATAATAATAACAGAAAAAGAAGACAATTCCTCATTACTTGATTCGAGGGTGGAACTTTTTTCCCAACACTCTAACCATCCTTGCCTCTAACATTCGAGAGTTCGAGATAGTTAAATACGCCTATGGTGGCTTCAAAATACTCTTGCCAATTTTATGACTGACTAAATAGCATAACTTTGACAAGGATAAAACTCCAAGTGAATAAATTCCCTTAGCCTGGAATGAATCAAAGACAGGTAAGCTGTTGTGACAGCTTCAAAATTTGCAGAGTATTTTAAAACATCACATTGACACTTGTATGGGAGTGTAATGTAAATCTGTAACCCCCTTATTCTTAAGTTTAAACACAAAGACTGTGTTGATATCATATTGCACATTAAATGTTGAAAACACTTTTTTGCATCGAACAAAACCATCTCCTCTTAACTGGCATATCGGATATATTTGCTGAACTAAGACCTGGTTCAATGGAGGGTCTCAATACACACCTGGATTTTTAATGAATTCCATGTTCATCGTTGAAAGTTCTCTTGCCAATTTTTCGACTGTACACTACATGACACTAAGGCACATAAATAATTGTGCACATAAGTTTGCAGCACTGAGAGAGTCTATAGTTATATAGTCTGCAGACTACATTTGTACAAGTAAGTGTTGTCACTTAGAAAGACAGACAAAATCTGTCCACATCAAAGTTTCTAAATCTTATACTGTGATTTTATACTAGACCAATCTTAGTTAGGTCATGCGATTTAACTTGCAAGTGAAATATGTAATATGTAATATGTAATATGAAATTTTATGTAAGTTAGGTCTAAACTAGCACCTGCAGACCAACTTCCCATCCCCAAGGGTGCTGTCGGACTCGTTACCTCGCCATCAGTGCTCTGTACATTAATATTCAGATAATTATGTGAGATTACAGAGGATGATGTGTTTATTGCAATGCTGGATTTTGAGGCTGATTATGCAACAACTGAAACACTACCCAAAGCATGTTTTAGTAAGGCAGTCACTTATGATAATGTTGTGTGAGATTGGCATGGTACAAAAATCCAATGCTCTACTTGACATGAATCATTGATGGTAGAAAGAATGCCTTCCATTAGGGAATGTTACTCCCATTCTCTGTATTATGATGTCACTGTCTCCCGGATTTTCAATACAAGAAACCATCACTTCGAAGAAACTGTGAAAACATAATGCCAAGAATGGGAGTAACCTTCCCTTGTGGAAGGCAATCTTTCAATCAATCAATTATTCATGCCTAGTAGAGCATTGGGTAGTTTTACCATGCAAATCTGTCACAAAATTATCATAACAAACTGCCTGACTATAACATGCTTTGGTCTTTGGTCAATGCAGGTTAATTCGGTGGCAAAGTCATACACATATAGCACTCATTTTGAGAATTAGATAGAGATTATACACAAGTATTTGATATCGGTTGCAAACATGAGTGATCAAGGTCGGCAGTTCCTGAAGCTGCAGTGCCTCCTGCTGATTCCTGCTGCTCTCCCTCGTAGCCTGTATCCCATCACCCCATGTTGTTCCTGGTCCGTTTGGTACTAAATAATCTGTAACACCAGCAAATCATGGTCAGTTCAATGTACGATTGGTAAGACAGCCGCATGTACGTACAACACAGCAACTAAACTGATTTTGTTACTGAATATTCAACTTATTTACAACTTACTTATATCAACCCCATTATTGATTACTTAGCTTATTCACCTCTCTATTTAAAAAAAAAGCTCTTTTCTTCTGCACCAAAGCATAATCTAGCTAAATTCAACTTACATGTCCTGTCGAAAAGCTTATTAAGCAGTTTAGTCGCTTTCTATAAGTTAAAATGGCTGAGATAATGGTAGTATAGCCATGCTGGTCAGTTAGAGCAAAATTGAGATAACTTTGATTGGTAAACTTTGTCAAAGATAAGTAACAATAGAGTTTTATCAATATTCAAGGCATTATCTAACGTTACCTGTTGGGTCGTTACCGCATTTTTGACTTGGTAGGAAGATGTATGCGTCGAGCAACCCTCCTCGAACTTTGTAATCCTGCTATAAAAAATAAACAAAAATGCTAGTTTCATTATTCATCATACAAACACTGGGTAGCAAGCAAAATGGTAAATACATAGACTTAATAATAAACCTGGACAGGACACCACATACAGCTGAAGTTTGGCACTCGATTGTGGGTGTCGTAACGAGATTGGAATGTATAGAAGTAATGATTGTATCATTGTTTTACTGGCCACAATCAAGGTTTTTCATCATAACTTGATTAATTTTAATAGGATTTTGAGTTGTTTTACAATCAGCAGTATCTTGTTATCCACTTGATGTTATTCCTTCCTCGAATGTTAAAACTTATAGCAAACTTTTTTCGTCAAGCTGCTAAATCTACAGTAATTTTCATACTGAAAATCCGATGAAAATTGATCGAGTTATCAACAAATTTGTGGTATTCGGAACCTGGTATATCGACTGAAAGTTGATGATAACACCAATTTAGCCTGACTTGACAAGCTTTGTTCCTCCTCCCCACAACAAAGCCTGTCAACTCTACCCAATGTCTAGAGGGGATAACTCGGTCTCTTGATAGCTCGTTCGCAAGAGTCGACAATAAAGCTTGTCCAGTACAATTAATTGTCTCACAGGAGTAAGAATATCACTATCTTACTAATTACTTCTCTAGTCTCGAGACCTCTCCCTTTGTACACATTATGTATATCGATCGTCTAGAACTTTTTCTTGTTATCGCCTTTATTTTGACTGTTGGGAAACAGAACTTCCTTCTGCTGCTTAAGCCGCTCTTGACTCTGTTAGCTCTCACTTGTTTCAGGGCCTCATGGTACAAAGTTACCTACAACACTCATATACACTAGTTAAGCTGACCCCACTCAATATAATAAGGTATGATAAAACAGGGTTATGGTTATCATATTATGGGTTTTGCAGGGTAGATGCTCACTCAAAGTTTGAAGCGTCTACCCAATTCAATCAAATTTTACAGACCAACACATGTTAAATACAACATCACTGTGAGCACAAGGCAGCAAACGTAGTGTCGGTTCCTCCATACAGACCGGACACTCCAACTCGTCCCTCAATTTTCCTCCTTTACAAGTACTAGTTTGGCAGACTGAAATGATACATTATAAATGTCTATTTCCTCTGTGAAGTGGAAACTGGTATGTTTTGCAGCTATGTATTGGCGGCAGTTGTTTGGTGCTGTGCTAAGCACTCATCCAGTTGCCTATCTGGTGAGTGCTAGATGTCCGTTTGGCATTCAGTGGTTACCAAATAGGCATCCGGTTGACAACCAGATAACAAATAGGCTTCCGGTTGCGTAACACATGAGAAGTGGTGAGCAATGTCCAGCAGAGTCACAAGGCATTGAGGGCTATAAAACTGTTTTGCAAACCTAGGGCTACGCTTAGTTGAGAAGCATCAGACTCATCGGGCATTATTTAGCTCCCAGATTATTGAAAATTATTTAATATTTCAGCTCTGATAATACGGAAGCGCCAACAAGGCCGTCAACAAGTGAACTCTGAATGCTGTGCATACTTGTGTAGTCACTGACTAATAATCATGACTACTGTACAATCAGGTAGGCGCCTAATATTTCTCTGCCAACCGGACAAGCATAAAATTGAATCAGTTAAAACATGTGATTATTTATTGAATTCCTCTGACTATTAAAATTAGATGCAAAGGTGGTCAACAATTTTATGAAGGCAACCGGAACCATCTTAAACACACTGTGAAGCAAACTTGAATGAAACAGTTTCATCAAGTAATACCAAGCTTAGAAGGTTAAACTGCATCGGTCAACCATTGTGTACATATTTTCTCACACATTTTGTTGATTAATTTATTTTTTCTTCAACTTTTTCAATTGCGTGGTGGTCTTCTCCATCAAAGCAACTACTAAATTAAGTCGGATTAGATTAAAACCAAACTTTAGTTATTGAAATGTTTCAATGTCAGGTCAAATCTGGATGGAGGAAGCAAAGATACAAACTCTTGATTTTATTGGTTCACACTCTCATAAAATATAGCAACAAATCATTTTTAGAATAAAAAAATTCATCAAATTTCGATGGAAAATAGTATTGAAATAAGTCTCAAGAAACAAGATTTAAATTAATGGTGACCATACAAGAAGACCAATAAAGCATTTCAGACAATTGAGAAAGAAAAACTAAACACAGGAAACAGAATGTATAAATCAAAGTAAAATAAAATCAGTCTATCAATATACTGTTTGTTCCTATCGATTTAACATGCTCTGCTAATGCACTAGGGTGATTCAGTGGAGATTTAAATCTTGGTGCAAGCAGTCGGATTATGTTTGATTGTTCTTCTTAAATAGTTAATTAACTCACCATTTAAGCCGGAAGGGGTAGTAGACGGTTGATGGCGTGGATTTTGAAGCAAGGCAAGCTAAACCTGCTCATAGGAAGTAATGAGATGAATGGTTGGTTTACGTTCAGGAGAAATTGTAAGCGCAGCTGCGCTAGGCATTAGAGCAGCGTTTTCATGAACAATCTTCTTCTGGATCAATTTTCCATTTGTGGGATCTTTGCTAACTACATAGCAGACAACGTTTCTAATATCGGAGACATGCTTGATTACCGAATCTACTGAATAAGACACCGATGTATCTGGATGATTCATACAGTTGCTGCAGACCTTTCGGTTCCATCTACTGAGAACACCTCTTTGGCCAATAAAGAACAATCTGCCATCCTTTTTGTAGAAGGCATAGACCACAAACGAACCTGCCACATTGTTCTTACTCAAACCTTTCACAGTCAGATAGGTCTTGAACTCAAATGGTTTCCCTCCAAAATGAACAGTAGGATCCACATCGGGTCCTGTTGCTGCAAAGTAATGATGGGGGACAATTGGGCACCTGTGATGGGGTTCCCCAAAGTTTGTACTATCAATGGTTACGATTGCAGGGTAAGCTCCCCTGCTGACTGCCTTGATCATCCTTTGCTCGATATCTTGCCATGATTTACCCTCGATGGTAATGTACTCGTACATTTGTGGATGCTTTTGCGGCCAATCCTTCTGATCAAGAGAACCGATAGAATAATCATAACCCAACTTTGTTACATCAAAACAATCAGCGGACACAAGTGGCTTGCCATTTGAATCAGTGAATGGATGGAGTGCTGTCTGAAAATCCAACTTCTCGTTTGGCTTCTGATATGGGGTTGGTCCTTGCCCTCTATTGTATGACCCTTCATCATCTTTTTTGGGGGGAAGAATGGTTTTTGTTTCACTGTTTATCTTTTGCCAAATCCAAAACAAACGATCTATGTTACAGTGATGCATAAAGAAAGAGGGATCAAATGCAGCTGTCTCATTTTCCCCCATGTCACCATTGGCACCTTCAATCAGCCCCATCCATTTTGGATCCCCTTGACCATCTACCTCAACACTTCCATCATCCTTTAGGTCAGGTCCAGTGAAACCACCTACTGCCAAATGAATCTCATTGTGGCCTTGTTCGAGGCAAGGCTCAGATCCGGCAGAAGAAGTATTAGAAAACACATTGTAGTTCTTAACACCGAGACAACCCTTGTATTCATTATAGGTGCTTGTTTTGCCGGTGTTCAACCAAAGAAGCAGATTATCTTTGAGGGCTTTGACAGGATCTATTTTTTGGTTTCTCATTTTACTATTATGCTCGTCAGCAGTTTTCTTGGCACTTGGAGGGCTTTCAATCCCAGAAAAAGGATAGCGGACTGTGACATAACCCTTAGGCTTGCAATAGTATTTTGCCTCTTTATCAGGGTTGTTTTCAGGAGTTGGGAGATCTATCTCCTCGGGAAGTTCGAAACTTAGCAATGGATTTTGGACATCAAGACCATCGATAGAAACAGTAGGGATATGAAGAAGGGGAGGCAAACCTTCATGCAGATTCAGATCACTTGTCTGATCCCAGTAAGGCAGCATGACATCACCATCTGGCAAAGCTTTCTGAAGAGACTGCTCCAACTTCAAACAATAAAACCTATGCCAAGTGAGAAACAGGATGTTCGCATGTTGGCAGTAGCCGTTCCATGCAGAGTTGTTTTTTTCGCTCGGTGGAATTACAAAGGGTTCAACTTTGCGCTCTTTAAAAGGCATACCATGATAAGAAGCAATGGCCCAAAAGGAGTCAGGATCAGAAGCTGGTTGAGCCTTGACACGAATCAATGCTTTGAGAAAGTCTTCCTTTTTCTGATTGTTCTCGGGTAGCTCTAACTCCCGAAGTGACAGCCTCTTTTTCACACTGTAAAACATATAAAATCTTGCTCAACCTCTGTCATACCTATTCAAGTATTATTTTGTTTTAAATTCAAATCTCATCATGCCTCAAAACAAATCAGAGTAGTGATTGTTCTGGTAGAAGATTCAGCTCAAATGAACAACAAGGAAGAGACCACATTGATATGTCTCCTAATGTTGCTCTTTTTCTTAATGTAGAATATGGGGAGCATTGAGCGCACACTGTTTCAACATACAAACTACCAAGCCCATTGTCTTTTTAGCTTAACTCCACCCAGTCCCACCTCTGTAAGTCTAGTGTATGTTGCTCTTTGGTTCTGACACCCACAAACAAAATTAATATCAGTGTGTGATATAATATAGTTATTGGTGTATGGGACAGAGCATTACCAAATTTGACATTCCACAGGCTAGAACAACATCTCAATGTTGAGCAAATCATAGATTTCACCCTAGAGACATTGTCAAATAATAGCCTATGGATAAATGGTAACCGTAACTCGATCTTAAAAAACAACAGTATAGAAAGTTTTCGTGGAGTTTTCAACTTTCAATTCAGTTAAATAAATTGTTTGCCATCCAATTCGTCAGAAACAATTGTCAATGACGCACATCGCTATTCCCTGTGTATCAAAACTATTCGTGGAATCGCAATCAAGCTCAGCTAAAACAACCTGATTTAAGCTAGTCAAAAAGAACGCTCAATGTATGATGCTCGCAAACAAAAGTCAATGCTGTAAATCGCACTCTCTGAGTGCAGGAATAGCTTTTTGTGGAATTTCAATTACTTAACTAATTGTTTGGTTTGTTATGAGACAATGGAATAATTCATGTAAAGCAGGTAAATAAATTGCTTGCAACCCTATATGTCACAACGATAGTCAATAACAAAGAAAATCGATTTCGTGGAATATCAATGAAGAGCAAATCAATACAAAGTCTTTCGCAGAAAATGACTGTTTACGTAACATATACAAACTCTTTCACTACAGCCAGTTTAAAAATTTGCTTATGTAGTATGATTAACACTAAAGTCTTGGCAATTTATGATTTCTTGTATGCTTGGCAACAGTGAAACCTTAATATATTATTCTCTCACTATTGTTGATATGAATTTATGGATCAGTGGTAAAATACATTGCTTTTTGGTTCTGCATGAATATAATTTGTGCTTTGAGGACACCCACAAATGCAATGAATAGCAGGTTATGATATAATATAGTCATTTGCTATTGTATAACAGTGTAAAGAAACTTGCTTGCTAATCACACATCAGGGTTTTAGGATTATAAAATAATATTATGATCAGTTTCAATCTTGACAGTGGTATCTGAGCAAAATCTCCAAAACTATAAATCATGAACATCAAAACCAACCAAAAAGGCTCGTTATAAGCCAGAAAAATACTTGAAACAGATGGTTTGAGATCACTGATGGTCGGTAATTTGGAATGAAATCAGAGGTTCGTCACTTTCTGAGGGGTTGAGGTAAATAAAAATTATTGGAGATGTGTATCATGCATTTCTCCAGTATTTCATGAAACAAGTTACTACTGTTCCTCCTATTCTCAAAAAGGCTAGTGAATTTTGTTTGCCTTAAATCCAATTTGATATGGCTAGGTGAATACTCTATATTGACTGTGCCTTTTATACCTGCTTTTTCCTTTTAACGCTATGAAGTTTTAAAGTTGTACCTTTTACCAATAATAATTTATATATCTTGTGAATGTAACCTTGTAATTATCAATGGGATCAGACTTGATACTAATGGACAGATTTGACACAAATTTGAGAAATGTTCCTATTATTCCTACTTACCAATGATGAGAAAGGTTGATAGCCATAATTACTCTTAAAGCTCAGTACAACTACGCAAGTAGAACTCACTGCCTCCTAGTCCGGTAGTCAGTTAGTTCAGCCTTGGAAATAAGTTTCTTATCTGTAATTAATCATTAGGAAACTTGTGTGACAAAAGGATTTGGTGCACAGTGATGAAAGTTAACTATGGCACTGATATTATTTTGCGAGTTTAGCCAAAATTCTGAAAGCCAAATTGAGGCTGTAAAAGGTAGTTTTACGCATAGACTTAATAATAAACCTAGACAGGACACCATATACAGCTGAAGTGAGGCACTTAATTGTGGGCGAGGTGATGACATTAGCAGGTGTAGTAAGCAATGATGCTATCATTGATTTACTGTCCACAATTCAGGTTGTTTGTTCGATTTTGATCGGATTTTGAATTCGAAAATTGTTTTACAATCTGTAGCACCTTGTCTTCAACTTGATTTTATTGCTTCTTCGAAAGTTTTTTTTGCTTAAAACTAATATCATACTGTTCACAACAAGCTGCTAAATCTATTGTAGTTTTCAAACCCAAATTCAGATCAAAACTGATGGAGTTATCATCAAAATACCTCTTAAATGAGCTGCAAGTCAATGATAACGCCAATGCTACTACACCTTCCAATGTCATTACGTCGGCCCACAACTAAATGCCTCAGTGCCTCAATGCTTAGGCTCCATATAGTTTCCTATCTAGGTTTATTGTCAATCCTATGGTTTAACACCAAATCAAATTTTGGTTTGCCATCTGAATTGCAGGTAGTTGTGTAAGAAAGTAAAAATAACAGCGCTATAAGAGGCAATGATCAAAAGCAGTAATATAAGTGTAGTCGATCCAGAAGCAAGTGACTGGTAATTTTCACAGAAGGATACTCACTATATCCGATAAATGTTTCAAATTTCTTCTTTAGTCAACTTCTTCAGTTGCCGAGCTCTGTCATTCACATCACCCTCAATGGCTGCAGTTCATATAATCCTAAGTATTTATATACTGAGTTAAATACCTTCGACCTTGATGCAAAAAAACAGAATTTTTACTGCCCACAAACTAGAACAACTCCTCAAATATTGAGCTTCCATTAGATTTCAGCCTAGACACATTGTCAAATAATAGCCTATGAATAAATGGTCGTTGTAACTTGATCTTAAAAAAAAAACAACAATATAAGCAGTTTTCGTGGAATTTTAAATTTTCAATGCAGGTAAATAAATTGTTTGCCGACAGACTTGCCAAAAACAATTGTCAATGACGCTCATTGCGATTCCCGGTGCTATCAAATCTCTTCGTGGAATCGTGATAAAAACTCAACTAAAACAAAGTTTTTAAGGCTAGTCAATAAAACGCTCAAAGTATGATGGTCGCAAACAAAAGTCAACGCTGTATATCGCACTCTCTGAGTGTAGAAATTGCTATTCGTGGAATATCAATAACTTAGCTAGATGTTTGGTTAAGCTGTATTTAAACTGCCTTTCACTTGTATGTATTGAATGAGACAATGAAAGAAATTGTGTAAAGCAGATAAATAAACTGCTTGCAACCCTATTTGTCACAACGGTAGTCAATAACAAAGAAAATCATTCTCGTGGAATATCAACAAAGACTCAATCAAAACCAAGTTTTTTGCAGAAAAATAATGTTTCAATATTATACAAACTCTCTTACTACAGCCAGTTTATAAATTTGCTTATGTAGTATGATTAACACTAAAGTCTTGGCAATCTATTATTTCTCGCACGCTTACCAAAAGTGAAACCTTAACATATTATCTTGTAGTGCAAGGTATAATAGACTGCAGGTAGTAAATAGGGAAAGACAGATAAGAGTGCTGCGTAAGAACTCAGGCTACATCCGGGAATGCGCAGGAAAGAGGCTTTAATAATCACGCTGTCTTAGGGAGGAGAAGAGAATGAGAAAAGACAAAGAAGTTGCACCAACGCTGGACACCTCAGCATATCTCATGTAAGTTGAATACACTACAAGTCTCATTATAGTTGATATGAAATTGAGGATCAGTGGTCAGTGTCTATTTGTGGAGATATGGCATCAGTGTGAAACTTTGACCTAATGAAGCTGAAAATCTGGCCGCTATTTTGTTATACATTGATTTAGCTATTATAGATGAAAGATGAGAAAAACGGTCCAGCAGCCATACATAAATAGCCATAGGCTTGTTCAGGGTCAGTTATGTTCCTCTCATCTGTATAATGCATATTTGTTCACACTATTACCGGTGAATAAATGGCCCACAGTGTGATCTCATGGATAGCTCAGTTCACCATATATTGCAGGCCCGTAGTTCTTGGGGAAGCACGGAGTCACTGCCTCCCCTACAGACGTGAATAAAGTGACCTAAAAATATTATAAATTGATAATCCATGTCAGACTCAGCACCTTTAGGATTTCTATTTGCTATTTACATACCTTAATCTGCTTTCCATTTCCTAAAGATCTATTTATGCTACATGATCATAAACAAATAATAGCAGAAGAAATTTGTTGATTATTATTGATTTTAGGTTTTTTATTGATATCTTTCATTCCAACACAATGAGTACTGCAGCAAAAAAATTCTCACAGGGGGTAAAAATAAAACAACAATGAATGAATAAGAAGTGTGGGATAATAATGATTTCCATGCAGGATGTCAGACAATCACACATATTTTAAGGGTTTTGATAGCCATAATTTATAGCCATAATCTGTAACATCCCTTTCCATTACCTAAAGATCTAATTATGCTACATGATCATAAACAAATAATAGCAGAACAAATGTATTGATTATTATTGATTTTAGGTTTTTTATTGATATCTTTCATTCCAACACAATGAGTACTGCAGCAAATAAATTCTCACAGGGGGTAGCTCTTCACTGGTTCTCTTCCATAACATTTATCTTGTTTCTGATGATCTTTGAAAATATACAGGCAGCAACATGTAGCTCACCAGTAGAGAGTAATCTGCAAAAGAAAGAGTGAAATTCTGGTTTACGGACTTGCTGCTAACATGTCACTCATACCGCTGCCGAGACATTCCACAGCATGAGTGAACCCACAATTAAAATCAAAAGTAAAAACAACTTGCACAATCAATCAATACTGAGCTTGTTCGCCGACAACAGGGTCAAGGGTGAAAGTTACTTGGTGTCATACAATTGGTGAGACATTCCACAGCATGAGAGTAACCAACAAACCTAAATCACTTAGCTAAGTGAAATAAGTGATGGCTACCCGCATGAAACTAATATGCAACAAGCTAATTCTTTTGTATGAGGCTTCTGCTTGAAAACTTCTAGTAAAATAATTGATAAAAAATTGAGATAAAAAATGCAGCGGTGTGATCTGATAGTCTAAGCCAGAGAAGTCGAGTATATTTATATTCTGTGAAATCAGCAGCACAGTAAGACTATTAAGTTGATTTCAGTATGGAGATAATAAAAAACTTTTACGGATTTAAATTTAGTATCACACAATTTGGAGCTGTTTGACCAGGAAAACCAACATATAAGAACAGATTGAATTTAGAGCTGAACAATTAACCTCAGTTAACGTTCAGCCTATATCATTAGGATATAAATTGTATTGTATCACAAAAATAACTCATGTTTTCCTGTCATGTTCAAATACTTCAGCATAATGCTATCAACCAAATCGATATATTCCGACTGAACCAATCGTTCAATGTACGCTAAACACGATGTTACACTTTATAATTCAAGCAAACCGCGCAAGGATCAATATCTTCACAATTCATACCAAAGGAAGATATAAAAACTATGCATACAACAAATGGGAAGCATATCACACTGGAGAATTATGACAGGGTAGGAGGCAACTTACCAATGTCTTGGGTGCACTGTCTGTTTCCATCATTTTACCGGTAGTGTAATTAATCCTATGAGAGTTATAGATTTAATAGAGATACGCCTAAACTGAGATTGAACATTTTTCATCGAGGAAAAATGGCGAAGTATTGAAGCTGCACTTCTTCTTTGGCTGGCAAACAAGCAACTGACCCAGTTTATCTTGAGATATTTGTAGCAATGATGATTCATGCCCTGCTTCTATCAGCATGGAATTTTTAATATAACGTTTACTTCGTGTTTTATGTAATGTAATATGATATTTATTGTGAATGAATTTTGTGTTTGATTAATCGGACTGTATTTTGGAGTTGTTCACTCCTTGTCTGAAATCCCAAATAATAAAATATCCTCCAATTTTCTGTTTTAGAATCCGCGATATGTATGGTTCAAGTAGTGCAAATGCAATGGTAGCAGATCTGGACTTATAATGCTGATAATTCGGTTATTAAAGAGAGACTTCAAAAACACAACTGAACTGTTGATCAACAATACCTCAGCGGTAAGTAGAGCTACTATCGTACAATGTGCGCTAGCCTCAACTACTGAGCACTGGTTTAGATTTGAGTTTGGTGCAATTCTCGGTGGAATTGCTCAAGGATTTATTTTAAACAATAATAACAAAATATAAATATGGTTCTATTCGTCAGGCAATAAATCAATCAATAATTTTACAATAATATCTTGGCATTTATCATTTAGTCATAAAAATACATAAACATTCAAAATCTTTATAATAAGATCTTACCCTTGGTGCAGATGACCTCGAATTCAGTGTGATATTCAGTGTGATGTCTCTGTGTATTTAAACTATGTTAGACTGGGTTCCTCGCTGTGAGTCGCGGTATTTGTATCTCTCTATATCTAAGCTATGTTAGACTGGGTTCCTCGCTGTGAATCGCGGTATTTGTATCTCTTATATCTAAGCTATGTTAGACTGGGTTCCTCGCTGTGAATCGCGGTATATGTATCTCTTTATATCTAAGCTATGTTAGACTGGGTTCCTCGCTGTGAATCGCGGTATTTGTATCTATATATATCTAAGCTATGTTAGACTGGGTTCCTCGCTGTGAATCGCGGTATATGTATCTCTTATATCTAAGCTATGTTAGACTAGGTTCCTCGCTGTGAATCGCGGTATTTGTATCTCTGTATATCTTGCCAAAAGCTCTGTTGGCTGAATGTGTCTAAAAAGTTTTTAGACAATTTTCCTCTCTGTAGATGTGCCTCCTTGGGCTGACTGAATCAGATAATTCTCTGATTAAATCTGTAATGCTGTACGTCGTTAACCCGCTCTCTGGCGCTGACTGAATCAGATAATTCACTGATTAAATGTGTAATGCTGTATGTCGTGAACCCGCCTCCTGGCGCTGACTGAATCAGATAATTCTCTGATTAAATGTGTAATGCTGTATGTCGTGAACCCGCCTCCTGGCGCTGACTGAATTTGTTATCTTCTTGTTGAAGAATAGGCCTCCTTGGGCTGAGTGAATCAGATAATTCTCTGATCAAATGAGTAATGCTGCACGTCGTGAACCCGCCTCCTGGCGCTGACTGAATCAGATAATTCTCTGATTAAATGTGTAATGCTGTATGTCGTGAACCCGCCTCCTGGCGCTGACTGAATTTGTTATCTTCTTGTTGAAGAATAGGCCTCCTTGGGCTGAGTGAATCAGATAATTCTCTGATCAAATGAGTAATGCTGCACGTCGTGAACCCGCCTCCTTGCGCTGACTGATTTTTACAAGTGTCCATCAGGCTTTTATAGTGCTGGTTTGCTGTCCTGTTATTGTGCAACGTTTGCATTTACAGGCGTAAAGGTGTTTACCTTGTTGTTGGTTTTAGCCTCAATTTCGTCATTACTCTCTTTTGATTTGCGTGTTTTGTCAGTTTTAATTATCTAGCTGTAAAAACATGGTTAGTCTGTCCTTTGCTTGACCTTCCCTCATTTTTGTTTTGGTTATTTTTAGGTAATTTATGGTGTCAAGTGCACCTGTTTATCCATGGTGTAATCTGTTGGTTTTCCTGATTTTGCAATCTTTCCAGGGTTGTTTTGAAGATCTTTAGTGACTTCTATTGCTCGTTATTTTCAAAATAGCTTATGGTGTCAACTGCACTTGTTTTCTATGGTGCAATATATTGGTTTTCTAATTTCGCAATCTTTCCAGGGTTGATTCACGTGCCCAAAGATCTCGTGACTCTGTGGTTATTTTGAAGATGTTTTGTGACTTCTGTTGTTTTCCCGTTGTTTGATTCTCCACGGGTTGTTGCACGTGCCCAGATTTCTCATGGCCCTGTGATTATGTTTTGTTATATTTCAATACGCCCTCAGTGTATTATTCCCTCTATTTACTACAATATTACTATTTTCCATTACCATATAGCCTGTGTCTAGATAAATCTCAATAATGATAACCTATGATGTTTAAGCCTTAACCTAAACTACCCGTCACCATGCACTGAATGCCTAAGTATGTATCCGTTGGGTCTCAGTTTAAGCTCTTAGTAATAATTGAATTTAAACTAACTTTACTTTGTTTTGTTTTGCAGATTATGTGGGGTTAATGATGATTTCCTGTCTGCACAGCATGCTGGGTTAAATCTCAATGCATACTCTACTACACTATTGCCCTGATTCGATTTCATATCTATAACTCTAAAGTCCTTGGTTCTCCTATCATCAATTCGAAGTCAGCGCACAAGCAGCAAGCTCTCACAACAAGCAGGTCAAGCCTATAATAATCACGCCGAAACAGATCACCATAGATATTCAAATTGACAACATGTGGATGACAATGGAACTTATGAGAAAAAAAAAATATAATCAGAAACCAGTGCTATTTGTGTTATAATGTCTGGTGACCTAGAGTTCACCCTTAGTCTTAGCTTTTGACTTTTGTAAGCTCATTGTTTTTCTCCGCTTTTTGAAACTAATAATGACCAATAATAGGTGCAAGGGTAATCAGTTTTGACAGGTGTCATATTTTTATGGGATTTCTAATCCAGCTTATGATCTGCTACCAATTGTATGGTTTCGGCCCAGGGTCTGGTACAGAAATGTATTTGTTGAATATTAACTAGTTATTTATTGGTCTGCGTCTTTATATGATATGTGATTGACCTTTAGTTTTTTACTGTCTCACTTATTAATAATAAATCATTTGAGAATAAGGATAATTCGATACCATGTTGTGTAAGTGATCGTTGCACATTCGGAAGAAAATGTGGCTGCTCTTATACACTAAGGTAATTAAAAAACATGATGTTCTTTATGGTGATTACATAAGAAAATGTCATCTGACACTTCTTTAGAATAGAATATGTAACATTTTCAGTAATCCATGTCATTTACAATGAACTGAGCGCTGAACTCCAACTGTTACTGTTAGTAAATAATTGTTATTGTTTGGGATTAAGCATATGGCTTTGATCAGTCTCTATGCTTTGTCATATAGATAATATAATTATTTAATCTCTGTAGCGTTGGTATCATTGTAGAACCCTATATCCATTTCTCAAACCTAGCGCTCACATCGTTCTCAAACCTTTGACAAGGTTTAAGGTTTGAGAACACTAGCTATAAGGTTTGAGAAAGATATCTAAGGTTTGATATGATGGAATGTGGCTCTTTTCAAACCTTTTGCGTCATCTCAAACCTAAGAATAATTGCTTTTCAGACCTTTTGGATAACAGTGTAGTGCTGTGCGGTATTGTTGGCAAGTCTAGACAATAGGTAGACAGGTAGAAATCAGAAAAAAATGGGGATATGGTAATTGTCTTTCCATTTACCATAGGAAGACAACCATTATATGAAACTAGCCCGATGATCGTTATTGACCAACTGAAATATGGCCTATATCTGATGTCATATAATGATTCAGCTGAGATGGAACCATATCATATGGGAGATTATCATATAGAGCCAAAATATAGGCCTTTATAAAACCCAATCCATATTGATTGTTATCATAATGTCGTGCTGCACGATTCCAGGTAACAGTTGGTTGCATCCCATTGTTTTATTGAGATAATCATATTAGATATATATTAATGTTGTGCTTCGCTTGAAGGGCATGTCCAGGTGTGATCTGAGACTGCTGCAAAATTCAAAAATAACACATATGCGTAATAGCTTCAGTAATCAATGACACAAATCCATCAGTTCCCTTTAAATAGAATTCCGTAATTCCCTTCAGCAATGTATAGTCTCAATTTAACCAGCCTTATATGTTTGCAATGGAATGATATACTACCGACCTGACACTTTGCAAGGTTGATACTGTGATATTTATTTGGTGAGTCTAGGTTATAAATACAACAAATCATCCGTTGCTACTGCTTAATCTCACCATAGGCTTACTGGTGGGTGTCAACTGAAATCACCACAGGCCGTTGTCAAAATCTACCATCTCAAAATTTACAATGATACCCTGCAATGAGATCACATGATTTTAATGTGCATCTACCTGGCCTCAGCATAATGCTTCATTTAAAAGGATGTTTTGGTGGTGCTAATGAAATGTCCTTGTTCACAATATTTCTTGTAGTACTTCATTTCGATGATACACTTGTGCAATGAACAGTCAACCAACAGCTCCGGCGCTGAATCTATAAGCTCTATATTTATCTTTAAGTTAGCACCGACCCTCGGAACACTCTGTGGTCGCACTCTTGCTAAAAGTTAATGATATTGTCACAGAGTAAGGATATACAGAAGGGACACTTCAACAATTGTTATAGTGCCTGCGGATTTTATCCAGTGATGCATACAGTACACAGGCATTTCCTAATTTTAATGACCAGCCGTCTATCAATTGTCACTTGTAAATCTTTATAATACAACTCATTTTAAAAACCAGGATTACTCATGGCCTATGTATCCTAGCAAAAAAGCAACAGATTGATGTGTCCCCTCTGTATACCCTTACTCTGTGATAATGTCTTATAAAAGTGCAGGCTGTATGCGTAGGGGATGATTGATCAGCTTTTGATTGCATTGTTACATAAACACTTTAGAATTGTGCTGAAACTATTGTTCCGCTAATTGATTTTCTCAACGAACAATATTATTCGCTATTGGAAAGTGTGATCTGTTCCGGTCTGTTTTTTGTTGTGATTTCTTTACAAGTAATTTACTTACCGGGGAGGGGGGGGCGCATGCTTTTGGGATATCAGCTACGAAGGTCGCTCAGAAGTATTAGAATTATAATTAGAATTCAAACCATATCCAAGTTCATATATTGTACGACTACTCAGAATTACATAATGTATTAGGAGATTCGCGAACACATCTAGCGCAATTTTATGTATGTTATCTGACATATATACAAAGCCTCGAAACTAGGTCGGAATCTCACCTTCGATGCTACATATTTTTTTGGGTCAGACGCCACTGACGATGAATACGCAACTTAACATCACACTATAAATGTAGCATGCTTCATTTACATGGTGGCTGAGACAGCAGCTACTAACTACCCAAACTTTCCCTGTAGGCAAATTTTGCTCATTCTTCATAAATCATAAGTTTTGTTTTATTGTGCCGGGTGTATTTGGTCGGCTTATTGATATCGCCAAGGAATAATAAAATACACCATCAGAAAGTGTGACAAGCAGCATGCTTCGTTTTCTTGGGAGCTGAGACAGCAGTTACAAATCACTTCACGCCATCTCTGTGGCGTTATGCTACAAAAACCTCAACCAAAGGCTAATGAAGCAACATCCTAATTTTAAGGCATGTTCATATGCCATGTCTTAGAAATTTAAAAAGCAGAGATCAAATTTCTAAAGGTGACTAGCTTCACAATTATACAATAGCATAAATTGATATAGGACAATCAACATGGCCTGAACTTGAGCTATATTTTGCACACATCATTGAAACCCAGTGCTCTATGTGACTTGACCCATGTGATTTGCGAGGTGTTTTTGTTATTTTCAATTAAGTGTGCACTGCATCAGGTGATTGTGTTTGAATGGCTTTCATTAAACTGAATACACAATGCTCAAGTTTCATATTAGTACATATTATTAGTAGGTCAAATTTTTTGTATGCTACCACTCATTGCAGCGTGTTTGACCTTCATCCATTGTCAGTGACAATCATAAAACAGACAAATGAGTTACCAGGCCGCAATGAGAGACTTTGTTTAGCCTGTGTTCTATGAGTGCTCAATTTTTTAGGACACATGTAAGATTAAGAGAACATGTAAGACAGGAAGGTGGGTCCTTAGTCTAAGCCCGATTTGTTGTTATTTGAGAGGTGTTTTCGTCTTTGCATAAAGTGCACACTGAATGTCTGTTATGTTTAAATGCTTCCAATCAGCCAAAAACATTATTTGCTCTAGCTTTTTCATTGGTTTAATTATCAATTTGGCTAAATCTATAGGGGTAGCTCGCTAAGTTTCTCTAATGATAATATCAGCAACTAGGCCTTGCTCAAATGACACTGATAATGCTAACATGTATTTATGATAATTGAACGAAAAATATGACGATATGTGTTGCAAAAGAATGTCAAACCATGTCAAAACATATCACACAAAATCACAATTGAGAAAACACAATGATATAAAAAATAACCAATCAGCCTTCATGGCATCACAGTCAGGAAATTAATGACAATTAAATGTATTTAAAATTAGTCTCATGCAGAGGAAGGTTATTCAAAGTGTTGCTAGCTCAAAACTTGCATAGCGCTGCAAATATCAAACAAAACTACAAACAGATTATGTCATTCAATGTATCTGATGCATAAAAAACATTGACAATTAAGCTATGATTGCTATAAATGACAGGGTAATGTAAAGTCAATTCCTTTGTTGTGGTTTGTGGCTGCGGTGGTAGTGGTTAAAGGATAGCAGACGACGCTCAATAGTTTTTGAGGGAGACAAAAACTCTAGATAGAACAAAGGAGCTGTTAAGAGTTGATTCACAGCAGGAATCACTTCCCTGTAGGAGCTAGCGGAGATATGAAAAATGGGAGTGTGTTGGTGATTGACTGCTAGCAAGATAGTATGAATAAGCTGTAGCCCCAGTGTACCCACCTACTGCCAACCCAGTGTAACCACCTACTGCTACCACCTACCACTGACGATGAATACGCAACTTAACATCACAATATAAATGTAGCATGCTTCATTTACATGGTGGCTGAGACAGCAGCTACTAACTACCCAAACTTTCCCTGTTTTAGAATAATAATTAGAATTCAAACCATATCCAAGTTCATATATTGTACGACTACTCAGAATTACATAATGTATTAGGAGATTCGCGAACACATCTAGCGCAATTTTATGTATGTTATCTGACATATATACAAAGCCTCGAAACTAGGTCGGAATCTCACCTTCGATGCTACATATTTTTTTGGGTCAGACGCCACTGACGATGAATACGCAACTTAACATCACAATATAAATGTAGCATGCTTCATTTACATGGTGGCTGAGACAGCAGCTACTAACTACCCAAACTTTCCCTGTAGGCAATTTTTGCTCATTCTTCATAAATCATAAGTTTTGTTTTATTGTGCCGGGTGTATTTGGTCGGCTTATGGATATCGCCAAGGAATAATAAAATACACCATCAGAAAGTGTGACGAGCAGCATGCTTCATCTTCTTGGGAGCTGAGACAGCAGTTACAAATCACTCCACGCCATCTCTGTGGCGTTATGCTACAATAACCTCAACCGAAGGCTAATGAAGCAACATCCTAATTTGACGGCATGTTCATATGCCATGTCTCAGAAACTTAAAAAGCAGAGATCAAATTTCTAAAGGTGACTAGCTTCACAATTATACATGAACAATAGCATAAATCAATATAGGTCAATCAACATAGCCTAAACTTGAGCTATATTTCGCACACATCATTGAAACCCAGTGCTCTATGTGACTTGACCCATGTGAAGCTTCGAGGTGTTTTTGTTATTTTAAATGAAGTGTGCACTGCATCAGGTAATTGTGTTTGAATGGCTTTCATTAAACTGAATACACAATGC
This sequence comes from Membranipora membranacea, assembly GCA_914767715.1. Classification (NCBI taxonomy): domain Eukaryota; kingdom Metazoa; phylum Bryozoa; class Gymnolaemata; order Cheilostomatida; family Membraniporidae; genus Membranipora; species Membranipora membranacea. The sequence goes on along the minus strand of OU612071.1, from coordinate 5,938,424 downwards.
TCAAGTTTCATATTAGTACATATTATTAGTAGGTCAAATTTTTTGTATGCTACCACTCAATGCAGCGCTATTTGACCTTCATCAATTGTCAGTGACAATCATAAAACAGACAAATGAGTTACCAGGCCGCAATGAGAGACTTTTTTTAGCCTGTGTTCTATGAGTGCTCAATTTTTTAGGACACATGTAAGATTAAGAGAACATGTTAGACAGGAAGGTGGGTCCTTAGTCTAAGCCCGATTTGTTGTTATTTGAGAGGTGTTTTCGTCTTTGCATAAAGTACACACTGAATGTCCGGTATGTTTAAATGGCTTTCAATTAGCCAAAACCATTATTTGCTCCAGACTCTTCATTGGTGTAATTATCCATTTGGCTAAATCTATAGGGGTAGCTCGCTAAGTCTCTCTAATGATAATATCGGCAACTTGGCCTTGCTCTAATGACACTGATAATGCTAACATAATTTTTTTATTTATGATAATTGAACGAAAAATATGACGATGTGTTGCAAAAGAATGTCACACCATGTCAAAACATATCACACAAAATCACGATTGAGAAAACACAATGATATTAAAAATAATCAATCAGCCTTCATGGCATCACAGTCAGGAAAATAATGAGAATTAAATGTATTTAAAATTCATTAATTCATTCAAAGTGTTGCTAGCTTAAAACTTGCATAGCGCTGCGAAGAACAAACAAAACTACAAACAGATTATGTCATTAAAATCATCTGATGCATAAAAAAACATTGACAATTAAAATATGATTGCTATAAATGACAGGGTAATGTAAAGTCAATTCCTTTGTTGTGGTTTGTGGCTGCGGTGGTAGTGGTTAAGGGATAGCAGACGACGCTCAATCGTTTTTGAGGGAGACAAAAACTCTAGATAGAACAAAGGTGCTGTTAAGATTTGATTCACAGCAGGAATCACTTCCCTGTAAGAGCTAGCGGAGATACGAAAAATGGGAGTGTGTTGGTGATTGACTGCTAGCAAGATAGAATGAATAAGCTGTAGAGAATTTAATTTAAGCATGAATCACTTTCCTGCATGAATTAGCTGGGATGTCGTTAGATGATGGTGACCAGGATTTAGGCAAGGCCATACAATTCCTGTTCATAGGAGGTGATGAGATGCAGGGTCGGGTTAGGACCAGCAGAAGATGGTGTTGCGGCCATCACAGACCTTGCAGCAGGTCCTTCCTGGACGATCTTCTTCTGGATCAACTGGCCAGTTGTCGGGTCCTTGCTTACCACATAACAAACAACATTTCTAATGTCAGAAACACACTGGATATCAGAGTCTACCGAGAAAGACACTGATGTATCTGGATGACTCATGCAGTTCTTGCAAACCTTTCTGTTCCATCTGTTGAGAACACCTCTCTGACCAATGAAGAACAGTTTGCCATCCTTTCTGTAGAAGGCATAGACCACAAACGAACCTGCGACATTATTCTTACTCAGACTTTTGACAGCAAGACGAGTTTTCAACTTGAATTTGTCCCTTCCAATGCTTACTATATCAGGTACATTTGGCTCACTGATAGGCCCACCAGATGCAAAGTATTGTGCTGGGACAATCTTACTCTCAGGGGCAGCCTGCTCAAAGCTGGTACTATCAAACGAAACAACAGCGGAAGCAGATGACTTGCCGACTGCCTGGTGCAACTTTGGCTCAATGTCCTTCCATGATTTGCCCTCGATGGTAATGTACTCATGCTTTTGACTTTTTGGCCAAACCTCCTGATCAAGAGAACCAATGGAATAGTCATAGCCCAACTTTGTGACATCAAAACACTGAGTGGACACAAGCGGTTTGCCATTTGAGAGATCGGTGTAGGGATGGAGCTCTGTCTGGAAACCAAATTTCTGGCCTGGAGTCTGATGTGGGGTCGGACCTTGACCACTATTTGACAGGCCAGCGTCCACAGATTCTGTTTCGGGATCAAGATGAATGGTGGACTTGTTCCCTGTTTTCTTTTGCCATATCCAGAACAAGCGATCAATATTACAGTGATGCATGAAGAATAAAGGATCAAAGGAAGCTGTCTCATTTTCCCCCATGTCACCATTGGCACCACCATTCAACCCAATATGTTTTGGATCTCCATTGCTGTCAAGCTCAACACTTCCGTCGTCCTTAAGGTCAGCCAAAGTGTAACCACCTACTGCCAAGTGAATGTCATTGTGGCCTTGCTCGAGGCAATCCTCAGAATCAGCAGAAGAAGTATTAGAAAACTTGTTGTAAGATGTGACATCGAGGCACCCCTTGAACTCATCAACAATACTGTTATGATTGTCGGTACCAGTCAACCATCTACATAAATTATCTTTGAGGGCCTTGACAGTGTCCACATTTTCACTTTTGAGTTTCTGATTGTGCTTATCAGCTATAGCTTTGGCTTCTGGGGGGTTGGTAATGCCGGAAAATGGATAGCGAGCCGTCACATAGCCCTTATGTTTTCCATAGAACTTAGCATTAGCATCGGAATTTTCGTCATCAGGAGGGACAACTATTTCCTCAGGAAGTTGAAAACTTAGCAATGGATTTGGGACATCAACACCACCGATAGAGACAGTAGGCATATAAAGAAGGGGAGGCAAACCTTCCTCAAGATTTTGAGCACTTGTCTCATCCCAGTAAGGCAGCATGACATCACCATCTGGCAAAGCTTTCTGAAGAGACTGCTCCAACTTCAAACAATAAAACCTATGCCAAGTGGGAAACAGGATGTTAGCATGTTGGCAGTAGCCGTTCCATGCAGAGTTGTTTTGGTCGTTTGGTGGAATTGCAAAGGGTTCAACTTCACGCTTTTTAAAAGGCATACCGTGATAAGAAGCGATGGACCAGAAGGAGTCAGGGTTATCAGCCGGTAGAGCCTTTACATAGATCAATGCTTGGAGGAAATCTTCTCTTTTCTTCCTGTTCTCATCCAGCTCTAACTCCCTCAGTGACAGCCTCGTCTTCACACTGTAAAACATGGTTTGATGTCAGGGGTGAATAAATCGCTGAGTTGTAAAATATCATATTCCAAAATGTGCTATTGAAGTGGAACCGTTGTGAGATAAAACAGTTCAACACTGATTTCGGATATTTATTGAACAAGATTGAAATGATAAGTCTTCAAACTTCAAGAAAATTATGGAACCGAGTTTACTGCAGCTCATTCCCTTGGATACAAGCAGCACAAAATATGGAAAGGGTAATCAAATTGTATTAATTTTTCTTTTTTGTGTTTTCAAACAAGAATGCTTCAATTTTGCCGCATTTTGAGATGCTTCCCTTCACTGACAAACAGCGCAGAGGTAGTTAATTGATGAAGGACGCCCCAAATCGGTGAAAATCTGGTTATACTAGATTGTTGATATTGATACCAGACTTGCCTTGAGAACCTATTTTGTGGATTGAGGCAAAGCCTCAAATTTGCTTCAAACTAATGAGGTGGCTCAGCAGGACAGAGACTTGCCCTCTAACGTGCAAGTGGTCAGAATACCGCTGCAGTCCACTGAGTAATTATTGATTGTGATCTTTTTAAGACGGACTAATTAATTTCTCAATAATATGCAGCAGGGGTTGACATGCTGTGTCCCCAATTCAAAAATGATTGTCAAGACAGATTTAAAAAAAAAGATTAAAGATAAAAATTTGCAAACACATTGAAACTATGAGACTAGGGATACATAATTATAGTTGGTAATATCATTTTACTTACATTCTATCAGTTGGGAAATGGATAGCCATAGCGTCTTTCACTCCTTAGCGCACTTCTAGGAAAGATCCAAACGTAGAAAAATCCGTAATTCTTTTCTGTAATACAAAAATTAAGCTTTATTTACTGATTGTCATCTTCTCATAGAAGTCAGCAGATGATGCAAACCCAATTTCTGTACAAGAGAAGACAATTCCGAGATTGAAGCCTTAATCAGATATTCTTGAGCCAATCATAATTGAATGAGCACATATATCCCTGACTGGCAGCGGTTATTTCAGGTTTTACAAAATCTTATGAGAACCTTTCTACTTGCCAGACAGTTTTACATCAATGAATTTCCTGTTCACGATACGGATAGTGCGACCTTACAAATAGACTACTTGATAATTGTGGTCTAAAATTTAGACAGTTGGATGTCTTGTAACACTTACATGTGCAAAACTAACCTGCAGTCTTTACAAGGATAGACTCTCTCAGCTTCCCCTTCTCTCCTAATGGCTGCACTTTTTATGTGCGCAATCATTTTTATACTTAAGTGTCAGACTATGACTGTAGAAACGAGACGCCTTCCCAGGGTTGTTTTCAATTATTATCTGTGTGTATCGCACAAGGCAAACTTGATCAATTACTCGTGAAAAGTAACTTTAACATAGACTAAGATTTTGAGGATTCCTATCTAACATAATCCTGTTCTCGTACACCTGTCCTCAAAACTTGAGCACTCATAGAACTCAGCTTAAACAGGTTTTTTCATTGCCAGGTAACTTATTGGTTAATATTTTGATTTTTACAGACAATGGAGAAAGGCCAAATTTCACTGCACAGATCATTAATATGCAAATGATTTGACCTTTTAAAATTTAACATGTGCATTGTGTATTTGGTTTAATGAAAGCCATTCAAAAACATTCCACACATCCAGTGTGCACTTTACAGAAAAACAAAAATACCTTAAGTTATTGATATTAGGCGTAGAGCATGCACATTTAGTTAATCTAAAGTCATTTAAAAACATTTTGCACTTTCTGGAAAAACAAAGAAACACCTTGCAAATATCATGGGTCAGATTACACTGAATACTAAGGGCCAATTATGTGTGCAAAAAATAAAAAAGCTTGAGGTTAATACCCAGCGCTGTTGTTTGACCGATATCAATGTTATTGAATAATATCTTAACTTCAGTCATTTATAAAAAATAGAAGGGTCTCAGAACACTATATGGTGTGTGCAAAAATATAAAAATGCTTTGGAATAATATCTGGCGCTGTTGATTGAACTTTTGACCAATTTTCATATTCGAAAAACTTGACAACTTAATTTACTGCTGAATATAAAGAATGAACCAACAAAGGTTGGATTATTTGTCGGATTCTATTAGTTTGTCTGACCAGTTAATACTGTGCTAGACTTACTCATAAATCTTGCAAAGGAAGTTTTAGATTTTTTGTGTAAGATATTGCCTTTCAACAAGATACTGCAATTATTTTCTAATCATCTTTCAAAGCTGATATGGACAGTTGCCTATGGCCTGTAAATGTTCTCAAACAAATCACTGCAAATTACAGACCACCCACACCCACAATCTGCTTCTAGATGGCAAATATTTTTATTCTTTGAGGACCATGTTATTTATATTAGGTGCATTTGGTAAATTGAAAGGCATTAAAAGGTATTTTTTAAACGCAGTGCGCACTTTATAGAAAAACAAAAACACCTTGCAAATCACAAGGGTCAGTTCACAAATAGTATGGTTCAGGTCCCATAGAGCACTAAGTCTGTATGATGTCTGCCAAATAGAACAAAGCTTGAGGTTTATACCTGGCGCTGATGTTTGACCTATATCAATGTATTATTGAATAATATCTAAAATTCGGTCACTCAAAGAAATTTGAAGGGCCTCAGAACACTTTATAGTGTGTCAAAGTGCTGTCCATATCAATACTTTACAATATCATATGTAATATCGCCAAATTACCTAACAATTTAGCACACCGCTGAGGAGAGCGCATATCAAAGTATGCAGCAACAAAAATGAAAGTTCTGTTCGTTGTTCTGATATGATACTACAGTGCTTCTTAGCTTCTCTGCCTGTTAGCTAAGATCTATCAATTGTCACTTGTAAATCTATATGATACAACTCATTTTAAAACCTGGATTACTCATAGCCTTTGTATCCTAGCAAAAAAACAGCAAGTTGATGTGTCCCCTCTGTATACCCTTACTCTGTGATATTGTTTTATAAAAGTGCAGGCTGTATATGTAGGGGATGATTGATCAGCTTTTGATTGCTTTGTTATCATGCTTTACATAAACACTTTAGAATTGTGTTGAATCTATTGTTCCGCTAATTGATTTTCTCAACGAACAATATCAATATTTACAAGTAATTTACTTACCTGGGGTGGCCCCCCACCCCGCATGCTTTAGGGATATCAGCTACGAAGGTCGCTCAGAAGTTTTAGAATAATAATTAGAATTCAAACCATATCCAAGTTCATATATTGTACGACTACTCAGAATTACATAATGTATTAGGAGATTCGCGAACACATCTAGCGCAATTTTATGTATGTTATCTGACATATATACAAAGCCTCGAAACTAGGTCGGAATCTCACCTTCGATGCTACATATTTTTTTGGGTCAGACGCCACTGACGATGAATACGCAACTTAACATCACAATATAAATGTAGCATGCTTCATTTACATGGTGGCTGAGACAGCAGCTACTAACTACCCAAACTTTCCCTGTAGGCAATTTTTGCTCATTCTTCATAAATCATAAGTTTTGTTTTATTGTGCCGGGTGTATTTGGTCGGCTTATGGATATCGCCAAGGAATAATAAAATACACCATCAGAAAGTGTGACGAGCAGCATGCTTCATCTTCTTGGGAGCTGAGACAGCAGTTACAAATCACTCCACGCCATCTCTGTGGCGTTATGCTACAATAACCTCAACCGAAGGCTAATGAAGCAACATCCTAATTTGACGGCATGTTCATATGCCATGTCTCAGAAACTTAAAAAGCAGAGATCAAATTTCTAAAGGTGACTAGCTTCACAATTATACATGAACAATAGCATAAATCAATATAGGTCAATCAACATAGCCTAAACTTGAGCTATATTTCGCACACATCATTGAAACCCAGTGCTCTATGTGACTTGACCCATGTGAAGCTTCGAGGTGTTTTTGTTATTTTAAATGAAGTGTGCACTGCATCAGGTAATTGTGTTTGAATGGCTTTCATTAAACTGAATACACAATGCTCAAGTTTCATATTAGTACATATTATTAGTAGGTCAAATTTTTTGTATGCTACCACTCAATGCAGCGCTATTTGACCTTCATCAATTGTCAGTGACAATCATAAAACAGACAAATGAGTTACCAGGCCGCAATGAGAGACTTTTTTTAGCCTGTGTTCTATGAGTGCTCAATTTTTTAGGACACATGTAAGATTAAGAGAACATGTTAGACAGGAAGGTGGGTCCTTAGTCTAAGCCCGATTTGTTGTTATTTGAGAGGTGTTTTCGTCTTTGCATAAAGTACACACTGAATGTCCGGTATGTTTAAATGGCTTTCAATTAGCCAAAACCATTATTTGCTCCAGACTCTTCATTGGTGTAATTATCCATTTTGAGGATTCCTATCTAACATAATCCTGCATTGATTTCTAAATGCCTTACAAAGCTGATTTCCCCATTGCCTATGGCTGGAATGTTCTCAAACAAATCGCCGCAAATAACAGACCACACACACAATCTGCTTTCCGATGGCAAATAATTTTTTTTTTCGCAAATGCAAATCGGCCCTCTGGTTGAGCTGGCTCTGTATACGCAAGTCCAAACTTGACATACATTACATTAAACTTGATTATTCAACGCCTTGCAAAACACATTCCCATATCCGGTGTGCACAAAAACATCTTGCAGCCTGCACTTTATAGAAAACAAAAACATTTTGCACCCAAAAGGTTTGATGCACCTATTTCCTGCCAATAAGGTTTGATGCAGTGTGCATGTAATAAATGTAACAAAAATCACCTTGCAAATAGCATGGGTCAGATCACAAACTGTACTGAGAATCTGTGACAATAGCTTAAGGTCAAATTTCAATACACTGATACTATTCTTTGTGAACATTAACAAGCCTATCCTATAGATTTAACCTTATGCATAGTTATTGATATTAGGCGTAGGTAGTAGAGCATGTGTATTTGGTTAATTTAAAGTTATTTAAAAACATTTTGCACTTTTTGAACTTTAAAGAATAACAAAATCACCTTCCAAATAGTATGGGTCAGGTCACAAATAGCACTGAGTTTTATTGATGTGTGCAACATGCGCGCAAACTGTGTGTATGAGGTCAGTACCCGGTGCTGTTTGACCTACATAGACTTGTTATTGAATAGTTGTGAAGTCGGTCACTTCTGGGAACTTGGTTTTTGCTTCAGATTTCAAAAATTGTCGAAACTCTATTGGCATTATGAAATATGGTTCCAAGTTATAGGTTCCGAATGAAGCCTGAAAATCCTCAAATCAAGTTAAAGCGCTCAGCTCAGGGAGTCTTATAACAACTTGCCTTAAAACTGGTTTATTGTTAAATCTTCTTCAGGCTGCTGCTGGAAGAATTTGTAAACGATATGTAATATAGGAGAGTTTTTTTTAGTATACTGTCAGATAGATATAGACACTATTTTATTTTGCAGACAATACTATCCTTCACTTGACTTGCAAGATAGGATTTGAAATGGTGGGTTTTTGAAGCTTTACAATAATAAGGAAGATGAAGGTTACAACTGCTGCAATATAGTGTGATGTTACATGAATGATAATATTCCACAAACCGAGCAGACATCAATCATGGCATTTTTCCCAAAACTTTATGTAGTAATAATGGTTTCATTTCCACCTTTGCGAGGCTTGGTATGTTTGTCAGGTAAGATTTCTGCTAGGCTAGATATCTCAAAGCAGAAATGCAAGTGCAAGGTCACAATATATCATTCTAAAGAGCTCGTAGGCTCTCAAGATACTGTCGAATTTTCTGAATTTCTGATTTTTGATTTTTAAGTTGTCCCTCAACCAAATGCTCCAAGTCTTCAGTGGAGGCAGTGAGCGTAGAAATGATATCTAGTATAATAAGGCATTTATGGATGATAACTCTCTTCCTTTGTTGCCAATGCCTCATTCACTCAACTCCTCTGCTCTTTTGCATCTGATTTCTACAGGGGAGATAAACCTTGGGAAGTCCCCATAAATTTTTGAAGATCAGAATTTAAATCATTTTTGGTAGGTATGGTGCACACTAGGTCCCTATATTGCTACTCACAGTATTATGAGCATTCAAATGATACTATAATAGTACGTCTGTCATTTCTGCCTTAACAAATCTTTCTCAAAAATATCCGGAGTATTTTTATATTTTATGGATTATTTAATTGTTCAATGGGCAGACTGAATCTCCATTTTTTTAGGCCGGCGCCTAATCTTTGTGATGGACAACCGGTGCATGTATATCCGGGTGAACATCAAGGCTGGGATGTTCTTTGTGAGAGCCCTCAGGAGCGTAGCACTCTGTACTATTTTGAAGCATATTACACTCTATTATTTGGAAACAACCACACCTTTTGGAGTTGACAGATTCTAACCTTTTGGACCAGACGCTTAGACAGTATGATAGAGCTTGGTTTTATTTTTGCGATGACGGTTTATATTAAGATCCACTATTTATGAACATAAAGTCTGATGCTGTAAAGGCATCTCAACAATGAGTTATTGGTAAATTGAGTTAACAGCTTAACACAACAGATTTCAAAAACAAATGTTCCTGACACACTTGTGTAGCTAAACGAAACACTTTTTGTATAGAGTTGCCCCCTTCTTTAACAGGAAGGGGTAACTCCATAAAAAATGCAAATTGAGCTTTGAAAAATAATAGAGGAATGTTTGCTCTGCTTGAGTATTCAGCCTCAAGTGGGTCGAACTCCCTACACACCCATAGTCTAAATGCTCAGACTCCAAGGCGCAGGGAGTTACCTGCACCAGCTATCAAGGTAGAGGAGTTTGATAGCTGGCGCAGGTAACTCCCTGCGCTTTGGAGTCTGAGCACTTGAACTAACACACCGGTAGCCTTTGGTGGGTGAGTTGTTCACAATAAACACCTCAAACCACATACCACCCACATATTTCACTTTCTCATTGCGTAATGTACTATTATTATATAATATCAATATTACGACTAGATAGAATCGACACAATACAAAACACATGATATGAAGAATGCACTAGCTCAAAAACACCTTGCAGCTTGCACTTTTAAGAAAACAAAATCATTCACATAAATCATGATAACAACGTAATTAAAAGCCAATCAATCAGACCCAACACTTACAGCCTGCACTATAGAAAACGATATCATATTGCACTTAGCTTTGGTCTGATTGTTGTCTGTGCTGTTTCAAAATAATGTAGAGCTGAGGGTAAATACCCAGTGCTGATGGTCGACATTTTATTGCACATGTGTGTTGTTTTTCCAATAGAAGGTTCTACGATGCATAAAGTCTGCCGAGTCATTTTATTATCTGTCACCAAAACATCAGTCTTAATGCAAGCATTTTATAGATTTTAGATGCGATGTGAGGGGAATGGTCCATTGATTCTGGCCTTTGAAAAGTCTATTTATTCGCAGTGGAGACCATGAATTTTGCAGCTGCATGCATCTCGCTCTGGGGTGGAGCTACTTTCAATTTTGTACTATGCCATCATATTTATCAACAAACACAAACTGCATTCTGTGGCAGCATTTTAGATATACAATTGAGTTAGGTGTATCTTGTCTTGTCCTGAACTTGTTTATGCAAACAAGACACTGGAAGTATGAAATTGCGATCAAAATTTCATTCTCACAAGATTTCGAATATGAGCAGAGAACCAAATTATTGAGACACGCCTCTAATCTATCGCCAATATGACTGTTCACGAATATTTGTATTGTTGTTTGAAACTTGGTGAGATTGTTTGAGACTTTGACAATTTTGGTGAGGTTTGACATCTGATTGTATTCTGATCAATAAATTTGAATGACGTGATGGAGTCAGATAAATGATGCATTGCATTAACAGTGTCAAAAAAGCGAATAGCATTATACATTATACATTCCAATCAAAATCTTGGGTGTGATTGTGGTTAACTAATGACAACCAAATGATGAGATCTATTTATTTAATCTAATTTAATCTTCAGATACAACATACAGTGGTGTGCGTACCACTGCACAACACACAGGTCTTCAGCTAGAAGCCATGAGTCAAGCGCTGTTTCGAGGCCTTCTCTAGTACAACCTCCTCCTGTTTTACAAAGTCAAGAAAAAAAAAGGAAAACAATCAATATGATGAAAAAGAAAATCTGAAAAATTACGTATGAATGATTTATAATTGATTAAAAATCAGATGTGTTATCACTCGCCCATCCCAAGGAATGGGCGGCATTGCCTAGCCTAGCCTAGGCCACAGGCCTAGCCAATAAAGCACTAATATTCCGCCGCCCATCCCAAGGAATGGGCGGCTTTATTGGCTAGGCCGCAATGTCTGCCCCTATTTGCTCTCTGTTTGCAGGCATGTCGGAGCAAACCTGGGGGCCAACCAATCCCCAGTAGAAGATGGACTGCAGTGAAATTCGAACCCACAACCTTCACCACATGCGTTTTGAAGTCCGGCGCATGTAAATTAAATTATATATTATTGAAAGCTATCATATTATCTAAAAAGGATATTTGAAGTTGGGTGTAGTTCGAACATGTCTCTCAGGTTGAAATTGCACATGAAAATTAAAATATTATAATACAAATTTAGATGTCAATGATACTCATAAATCATTAATAGGCTAGTCATATTCGGTGCAAAATCTTCTTTATATTTGTTGATCAAGGTAATCAGATTGGCATACTTGTCGCCTAGGCAGCTCTCAACCCAATCTAGGTCACATACAGTGTCAGAGGGATTAATGAGATTCTCGTATCTTTTATTAAACCTTTCCTTAACTGTAACAATCCTATCACTTGCTTTCTTAAAAAAGAATTTGTATTACAATTTTATTCAACATAATGACGCTGTTTGAGTAAAAAACAAAAATAATGAACAAGTGATATCTTTTTATCTGAACTTCAAATTATACGCTAGGAGAAATCTAGCTAAAGTGTCTATGTCAACGATGACACATCACATAATAAAATTATTCCTATCTTGAGTGATAAGCAAGAAGACTATGGGCCAACAGATTAAAGACAGGTAGGTTCTTGCTTGCCTGGAAGTTGATGACAAAATGTATCATTAGCCTCATATTTTGACCCTCCCTATAGGCTTGAGGTTTGTGATATGACACAAAAAAATTTGCAACACAGGCTCACAGCTGTCTCAGTATAAATATAGATATGACTTTATATATATATATATACACATTTAATATATTTATGAATGTGGATACATAAATATAAATATAAATTATACAAGATTATCGTTTTTTTCTTTGTGGTTAAGGCTTTTTCATTAACTAAGCTTTCTTACCTGGCGGACATCAACAATGTGGCCAGAATAGTCATTCTCGCATTGATAATCCATGACAACATCAAAATACAGCGAACACAAGAAGCTATAAGCTTCTGAGCCTGAAGGGGCTGCCTGCATATTCAAACAAAGAGGTTGTACATGTCGAAAAAAAAATGGAGATGTACAGTGATCTTGTGCACTTTTGCAAAAATTGACTTCACATTTGAATTTCTCAACAACCGGTACTTCGATTCCCATTCTGCTTTTTTTATTATACATAGAGTATCGAAGACTTTTGGTAGTATTTCGTGAAGCCTCATAAAAATTTAATTTATTAGGATTAATTTAAAATGCACCATGCAATGAAGGTGCATGTTGATCGGATTAAGCATGACAAAGATATCCACTGTTAATTCCCACAACAGCACCTTGATCAGCTGCTTTTATATCCATGCTGTGTTAATTTGAGGAAGACAAATTTAGCTCACCCTCAGCAGACACAGCTGAATTTTATGGTGTAAAAAACTATGAATCTCTACCAGTCTTAGAACAAGAGGAAATCACAGATTAGAAAGGATTGATAAATCTGGAGCAAAAGTGGCCTCAGCTCATCTTGCGACCTTAAAATCTTTTGAATAAGATTTCAGGTAATACAATTCACTGCGCTAACTTCTGATCCCAGCAACGGGCATCATGACGAATTGAATATAGATGATGATTCACTTGCTATTCACACCAGTGCAAAATTAAGTAACACCTCGATATTTTTATTTACATATTATTGAGAGTGAATGAAAGAGGCTAGGTATTTTGTAACTTTGGGTGCAGATTGTGCTTCACTCGATGGTAAGTATTTACAATTCAATGAACCGTTGCTGGGTAGATTTTGAAGAGATTGAGAAGTGTGTGGGCATTATTACTGTTAACATGATGATAAGAGTTGTAAAACAATAAACAAGACAATCAAATAAAATAATGAAATCAAGTAATTTTTCAATTTTGATAATAATTATGATATCATATAATACTCACGCATCCAAATCAAGTATCGAGAGGTTTACAGCTTTCATCATCGTATGGACCGCATCCATTTGTTAACTCTGTATCTAAAATAATAACACCCTTGGAGGTTTGATAGACTATGCAATGATTCCGGTGGTAGGCCCAAATCTTGGAATCTGGGAATCTGCAATTTTGAAACTGAAGACAGACTAGGATTGTAAAATACCTGCATTAATCAAGTATTAATTGGTTCTGCTCAAAGAGTGCACAACTTCTGTTGTCCTTTCTAAATAAGCGAATGAATGAAGAGATAAATATGAGAAGCTTTCACTTGTAATTATATACAGTGACTGCTGCCGAACAGATAAACTCTTACCATATTTGCAATTCTTATAAGTGAATCCCATCGCTGGTGACAATGATTGCACTATTAGCACGCAATGTACAACTGCTGAAATACTTCCAGTCATTTCAAAGTGAGTTAGCTTTACTGCCAGGAAGTGAAAGAAAGTTGTTGTGCTTGGAAGGAAATTTACTGCAGCTATTTATACTTAAATACAAGTAAGTATTGAAGGCAGATATTGGTTGGTCTAGTAAACATCCAACCAGCTCATCTTGTAAGCCGTAAGCCAATAAATGATCATCAATAACTGTTATTTGAAGGTTTTGTCTACTGGTTTCATCTTGTTCCCAGATAGAGCTAGCCAATACCAAATTCAATATTTGTGACATACAATAACTTTTAATAATTCGCTGGTCCAGCACGAAAAAGTGCTATCTGGCCAAACCAAAAAAATCTTTTATAATACTAAGGCCATTTTGGATATCAAGTTATAATTACTGCCTTTCTAAGCAATTTTTTGATCTGCACTTTTCTCATATAGTTCTCAGTATAGTCTAGGTATGCTTGGGAAGTAGAGGAGTAGTCAATAATAGATTTCACTACTTTGGCTGAAAAAAATGGCCAAGTAACCCTGTTAGGTTGTCCTATCACTAAACAAATCAGTTTAAGCATTGTTGAATGTCGACGTAATCTCCTGTAAGCAGATTAACAAACTTAGTGTGTCTCTTTGGTCACAAATATAATGTTTGTTTTGTTTATAGATTATCTGCTTCATTCAAAAATATCTAATTGTAAATAATATCTGAGAAAGAGTCCTAATTAAAATTCCCCTTTGCTGGCAATTCCCTTTGCTGTGCATTCAAGTTACGTTATATTTGCAGCCAAGGTCAATGGGTGTAAAACATAGCTAAGACTAATCTTCAGTAGCGAGTTACCTACATAGACCAGAAAAAGGACCTCCAAATCAAGTTAAAACAGTGGACTTTTCTAAAAACTGCCAACCAAAAAAGTGTAATATGGCAGAGAAAGATGTCTCTGTGTGCTGAGAATCTTTTATCAACTTATTTCATGTGAAATACATAAGAATCCTACCCAAAATTCTTACTCTCATCCTTGTTACATCATTATGAACGCTGGCTTCATTGGCAGATATATCTTTATCGCGCTGTGATTTATTTATTTTCCCTGCGATAAAAGTCTATCTGGCTTCGTTAATTGTAATTAAGGGATTAAAAAATCCTTGTATAGAAATGTAAACTCATGGTAATCAAATCATTTCATAACAAAGTCACATGTTAAAATTTTAAAACTATCGGGTTGAAAGTTTTCCAGAAACAGGCCTGTCAAAATTAAATTTGAATTCCTGCGGATTGGAAAACTGTCCAGATAGTACCAGCCAGCGAATTGTCGAGATTCTATTGGCATTCAGTTAGACATTTGACTGCCAGCCACAGGGTTTTGACTTTTCCTTTGGGTAGAGACAATGTTGAAACCACACAGGGTTTATCTGACTGTTTGTTTTGTGTTTTTTGCAACTAGTTCCATTCGCCTTTTCTTTGTAATAAAGAAAGGCACAATGTACAGTTATAACTTAATATTACGCTCTCTGCGCATCATTTAGTTGTTGGCAGGTATCACATAATACTTATTACTTATCAGGCCAGGGTTTAATTCTCAGGTATTGTCAGCTGTAAAACCTGGGTTTCCGTTCAGTTCAAGCTTAATGAGATTTGAGATCTCACAAACCAGTGCTGGCAGAGATAAATTGCAAGGACAAATGCTGGTGCAAAATACAGCCCAAAATGTAAGGGAATCACATATTTTAATCATAACAGCGTCAGTTTACAAACATTACTTATAAATTTTAAAAATAAAACAAAAGTCAGTAAATGACAAAAAGGGAAAAGGAAAAACCATTTACCCTAGTATCATATACAATGAATCTCGTTATTTAGTCATTTATATTATTGCACCTAATATCCATGATATAGCACATATAGCTCCACTGGGTCTGAAGAAAGGAGGGATAAACATGAATTTCCTTCAAACATGCATGGTAAACTCCCATGTTAATAATATTCAAAGAAAACAGGTTATCAAAATATATCTAATTGCAAAAATTAGGCAATAGCAAAGTCATCTTTCGCAAGGAATCCCGTTATTTAAGCCTTTCTTTTAGCACATGTGCACAGTATCTTCCAATAATGCAGAGTACACTTCCATGATAATGATAATAATGAATATCCGTATATTTTATGATCTTTCTCAACAAAGGGGATATGATACAAATTATTAAACTATAAAATTTAGGCATTCATGATTTTTAAATAGTTCATATGCAACAAAACGGAAAAGTGTGCACACACACACACATCACACAGCCCAATATTTGATAATCGTAATTGATATACACATATTCCAGTGTAGTTACACCTACCATTTGAAGTGATTAGGAAATGGTTAGTATTATCACGGTCAGTTTTCTTAGTGACAGGTGTTTCAAGATGGCAGAAATCAATTAAATGTCCGTATGCTCTCCTCTCCTCTAAATAACAAAAACAGGCCAATTTTCTGTGAGTCAGGAAGACTTCACACTGTCTGTGATTAGCAAAGCAACACATGTGGGTCTCATAAAAAGGAATAAAATTTTCCCCACTTTCCTCCATGTAGGGTAAACTTCCAGCTGTCCGACAGAAATCAATTGAATATCCATATGCTCTCTCCTAAATAACAAAAAAAGGCAAATCTTCTTTGAGTCATGAACATAGAGTTATTATATACTCTAGAGTGGACAATGCAGTGCTCAAAACGTCCTACTTAATTATTGCGAAATCCATGACGCGGTGCAATCTGGTTGTGCATGGCTTGTGCCTGTATCATATAAGTTATCATTGAGAATATAGGAATTGAGCATGAAAATTTATGTTTTGCAGCGCTAATAGCCATTTTTTCGGAAAAGTTTTCATGTCACGCCATGTGGAACACTTGTAGGCATTTTCACTTGCAGCCATTGGTAAATTTTTCTATGTTTTCCAATCAAAATAAGCCAAACCCCCAACAGCAAACACATCATTGTGATGAGAAAAAAATTACCGAGCTTGCTTGTTTTTTCCACGTTTCTCTCAACCATAAGTTGGATTCTGTCTCTTTTACTCATATGTAAGCCATCAAGTGAGTTAATGTTATTTGTTCAGTATAAGATGTACACATAGCTTTTGGAAAAGCTGACTGGAGGTTAAAAGTTGGCCGCTAAGTTCCGCCATTGCAGAAGCAATTTATATACGGTTCTGACTAAGATTCGGCGTTTAGATTTGGCTATGCCATTTAGAGCTCTAAATTCCCTCTCCGGTGGTGTCCTCTAGTTTTTGAATTCGCAAAACCATTCAACCATACACAGCAGGTTTTGAAAGCATATAAATGAATGCATTTTGTAACAAACTTTTTTGATAAGTCACTGAGTATCAAGTGCATCTTTGAATGGAAAACTCACATACATACCTATCCAGACGGACTCCAGATTTTTCAGAACAATACTCACTAATGTGACATTTTAAGTTGACAGATATTTCTGATTTCTCACAATACTTGAAATAAGGGACCATTTGCTTCAGAGCGGTCGTTGTGGATGTTTGATACAAATTTCTGGTATGATTATTATGACTATGGTTGTTTGTTTGTGTTTGTAAATTAGTTGAGATGGCAACTTCGGCATCATTCATAATATTTTGTATATACTCCGGGAAAGGCACTGGCAGTTGACGTATATATGTGTATTTGTTTGCGTAGTTTTGAGGGAAGGGGGATTAGTGTAGTAGAAGTGTTCAATCCTTTGAAATGACCAGAGTTAGTATTTCATACAGCTGTGATTCTCCGGCAGAAATGGATTGATGCTATAAAAATATAAGAGAGGCAGCCAAAAATTGATCTTATGAGCAATGAGGTCTGACAGTAACGCCACATCTGATTTTAGCACCAATCTTAATTGATCTTCTTTGACATGAGAAACAAAAAACCTATAATAATACCCTCAATAAAGTAACGTTATCTGGAGAGCAAATCTGAATCTTGACATGTACACTGTGACTGAAAACGAGGCAAGCTGCAAACTTTTACACCTCCGATCACTTGTTCACAGGCTACTCGTACTTCATTTAAACGAAAATAAAAAAAACCCACTGAATGTGTAACATATGAGTAAGAGAGACAGGACACAGCTTATATGGCTGGCAAGTGGCAGTAGAATAAACAAGCTAGCCCGGTAAATTTTTTTCATCACAATGATGTGTTTTCAGGATGTGTGATGGGAAAAAATAGAAATTTTTTCCAATGGCTGCAAGTGAAAATACCTACAAGTGTTCAACATAGCGTGCTATGAAATTTTTGCCGAAAAAATGGCTATAAGCGCTCTAAAACTTAAATTTTCGTACCCAGTTCCTATATTCTCAATGATAAATTATATGATACAGGCACTGGCCATGCACAACCGGATTGCGTCGCGTCATGGATTTCGCAATAATTAAGTAGGACAAAAACTGATGCTATTTTTGTACACATTGACCACTCTAGAGTATATAATAACTCTATGGTCATGAATAATTCATACTTTCTGCAACTTTCCTTGATTTTCATATATGAGTTGATATCTGATGGTTCTTTATTTTCTCTTTGTCAGGGCCAAAAATTGTCGGAAAAAAAGAGAAACAATGATAACGTATTGTGTTTGAAGGATCCGTTGATAATCCCTGTCCGAATTTCTTCCAAGAGACTAACAGATTGAAAAATTGAATTGGATTGGTTTGTAACTGCTACAATGAATGTAGAGGATGATGGATATATAGTTTGATGTTACATGAATAGTTATATGCCACACTTCATGTAGTAATAAGGGTGTCATTTCCACCTTTTTGAGGCTTGGTATGTTTGTCAGATTAGATACCAGATGTTTTGGCAAATCTCCTTATAAAAATATGGTTTAAGTAGTTTACAAGATATTGCCTAGGAAGTCAATTAACATGTGGTAGCTAGGTGTTTTACTTATGACGGTACCCCATTATAAATTATATTCTTCTCTCATTCGCAAAGAAAGTCATCTATATTTTGATATTAGATAGAAAGATCTTAAAGATTTAGTTTGAGGCTGCTATTTTGTATCACATCTTATTCTCTATATTTTATTCGATCATGTGAGCGATTTCCAGCTTTAGAATCCAAAAATTGATGAAGTTATGGCCTCTCAAACTTCTAGGGTGATCACCTTCAATTGGCATTGGGAATTAGCAGGCACACCGTGTGGGATGTGTAAAAATGCAATCAACAAAACATGGGGACTCGCCCTAAACAGATATTATGCATCCTACAATCAATATTACAGCCTGGCTTTCTTCATGGTGCTTTGGTCTGGTTTAAAGCAGTCCAAAAAACCTCATGTTCAGCCAATATTGCCAGAATTAACAGGTCCCCTTTTTTACTGGCAACTTGTGCTTTTAAAACAACACCAGCTTGTAAACCTTGGAGGTGCGCTTGATGCCATCGATCCTGAACCCTATTGCTCAAACAGTCATAAAACAAAAAATCAAAGAACAAGCTATCAGCGCTTTTGAAGATAAGTGGTTCGACTAAAAATAAGTATAAAAAAAACCCATTACGAGACATATCAAGGGTCAAATATCAAAACACCTGTTGCAACTCAGAAGGCCACTTATGTTGTAAATACTATTACAGGTCATGGTCTATTCAGAGAACACTTGAACAAAATAAACACTGCTGACGAGTCATCCTGTCCTAAATGCGGTGTGATATCGGATTCAAGTACTCACTTTATTTTTGACTGCCAAAATTACTCAAAAATCAGGAAGAAAACACTCAAAATAGATACATATCCAAACCTTAAAACACAACTTTGCATTAAGGTGATGGATCTGGCTGGCATTATAAAATTGTCTGACAGATTTACTACCAATATATGCTAAATCAAATTTGTCTGGGGCCTCTGAATATGATGGGTCCCATATATATCCTTTATTCTGACTGATTTATTCCATTCTATCTCAGCCCCCCCTCATAAACCAAAACAAGACAAGCCCAAGCCAAACTTAGCCTGAGCCAAATTTAGCCCGAGCAAAACTTAGCCCGAGCCAAACTTAGCCCACGCCAAGCTAAGTCCGAGCCTAACTTAGCCCGAGCCTAACTTAGCCCGAGCCAAACTTAGCCGAGCCAAACTTAGCCCGAGCCTAACTTAGCCCGAGCCCCATGTACAAAACTTGGCCCCAATTAATAAAACTTGGCCCCAAATAAAGAACTTGGCCCCATATGTTGTGATATTGACTGGGCAAATCAAACTTTGTAGGCTAATACATAAATTGTCATACTTTCAACTGAAGAAGAGCAAACATCAATTCCGTATTTATTTTGCAATAACAATGCGTCACTACAATTTCACATCGAGACAACAAAATGATATAATATAATAAATGAATATAATAAGCGCAATTGTAATCCGTATTATCAGTACATCAGGTATGACAAGGCGAATAAGTGTAGCTGTGCATATTACCACTAGTGCAAAGTCTGTGGAAAAATCATTTTAGGTTTGGTTGGCATGATTTTTCCAAAGACTTTGCACTAGTGCACTATGCATAGCTACACCTATTTACCTTATCATGCCTTATCTAAAGGGAGGGTAGTGGTATGACACTGTACTCTCAAAAGAGCTGGGGTTGACACAGATAGCTTTCTTGGATTATTACTCATAGAACACATCCTGAAAGACTAGTATGTGTCATAAGAATAATTGTTTGCGTTGCTGTGATTATTGGAGTTCCCTACATTGTTGTGATCATTTCGTGCTATGAAATATTCTTATTTGATGTTATGACCTTGTTTATTCTTGCCAGTTTTTGGGTACAAGTTGTCAGTGCAATAAGTGTAAACAAATAAGAAAGTGTCATTATGAATGCCAACCTGCCATGATGAAAATTACAACTTAGATCGGGACCAAAAATTTGGAGTTATCTACACAGGTTGGGTGTGTTGGTTTTTCGCTGTTGTTGCCAACTCAGCCCTACTTGAACAGACAACTCCATATAACAACAAACCAAAACTCCTCAGCCAATCAAAACAAAGTCACAACACAAGCACATGGGTTCATTCAATACTGGTACATGAGTAGATAATACCACATATCCAATATCAAACACAACTCAGAATATCCCGGAATATCCCAGACTAACATGCATCTCCTATAGAAATCTCTTTGAGTATATGCTATGTTGTTAAAGTTGCTTACACTACCATGACAGACTGAAAGAACCAATTATTGTCTAACTCAGCGTTCTAGCTGATCCGATATGTACTTGGGTAAAGATCATCCATCCAACAATCTTGTGTGGAATTGTGACCTTAGGAACCATAACTGTTATGGTTCCTAAGGTCACAATTCCACACAAGATTGTTGGATGGATGAATCAATATTTATAACTTAATTTTAATTTCAACTTAATCCAACGCATTTGATATCCATGTGTTAAAAATTCTGAGGTTGCACGCTTAAAACTTCAGTTGATCTGGGTATCAAAAGAGTAGTCTCATCTTGATCTCTTACCCCTTTGTAAGCTAAGTAACTCTAGTGATAAGATTAAATATAATATATATATTAATATTACATATGATATTATTTATATTAGTATATTAATTTATAAAACCAGATCTACACTGCCTTGTCAGATCTAGACCATATAAATATTAAATTGCAACTGTGGAAGTAATGATCAAAATTCTCATAAATAATAGGTATATGGAAAATGACCACAGAACTGAAATATATCCAATTCAATTGATCAGCATTTGTGTTGTCGTCGTTTTTATTTGGTGTGATAAGATCCTACAAAGAGCGACTTTTCAAGATTTTGACAGTTTTTTGTTATTGATAACTCATGGTGAACTGATGGTAAAAACTTGACAATCACTTGTATTTTGAAGAATAAAACAATTCAGGTTGACATTGCAAAAAAATGTGATCCAGATAATCAATATAGAAAACTATTGTTCATAATGTTTATTGCATTAAAAGTGCATTTCATTATAATAAAGAACAATAAAATGATGAATTGTAATGAAATTAGTCGAAATAGAATGCGCTGTTTTGGTTGAGTCAAGGACCACCAAAAGCCATCATCATAGCAGTGGAAAAGCAAGTTTTCCTCTTAGCTGTGAAACAGTGTATCATTGCAGCCTGAATTTGGGGAGTTACAAGTATGCCATTTCCATCAGGTGGATCAAAAGAAGAATGTATCCTGTTTGTTACTCTCTAAAAAATGATTTATAATAAATACATATTTGCCGTTGAGATGATTTGACGGTTGAAGGTGTTGTCAACGGGAAGCAACAAGAAAATTTTACGACAATCAGGATTTGATTTATATGCAGGGATGAGTCTGAACGCGAGCAGCGATGGACAATGACCATACATCAGGATATGTGGGAATGCTGCACGATGAGAGCTAGGATCATTAGTTTTTGTTTGGGCAAAAAATGACTCCCACGGCTTGTATTTTGGGATATGTTATTATTTAACATTAGGTATGAAATGGTTGTAAGTTCTGTTAGTAAGCAAGGCCTATCAAATCCTTGTTTTCTCCAGAATATATGAAACAATTTGTGTATCTCTCCAAACAATTATTGCGAGAACCTAACACAGGGTTTTGTGATCTGAAAACTCCAAATTAGCAAAGTATCTCAGTTCACGACAAGAAAAGTATAACATATGAATTCGTTTGATTTCTGAGCTAGACGGAGATTTTCCTCCAAATCTCCATACTATGAGCTTTTTTTTCATTAATCACATTGTTGCCATTTTTAAGTCCCTCCGAATGATGAGTTTTCTACTCTCAGATTGAAAATAAATGTCATATTTACAGTGTGTAAGTATGTATGCATGTAGGGGTACATGTATTTATGATGAGTACAATAATATTTGTTTCCTTTTATGCTGCTCAACATGCTGTAGGTAAAGTTAATTTATAATCCAAACAGTCTTACCTCCATGCAGTCTCCAAGTTGGTCAGAATATTCACTCTCGCATTGATATCCCATGTTATATGCGAACCTTATGCCACAAAAAAATCCTGCAGCATTTGTGCCAGCCTGAATCTACAAACAAAGTGATTTAATTCAGTGATAATACTAGGGACAGTAGGAGACATTTTTGCACACTTGATAGAAATAATGAAACGCAAGCTATTATTTATTATTTATAAATGATAAGCTGAGCTTTTTTTTTTCTTTCAAATTTAGATGATGTGATATTATATTTATTACTTACACAATCTGAAAGGCAAATTTCAACCGCATTACAGGTTCCATTATCATAAGGGCCGCATCCTTCTGATATTTGTGGATCTAAAATAATAACAAACTTGTAGGATTGACATGAAATTGTGGATAGACTGTGCAGAAATCCTAAAGGTAGGTCTAAATCTTAAGGTTCTGGCTGCAGGAGCGTGTCATTACTATACATAGGAAATATATTTATAAAACTTTGGAGAATGTTGATATAATCGTTTTCAACAATTTCCCACATAGTGAGGCGTTGATGATAATGACATTAATATACACTTTTGCAAGTCCCTACTTTGCCATCCATGCACACGCTTCCGAATGCACTTAAGATAGGACGTCACGCCAATTAGGATAGCATGCTATGCGCAGACCATCTAATGCATATGATTGAATGAATTCAATGGACCAGTAAAATGAAGTGAATCACCTCCATGAGTCTGACTCTGTCGCTGACTATGGTGACAGTACATCAAACGTAAATATATACAACCAAACTAGAACTAAACTAATACAAGACTACAGGGGGCATGATAGAGAAGATGAAAACAGACACGGATCGTACTGACTTCCTAGCAATGAACCTGTACTAATAATCGGGGATATAAAATCTGCTCAAAGACTGCAAAACTTCTGCTGTCCTTTTTCAAGTAAATGAATGAATAATCATAATGAATTTCAGAATTTTACAAATTCTAATTGATGCAACGATGGCTTTTAAAAATAGTCTTACCGTATAGACACGCTTCATCTATGCTCATCGGTGGTGTTGTTGTTGATGTTGTTGTTGGCTTGTTGATGGATGCTGCTTGCAATGATTGCACTGTTAGCACGCAAAGTACGAATGCCGAAATACTTCCAGTCATTTTGAAGTGGATAGTTTTACTGTCAGACTCAGAATAAAACCTTTCTATGTTGGGTAGCAGCTCTGCAGCAGCTTTTTATACCGAAATACCAGGAACTTTTACAGGCAGACCTTGATTGGTCAAGCGTACAGCCAATCAGCTCATCACGCTCTCAGCAAACCAATAAACAATCATAAATTGTTATTGTTTTCATGTTCCTAGTAAGCCAATGAAATTTCTTTAATTTGATAACATGTCATGCCTGTCAAAAACATTCAATCAATATGACATTTAACTGCCACACATAAGTGTTTTTATTGAATACACAAAATAAATAATTATAGCAGTCTGATAATGGTTCCATTTGACAGTTTTTTTGCGCATATCAGCAACTTCAAATGCTAGCCTGAGGATCAAAGTTTCTAATTCCCTGTTTATGACAACACAGAGGTTGGCCTGCCCATAAAGAGGGAAGCAAAATCCCTGAAATCCTCATATTGAGAATGTGATAAATTCTAGAATGCATCCTAGAGGCGAGGCCATAGAGGACCTTAAATTTGCAGCGAGCATACAAAAACTAAAAACAGGCACTAATTGACCATCGGCAGTGAGCCTTTAATGTTAGCCAAGAGGCTGAGATGTATTCACAGTTTCTAATTTATCATTATTTGCGCTTCTAGCCCTATAACATCTCTTAATTGGGGCTCTTGAATGCATTTGGCGTAAGATGAGCGAGATGACCATGGGCTATGGTCAAATTTTAAGAAATCAATGACAGCTTTAAAAATATCTTTCAAGCTGCTAACCACAACGTAATAGTATATGATACATGCGTCTGATATTTGATGCCTCGTGTTTAACTTGACAGATCGCCCTTGCCAAATTTCAGTGTCTTTGTTTAGATGTTTTGCTTTTAACCAGATAAATATCAGCAACCTACCCTGGAGAAAAGAATCCCTGGGATCAGTCTTCTTGTAGTCAAACTTGAATTATTATTAAATCATTTTGTGATGAAATAACTGATTGCAATGAAAAACTTTTTAATATTTAGCTGTAAGGGTTAAGTACGAGTGCCACATTGTACATAGGCAATGATAAACATGGACACTTTTGGCTTCAGATCTAATGCTTGTTTAATTTAGATTTGTAATGGAAAAACTCAAAGCTGAAGATTGCAGGCTAAATGTATATGCGGATAGCTGAAATTAGTTGAAGTGAAGCCAGTAAGATGGACTGTCATGTGGTAATCAGCGTCAGATTTGATGCTAACACAGAAGCAATATTACAGAGGATCTTCTTGTTATTTTTATAACATCTGATCTGGACATTACAGGCACTGAGAAATAATTGACTGAAAGTTAAAGTTTTGCTAATGATTGATATCAATAACATACCCTAGCTGAGAAAAGATTTTTCATTGTTGGCATGGTAGGGAAACAAGCATTTGATGTGAAAGAAAAATTGCCTCTTGTCACAAGGGTATGCTGCAAATACAAGGCGGTATTTTCATTACACCCTCGAAGAATGTTTTGAAGAGGGTTACTGCTATCAGCTTTGATGTCTCAGATTGATCATAACAAGCAATCGGGCGGCGGCAAATAGATTGATACCAGGATAATTGTTTACCAGGGTATGCAGTTTATTTTTAACTGATTTAAAAACAAAATTTCTAAACAAGGATATACAAAATTGGCAGAGGAACCCTGTCAAACTAAACAACAGGCATCACATGCAAATCATGTAAAATATTTACCCGAATGGAGCCTGGATTAAACCTCTTGATTACATTGAATGTTTTTACAAAGCTATATTCTAGCCAAGGTGACAGCTATCTCACTTCGTAACCCAGTGATTGACAGACACACAAAATGCTGCAGCAAATTCTATTATCAAAATTTCAAAATAATATGCTATATATCTGACTCAAACCTGGTAAATAATAATTGAATAACTTTTATCTGATTGCTCGCTAACTGCCTGCACTGGCCTTTGTCAGTGATTACAGATCAGCTGTCAAATATTCGGTGAATAGTAACTAGACTTTGTTTTTACAAGTGTATGTTAACATTCTTACAATGACAGTATATAGTGGCAATGACTGCATCTAGGTTGTGTTTTCTTCAACAAATCGCTTAATTTTTCAGCCATTCCAACAGAGAATCTTGACATCATGCCAGGCATTGATATAAGCAGCTTAGTCAATGTGTTGGCTCAATCAAAGCGAATATAGAACATCTGTCATAGATTAACTAACCTTTATTTTTGAACGGTTCGTTTACATTCTTACCGACAGAAGGCGAGACAGGTATCTGGCTTCCACATATGTTCTCACTGCCTTTAAAAACTTCCTTCAATCTGCTAACAAACAATTTAATAGTACATGATACATTTGTCTGTGATATTTAATGCCTCATGACTATCTTGACAGGGTGCCCTTGCCAAATTTCAATGTCTTTGTTTAGATGTACTGCTAGTAATCTGATAAATATTAGCAGCATACCCTGGAAAGAGGAGATTCTGGTATCGGCCTTCTGGTAGTCAAACTGATATTATCATCGAATCATTTTGTGATGAAATAACTGATTGCAATAACAAATTTTCTTAATATTAAGCTGTAAGGGTTAAATAGCAGTGCCACATTGCACATAGGCAAGCATACCAATGGAAACATGGACGCTTTTGGCATCAGATCTAAAACTTGATTAATTTAAATTTGTAATGGCAAAACTCAAAGCTGAAGATTGCAGGCTAAATGTATATTAGGACAGCTGAAATAAGTTGGTGTGTTAAAATTTGACACCGCTCTCTCTGACAAGTGAAGCCAGTAAGACGGAGTTTTATGTGGTTTTCAGCATCAGATTTGATGATAAGACAGAAGCAATATTACAGAGGATCTTGTTGCTATTTTAAAACATCTGATCTGACATATTGACATTACAGGCCCTGATAAATAATTGTCTGAATGTTAAAGTTTTGCAAGTTTTGGATATCAGTAACATACCCTAGCTGAGAAAAGATTTTTGTTTCACTATTATGTGATATGTGCTTGCAATGGTATTGATATGGGGTGATTCCTGTTTATTTTTGTAGGACTATGACCTAATCTTGTGGCTGGTCATGTATACATTTTGCCTGCAGTTTCAAACTATATATTTTTGCCACTGACAGTATTTTTCATTGTTGTCATGGCAGGGAAACAAGCATTTGATGAGAAAGCAAAATTGCCTTCTTGTCACAAGGGTGTGCTGCAAATACAAGGCGGTATTTTCGTTACACCCTCGAAGAATGTTAGAGGGTTACTGCTATCAGCTTTGATGTCTCAGATTGATCATAACAAGCAATCGGGGCGGCAAATAGATTGATACCAGGGTAGTAGTTTACCAGGGTATGCAGTTTATTTTTAACTAATTTATAAACAAAACTTCTAAACAAGGACATGCAAAATTGGCAGAGGAACCCTGTCAAACTAAACAACAGGCATCACATGTAAATCATATGTAAAATATTTACAAGAATAGGAGCCTGGATTAAACCTCTTGATTACATTGAATGTTTCAACAAAGCTATATTCTAGCCAAGGTGACAGCTATCTTACTTTGTAACCCAATGACTGATAGACTGTTAAACTGTTAGCATTAACTTGAGTCAACACAGAATGCTACAGTATACTCTACGTTAAAAGTTGCAAAGCGAATATGCTGTGATTGTCACTGAAAACATGGTAAACAAAAAAAGTTGGAAATGATTGCTTCCTTACAGCCTGCACTGGCCTTTGTCAGCAAATTCCGATCAGCTGTTAAAGATTAGTTAGTTTTTATTGTTTACAAGAGTTTGTTTACATTCCTACAATGGCAGTATATAGCGGCAGTTAGTCTATTTCCTCTTGCAGAAAAAAATGGGTATATACTTTGTTTTAATCTTTTCTGGGGTAATTTTATATGCTAATTACAGCCAACATCATGTACCATAATAAAAGTGTCACCAAGAGAGGCAACGTCAGCGTTTGTCCCCCTCATATTATATATAAATATCTAAAGTGTTAGAATTTGCATTTGACTACTTTGGCCTTTATATTTTATGATATATCATGGTTAGGCTTTTTATTGAGGATGTTTGGCACAATATATTTCTAAATTTCTACTCATATTTACAATATATGGCATGTATTATTGGTTTTTTTGCATAGTCGGAGGAGAAAACTCCTAGTTTTATCAATTTAACCATTTTCGGAATACATGTATATGTGCTGTACATGAAAAGTGGCCACATACTATTATAAATATAATAACTATAGGCTACAAATATATACTTGAGAGTACTTGTACTGATATTATTAGCAAATGCAGCTGTCCATACTGCAACTTTTTAGAATAATTTATGTACTGACAACCTACGCAAAAGAATATTATACTACTAACTGCCTCAAAAACAAAGGTTCAAACACATAACATGCATACGCTGCTACCAATGCATAGTTATAATTCATCATCGTCATCACTTTCCTCCTCACTGTCCATAGCGACACTGTGGTTGTTACAGTCACGGCAACCACAGAGGGCTGTGCACTTCATTCTTCCTTTCAAACATGAGCATCGGTTGCCAGTGCATGGGTTTGCCTTGCATTGACATTTCGTGGTTTTCATCATGATTTGGGCCGGCCATCCATCCATCCATCCATCCATTTAATCTTTAGATCTCCTCCTTCCTCTTCCCATCAATTGCCATCAGGATTTTCAGCTGTGATCATTGGTTGAAGAGCCGATAGCCAGATTTTGGACTGATAGTTTGCTCGTTTGGTGTGCAGTAGTAAGCAATCAGCGTTCTGTGGTAGAGCTCTCTCAGTTGTGCCATCATTGATGTTTGAAGCGAGCGCTGCTACCATACAATGCACAGGTCGGTTTCTCAATTCCTGGGGGAAGTGAGGAGAGAGCAAACTCCTTTCCTAGCAGCTGCAGAGCAGTGATGTGGTCATCATTGGCTTAAGACCTTTCTTCTACTTCAGACCTGGTTTGAGAAAAGCAAACAATACATGCATGTACCACTAGATTAAGGTATGCCAAAAATTGAGCTAGTGGCTTTTTTAATCAACCTCCTATAGGAGAAAAAAGAGTAAATTGATACTAAAATGCCACTAGCTCCACTTCTGGCAAAATTTATTAGGGTACTTAAACTAATGGAGACTGCCAGTATCCTACATACCACCCGACATATAATATTGATAACACCCAGGTTTTAAAGCAGAAGTAGGTCTTATGGACGGGTTCTTTAATCTTATCAATTTAATAATATCTGCTTGGTTTATCGATACTTACAGTGAAGCAGGTTGAAGTTGCTCAAGCCTCCGCTTGTATGCCATAACATATTTGCTCCTACATGAGAGACGATATTGAGCATGTCGTGTGATTGTGAGCTGACAAAAGAGAGTAGCTGCTGATCCTCTATGAATCATGCGGCTTCAATCAATTCATCTGAAGACATTACCGTTTAACTCGTGACGAGGCAAAAAGTATTGAAAGTTTGCGCAATTAGGCTACATTAGGTTTACCGATATTTCTCTATAAGATAGTTTAGGCACGCTAAGGCTCGCCAAATTGGAACTAGTACAACGCTACTAGCTTCACTTTTAGCGTATCTAAATTACCTGTAGGCCCCATCTGTTCAATCAGTCTTCAAGGGAATTACATGTATGTGTCCGTCATCAGGACATCATTTTGTAGTACGGTACACATCAATGCAAACCTCACCTCCTTCTAGTGTCTGAATCTGATGGAGTTGCTCTCGCCATTTGTTTACATATTATTTTGTCTCCTTCCGACAGACCACACATACTTTGGGTAGCATGGGACCAGGGATAATATGGGTCTTTGCCTGAGACCTAGTGTACTTTGCTGACACCGGTGTGCTGACATATGTCTTCCTCAGGCTCATCATATTCCTACAAGAAACACCAATTAGGTATACTTCTTTGTAGCAGGACCACACAAAAAATGGCATATTGTTTCTGGTAAAATACATATGGGTACAAATTTACAATAGATATATTATAATTATTATGATGTGAAACTGAAGAAAAGTAAACTCACAAGCAGCCTAAGGGCAAAACTTCTAACACTGGCTCATTGTGTGAGTTTGGTTGGTGATCCAGAGGCCACTTGCATTTTAATTAATAGTAAAATTGAGTCAAAAACTTATTCCAGAAATTCAATTCAGTGCTGACCACTATACCTTTCTATAGTGTAACTTAAGTACATTAGTAAGAGACAGGTTTGGTTTGTAAGCACTCACTTTTATCTTCCTTTTGGTTGACTTTGCAGCCGCTTGTATTTTGCTGCCACTAGCAAATCTGAGCAGACATCCTGAAAGTGGATGATGATGGCTCCTTATCTAAGGCTGCCCATTTCTCAGCGGCACTGATGACTTTCTTCCGCTTTTCTTCACTCCTCAGTGGTACTAGGGTCTCCACTAAGCCTCTATGCTCTAAATGGCACACACACTCCATCCTACTTATGGACAAAACCTGCTAGCATGATGAAGAAAGCAACATTTTCTAATAAAAACAAAATTCTCAAATCATCCAGTCTCATTCTGAAAAAAATACATCTTACATCCAAAACGGTTGTCCAATGCAATCACTCATACTGACCCTAGAAAAATGGTTATTTTAGCAATTCAGTTTGAAAATGAATTAAAAAGGGGATAACTCCTTAAATTTGAGAGTAATTTGGAATTTATAGTTTTAGTGACAGAATATTTATGGTACACCTATGCCATTAAAATCTCCATAGTTTTTTACATAGGAATCAATCAAAACAAGGTATATACTCCTTTTTTTCTGCAGACCTGAAAGATAATTGGCTTCTGACAATAGACTAAGTGACTGCTTCTAGGCCAATGACAACACATATATACCTGATGTTCTCCCAAATCGAGTGTGAATATAAATATCAGCAGCCTACCCTGGAGAGATGAGTTCCTTGTGCCAGCCGTCCTGTAGCCGAGTTGATATAATATAATATTTAGCTGTAAGGGTTAAATAGCAGTGCCACATAAGCCAGCATGCTCATGGAAAATTAAGGTGATTTTGGCATCAGATCTAATACTTGATTAATTTAAATTTGTAATGGCAAAATTAATAGCTAAAGATTGCAGGCTAAATGTATATATTAGGACAGCTGAAACTAGTTGGTGTGTTAGAATTCGACAATGCTCTCTCAGATAAGTGAAGCCAGTAAGACGGACTGTCATGTGTTTATCAGCGTCAGATTTGATGCTGAGACAGAAGCAATATTACAGAGGATCTTCCTGTTATTTTTATAACATCTGATCTATGGACATTACAGGCACTGAGAAATAATTGACTGAAAGTTAAAGTTTTGCTAATGATTGATATCAATAACATACCCTTGCTGAGGATCTTGTTGCTATTTTTATAACACCTGATCTGACATATTGACATTACAGGCCCTTACAAATATATTTTCGAATATTGAAGTTTTGCTAAGGTTAGAAATCAGTAGCTAACCCTGGTTGAGAAAAAATTCTCGTTTCACCGTTTTTGCTGTTTACATTGTTTTGTATGAGTCTTTGTGTCAGCAATTGCGATGGTGTTGATATGGGGTGATTTCTGTTGATTTTTGCTGAATGAATTAGTTATTTTGTAGCTGGTCATGTATGCATATTGCCTACAATTTCAAGCAAGTCATTGTCGTCATAGTATGGAAAGATGCATTAGATGTGAAAGCATGAGCGTGCTGCAAACACAAAGCGGCACTTTTATTTCACCCTCGAACAATGCTATAAAGAGGGTTACTGCTATCAGCTTCGATGTCCCAGAATAATTATAACTATCAATCAGGCGGCCAATAGATTGATACCAGGATATTTTTTGACCAGGGTATGCTGCTAGTTTTTAACTGATTTATAAACAAAACTTCTACACAAGAGTATCAAAGTTAGGCGGAGAAGCCCTGTCAATATACACAACAGGCATCACATGTCACTCATATATAAAAATGTACTAGAGCAGGAACCTGGATCAAACCTCTTAGTGACCTAGTGATTGGTACATATGAGAATTTACTTTAACTTGAGTCAAAACAGAATGATACAGCATACTCTAACCTCGCAATTAAAAAATTAATATGCTGTATATCTGACAAAAATCTGATAAAAAACAATTGACGAATTGCCACCTGATTGCTCCCTAACAGTCTCAACTGGTCTTTGTCAGCAAACTCAGATCAGAGAGTAAATATTAAGTAGACTTTACTTTTACAAGAGTTTGTTTGCATTCCTACAATGGCAGAATATAGCGGCAATGACTACATCTAGGTCAATAACAATACATATATATACTTGATGTGCTGCCAAATTGATTGTGCTTTCTTTAGCAGTTTGCTCAATTTTGCAGTAAACTCATCAAGAAAGTTCTGACGTGATGCCAAGCAACACACAGACATCTGAGCTGGCAAGAATATTATTATTTTTATTTTTCTATGTAGTGCAGAAGTAGAATTGTGTGCATGTGGTGTTTTGCAGACCATGAGCGATACCCTTATACCCTTTATCCTGATAGAATGTTTTGCTAGCAATTTTTCATCATTCGGTACTTTCTAATCACAAATAAATGATTATTGCTGAGTTACATTAAAACTTTCAAATAAGTTTCATAGCTGCTGAGTAGAAGTTTTAAACGACCTGGTATTTAAGTGCTGCTTTTAAGCTTTTCCCTGTTGTTGTGCATATACCCAGTTATAAAACGGTATGAATGATTTCACAGTAATCAGTGTAGATAACCTTAAATTTGCTCCGCCCAATTGATGTGTGTGTGTTTGAATCAATATATAAAATATACAAAAGTGGCGCAATATGATTTTGAATGGCACTTGAGTTTGGGGGAGAGGGACAAGGATCGATAGCATGTTAACACTGGCTTTGAGAAGTTTCCTTCAAGCTGCTGAGAGAAATATAATAGTACATGTCCCATCTTTGATGCCTCACGTTTATCTTGACAGATCGCCCTTGCCAAATTTCAGTGTCTTTGTTTAGATGTTTTGCTAGTAATCTGATAAATATCAGCAGCCTACCCTGGAGAAAAGAATCCCTGGGATCAGCCTTCTTGTAGTCAAACTGATAATTATTATTGAATCATTTTGTGATGAAATACCTGATTGCAATGACAAACTTTCTAATATTTAGCTGTAAGGGTTAAATACCAGTGCCACATTGTACATAGGCGAGCATACCAATGGAGAACATGCACACTTTTGCCTTCAGATCCAATGCTTGTTCAATTCAGACTAGTAATGGCAAAAATTCATAGAAGAAAATTACAGGCTAAATGTATTATAGGAAAGTTGAAATTAATTAGCGTGTTAGAATTTGACACCAAAGTCACACCAATAAAGCCAGTCGCAAGGGCTGTTTCAAAATCTTGCAAGTTTTGCTAAGGCTAGAAATGAGTAGCTAATCATGGTTGAAAAAAAAATTCTTGTTTCACCATTCATGATGTTTACATTGTTATGCACTGTTCTATGGGTGAGCAATTACATGATATGTGCTTGGGTTGGCATTGATACCAGGTTATGCCTGTTTATTTTAGTAGGACAAATGAGTTATTCTCCTAGCTGGTCATGTACAATTTCAAGCAAGTAATTGTTGTAACAAGCATTTGATGTGAAAGCAATGAACTTCCTCTGAGGGAGTTCATTGGTGAACGCATGGGCGTGCTGCAAATATAAAGCGCCACTTTTATTAACCCTCGAACAATGCTATAGAGAGGGTTACTGCTATCTGCTTTGGTGTCTCAGAATGATCATAACAAACAATTGGGCAGCAAATAGATTGATACCAGGATATTTTATGACCAGGGTATACTGCTAAATCTTAACTGATTTATAAACAAAACTTCTAAACAAGGGTATCAAAAATTGGCAGAGCTGCCCTGTCGAAACAAACAACAGGCATCATATATAACTCATATATAAAACATGTACTAGAGAAGGATCCTGGGTTGAGCATCTTGATTACATTGAATGTTTTCACAAAGCTATTTTCTAGCCAAGGTGACAGCTATCTCACTTTGTAACCCAGTGATTGACAAATGCTGCAGCAAATTCTATTATCAAAATTACAAAATAATATGCTATATATCTGACTCAAATCCGAGTAAATAATAATTGAATAACTTTTATCTGATTGCTCGCTAACTGCCTGCACTGGCCTTTGTCAGTGATTACTACCGTGGCCTATAACTGCCAGAGCATGAAGTGAAAACACACATTGACCCGCTACAAATTGAGACATTTACCCGCCGCAAAACAGTTTTTACAAAATGACCCGCCGCAAATTGAGACATTTATCCGCCGCAACTCCATTTCTGCAAAATACCCCGCCACAAATCAGTTTTTGCAAAATACCCCGCCGCAAATCCAGAGATTTACCCGCCACAAATTATTTACTGCAAAATACCCCGCCACAAATCGGTTTTTGCAAAATACCCTGCCGCAAATTCAGAGATTTACCCGCCACAAATCGTTTTCTGCAAAATACCCCTCCGCAAATTCGGAGATTTACCCGCCACAAATCGTTTTCTGCAAAATACCCCGCCGCAAATTCAGAGATTTACCCGCCACAAATTGTTTTCTGCAAAATACCCCGCCGCAAATTCAGAGACTTACCCGCCACAAATCGTTTTCTGCAAAATACCCCGCTGCAAATTCAGAGATTGACCCGCTGCAAATCGGTTTTTGCAAAATACCCTGCCACAAATTTCTCGGTTTTCTTGCCATCTACTGTCACCTCATCTCCAGGTGCCCATGATGATGTTATCTGTGTGCCAATATTGCAAGAGCTCCACCCTAGGGGATAGAATGGTTGGTGAGACCCACCACACATTCTATCCTTACCCATCATACTTCTGTATCCCAGAACTAGGACTAGGAGGAAGCCCTTGTTTGATCCACACCATAGAACAATTTTAATTGCTACTTCTCATCAAGGACTTACACCTGTGTCAGTCCTTGTTCTCATATTGTTCACACGTGCTTGTTGATTGATTGAATGACTACATTCATATTGTTTTCCAATTTCATTTGTATGTTGGTATTATGTGCATCCAATAAGTTCTTGGACTATTGCCAGAAGATCACAACTCCAAATTTTAGTACAGCAATATGGCACAACTCCAAGACAATCTCTTGCCTGTTGCCTTTTTACATATCGGTAATACGTATTCTTTAAAACAATTAGTCTTTCCTCCATTTGCCGCAGGTAAATCAGCAAATTTGCAGCAGGTCATTTTGCAAAAACTGAATTGGAGCAGGTCAATGCCTGAATTTGTAGCAGGTCTTTTTGCAAAAACTGATTTGTAGCAGGTCTTTTTGCAAAAACTGATTTGTAGCAGGTCAATGCCTGAATTTGTAGCAGGTCTTTCCGCAAAAACTGAATTGTAGCAGGTCAATGCCTGATTTGTAGCAGATATTTTTGTAAAAACTGATTTGTAGCAGGTCTTTTTGCAAAAACTGATTTGTAGCAGGTCAATGCCT
The DNA here is from genome assembly GCA_914767715.1 of Membranipora membranacea. Taxonomy (NCBI): domain Eukaryota; kingdom Metazoa; phylum Bryozoa; class Gymnolaemata; order Cheilostomatida; family Membraniporidae; genus Membranipora; species Membranipora membranacea. The sequence continues at coordinate 5,903,086 of OU612071.1, read as the reverse complement.
GAATTTGTAGCAGGTCTTTTTGCAAAAACTGATTTGTAGCAGGTCAATGCCTGAGTTTGTAGCAGGTCATTTTGTAAAAAATCCTATTTGCAGCAGGTCAATGTGTGAATTTGCAGTAGGTGTATGTCTGAGTTCGCAGCGGGTTATTTTGCAAAACTTGATTTGTGGCAGGTAAATCTCTGAATTTGCGGCGGGGTGTTTTGCAAAATCCGATTTGCAGCAGGTCAATCTCTGAATTTGCGGCGGGGTATTTTGCACAAAACGATTTGTGGCGGGTAAATCTCTGAATTTGCGGCAGGGTATTTTGCAGAAAACAAATTGTGGCGGGTAGATCTCTGAATTTGCGACGGGGTATTTTGCAAAATCCGATTTGCAGCAGGTCAATCTCTGAATTTGCGGCGGGGTATTTTGCACAAAACGATTTGTGGCGGGTAAATCTCTGAATTTGCGGCGGGGTATTTTGCAGAAAACAAAATGTGGCGGGTAAATCTCTGAATTTGCGACGGGGTATTTTGCAAAAACCGATTTGTGGCGGGTAAATCTCTGAATTTGCGGCAGGGTATTTGGCAAAAACCGATTTGCCGCAGGTCAATCTCTGAATTTGCGGCGGGGTATTTTGCAGAAACCGATTTGTGGCGGGTAAATCTCTGAATTTGCGGCGGGGTGTTTTGCAAAAACCGATATGTGGCGGGTAAATCTTAAAATTTGCGGCAGGGTATTTTGCAAAATCCGATTTGTGGCGGGGTATTTTGCAGTAAATAATTTGTGGCGGGTAAATCTCTGAATTTGCGGTGGGGTATTTTGCAAAATCCGATTTGCAGCAGGTCAATCTCTGAATTTGCGGCGGGGTATTTTGCAGAAACAAATTGTGGCTGGGTATTTTGCAGTAAAAAATTTGTGGCGGGTAAATCTCTGAATTTGCGGCAGGGTATTTTGCAAAAACCGATTTGTGGCGGGTAAATCTCTGAATTTGCTGCGGGGTATTTTGCAAAAACCGATTTGTGGCGGGTAAATCTCTGAATTTGTGGCAGGGTATTTTGCAAAATCCGATTTGCAGCAGGTCAATCTCCGAATTTGCGGCGGGGTATTTTGCAGAAAACAATTTGTGGCGGATAACTCTCTGAATTTGCGGCGGGGTATTTTGCAAAAACCCATTTGTGGCGGGTAAATCTCTGAATTTGCGGCAGGGTATCTTGCAAAATTCGATTTGTGGCGGGTAAATCTCCGAATTTGCGGCGGGGTATTTTGCAGAAAACAATTTGTGGCGGGTAAATCTCTGAATTTGCGGCGGGATATTTTGCAGTAAATAATTTGTGGCGGGTAAATCTCTGAATTTGCGGTGGGGTATTTTGCAAAAACCGATTTGTGGCGGGTAACTCTCTGAATTTGCGGCAGGGTATTTTGCAAAATCCGATTTGCAGCAGGTCAATCTCTGAATTTGCGGCGGGGTATTTTGCAGAAAACAATTTGTGGCGGGGTATTTTGCAGTAAAAAATTTGTGGCGGGTAAATCTCTGAATTTGCGGCAGGGTATTTTGCAAAAAACGATTTGTGGCGGGTAAATCTCTGAATTTGCTGCGGGGTATTTTTCAAAAACCGATTTGTGGCGGGCAAATCTCTGAATTTGTGGCAGGGTATTTTGCAAAATCCGATTTGTGGCGGGGTATTTTGCAGTAAATAATTTGTGGCGGGTAAATCTCTGAATTTGCGGCAGGGTATTTTGCAAAAAACGATTTGTGGCGGGTAAATCTCTGAATTTGCTGCGGGGTATTTTTCAAAAACCGATTTGTGGCGGGTAAATCTTAAAATTTGCGGCAGGGTATTTTGCAAAATCCGATTTGTGGCGGGGTATTTTGCAGTAAATAATTTGTGGCGGGTAAATCTCTGAATTTGCGGTGGGGTATTTTGCAAAATCCGATTTGCAGCAGGTCAATCTCTGAATTTGCGGCGGGGTATTTTGCAGAAAACAAATTGTGGCTGGGTATTTTGCAGTAAAAAATTTGTGGCGGGTAAATCTCTGAATTTGCGGCAGGGTATTTTGCAAAAACCGATTTGTGGCGGGTAAATCTCTGAATTTGCTGCGGGGTATTTTGCAAAAACCGATTTGTGGCGGGTAAATCTCTGAATTTGTGGCAGGGTATTTTGCAAAATCCGATTTGCAGCAGGTCAATCTCCGAATTTGCGGCGGGGTATTTTGCAGAAAACAATTTGTGGCGGATAACTCTCTGAATTTGCGGCGGGGTATTTTGCAAAAACCCATTTGTGGCGGGTAAATCTCTGAATTTGCGGCAGGGTATCTTGCAAAATTCGATTTGTGGCGGGTAAATCTCCGAATTTGCGGCGGGGTATTTTGCAGAAAACAATTTGTGGCGGGTAAATCTCTGAATTTGCGGCGGGATATTTTGCAGTAAATAATTTGTGGCGGGTAAATCTCTGAATTTGCGGTGGGGTATTTTGCAAAAACCGATTTGTGGCGGGTAACTCTCTGAATTTGCGGCAGGGTATTTTGCAAAATCCGATTTGCAGCAGGTCAATCTCTGAATTTGCGGCGGGGTATTTTGCAGAAAACAATTTGTGGCGGGGTATTTTGCAGTAAAAAATTTGCGGCGGGTAAATCTCTGAATTTGCGGCAGGGTATTTTGCAAAAAACGATTTGTGGCGGGTAAATCTCTGAATTTGCTGCGGGGTATTTTTCAAAAACCGATTTGTGGCGGGCAAATCTCTGAATTTGTGGCAGGGTATTTTGCAAAATCCGATTTGCAGCAGGTCAATCTCCGAATTTGCGGCGGGGTATTTTGCAGAAAACAATTTGTGGCGGATAACTCTCTGAATTTGCGGCGGGGTATTTTGCAAAAACCCATTTGTGGCGGGTAAATCTCTGAATTTGCGGCAGGGTATCTTGCAAAATTCGATTTGTGGCGGGTAAATCTCCGAATTTGCGGCGGGGTATTTTGCAGAAAACAATTTGTGGCGGGTAAATCTCTGAATTTGCGGCGGGATATTTTGCAGTAAATAATTTGTGGCGGGTAAATCTCTGAATTTGCGGTGGGGTATTTTGCAAAAACCGATTTGTGGCGGGTAACTCTCTGAATTTGCGGCAGGGTATTTTGCAAAATCCGATTTGCAGCAGGTCAATCTCTGAATTTGCGGCGGGGTATTTTGCAGAAAACAATTTGTGGCGGGGTATTTTGCAGTAAAAAATTTGCGGCGGGTAAATCTCTGAATTTGCGGCAGGGTATTTTGCAAAAAACGATTTGTGGCGGGTAAATCTCTGAATTTGCTGCGGGGTATTTTTCAAAAACCGATTTGTGGCGGGCAAATCTCTGAATTTGTGGCAGGGTATTTTGCAAAATCCGATTTGCAGCAGGTCAATCTCCGAATTTGCGGCGGGGTATTTTGCAGAAAACAATTTGTGGCGGATAACTCTCTGAATTTGCGGCGGGGTATTTTGCAAAAACCCATTTGTGGCGGGTAAATCTCTGAATTTGCGGCAGGGTATCTTGCAAAATTCGATTTGTGGCGGGTAAATCTCCGAATTTGCGGCGGGGTATTTTGCAGAAAACAATTTGTGGCGGGTAAATCTCTGAATTTGCGGCGGGGTATTTTGCAAAAACCGATTTGTGGCGGGAAAATCTCTGAATTTGCGGCGGGGTATTTTGCAAAAACCGATTTGTGGCGGGAAAATCTCTGAATTTGCGGCGGGGTATTTTGCAAAAAAACCGATTTGTGGCGGGTAAATCTCTGAATTTGCGGCAGGGTATTTTGCAAAAACCGATTTGTGGCGGGTAAATCTCTGAATTTGCGGCGGGGTATTTTGCAAACACCGTTTTTTGGCGGGTAAATCTCTGAATTTGCGGCAGGGTATTTTGCAAAAAACCGATTTACAGCAGGTCAATCTCTGAATTTGCGGCAGGGTATTTTGCAGAAAACGATTTGTGGCGGGTAAATCTCTGAATTTGCGGCGGGGTGTTTTGCAGCAAACGATTTGTGGCGGGTAAATCTCTGAATTTGCGGCGGGGTATTTTGCAGAAAACGATTTGTGGCGGGTAAATCTCTGAATTTGCGGCAGGGTATTTTGCAAAAACTGACTTGTGGCGGGTAAATCTCTGAATTTGCGGCGGGGTATTTTGCAGTAAACGATTTGTGGCGGGTAAATCTCTGAATTTGCGGCGGGATATTTTGCAGAAAACGATTTGTGGCGGGTAAATCTCTGAATTTGCGGCGGGGTATTTTGCAAAAACTGATTTGTGGCGGGGTATTTTGCAGAAATGGATTTGCGGCGGGTAAATGTCTCAATTTGCGGCGGGTCATTTTGTAAAAACTGTTTTGCGGCGGGTAAATGTCTCAATTTGTAGCGGGTCACCGTGTGTTTTCGCTTCATGCTCTGGCAGTCATAGGCCACTGTAGATTACAGATAAGCTGTTAATTATTATCTAGATGTTATTTGTACAAGGTTTTGTTTACATTCCTACAATGACAGTATATAGTGACAATGACTGCATCTAGGTCAATAACAACACATATATACCTGATGTTCTGCCAAATTGAATCTGTAACAAGATGCCAAATTTTTTCAGTCAACCCATCAAGCAAATTATGAGTCAATGCCAAGCAACAAACAAACAAACACCTGAGCAGGGAATAATAATATTAACAAGATTACCACATTACAGAGATGGCAGTGATACACTCGATATGGTGCACTTTGGGGTGTAAACTAACAACTAGTTAATGGCAAATGCTCAATTCATATAAATATTCAACTCACTGAATTATATTATTCTACCTCTGAACCGACAACCATCAAAGTAACTTAATCCTGATCGACCTGTCCTGTTACGGTGATATCGAACCTAGAGATAGACAAAAACACGGGTGAGAGACATCGTCATGATAGAAAAACATATACAATATAAACAGAACAAGATATAAACTCGCAACCACAATCACACAATCATCTTGGTTAGGTTTACTTAGCTGATTGCATATTCTGTTTTTGTTGGTGTTTTTCAGTAGGTTTTTCTTGTTATTATAATACTATCTAATACTGAATATATGGCTAGGTATCTATGTACTGTTGCCACATATTTCAGCTCCAATTAATGGCTGATGTGCTCAGTTCTCTTGGTGGGTCAAGAGTCCCCGAGCTAAGCTCTTCACTTGCTATTAATACTTCATTCACTCTCCCTAATCATCCATGTTCATTCATGTTTGAACTAAGCGTCCTCATTAATACTGTTAACATATTTGTAAGACATTGTAGTTGTCTTCTCATCATGTTCATGAAAAGACTACTAGCAAAAGTAATACCTAAATTCCTCATACTCACAATCTCTACTAGCATTCATATTACGCGTAACCACATTCATCTAAAATCGTTCACAACAGCAGGCCTGTCAATATAAGCATAAGTCATGAATGAAAGAATCTTAATCTGGATAAAAGTATTCTTGCTGTCACCAAGGTATGCTGTGTTGTTTATTGACTAGAAGCCTATATTGATACTTGTATTGCCAGTGCTTGGCTGTCAATATAAGCTGGTATTAGGAATGTTTCACCGGGTACGCTGTGAATGTTTCCTGATTATTTGCAAACTTCTAAGCATGGATATCCAAATTTGGCAGAGGAGCCCTGTCAAGTTAAATGTGAGTCATCAAATATCACATAATTATGTATCATGTGTTATTTATTCGTCGGCAAGCATGAAGGAAACTTCTGCAAAGCCAGAATAATCCTGACATCGATAATGTTGAGCCACTTATTTTCTTTGTACTACAGATGTAGAATTGTGCATGTGGTGTTTTGCAGACCATGGATGCTACCCCGGTTACAAAGGAACCTGATAGCATGTTTTTCAAGCTGTTTTACATCTTTGGCACTGTCTACGTACAAATAAATGATTGTTGCCGAGTTACAGCAGACCTTGCCAACTCTCATAGCTGCAAAATAATAGTTTTAAATGACCTGGTATAAATGCAGAGCATGGTTTTGCAGGCATCTCACAGTTTTTATAGTTATCACTGATTCTCTGAGTTGTGATACACCACGATGCGAGCTTTCCTGTTCTTTGTGCAGAAGAACTCATCAGACATCTGAGCATGTATTTAGTAACTTGACTTTAGTTCTTAGAGAGAAGGCAATCCCAAACTCAAAAAACCTAAATCCTACTTGACTGTTTACACATCGCAGCACAAACTTGATGTGCTGGAAACTGTTACAAGTCCATCATCTTTACATATATACTGTTCATAGCCTAATTTCTTTTCGAACATAGCATAATTACATTAATCTCATCAATCATATACATATTGATTTGATTGAAAAAAATGAAAATTGGAATTGTCTTCTGGAACAAAAATCCTTTGCTCTCCTTAATAATTTTCCTAATGGTTTGCTGAGTGGTATTGGTGTGGCACAATGTCAGATTTAGTTGAGACGGCACAATCCAATTATTGCAATATTCAAGTGTTACACCAGGAAGGCAGACCAGTCCAAAATTGTATTGTTATTGGAGGGAATATGCTTAGCTATGAGAAGGCCTGTGTAGTGCATTGACCAAGCCATAGCCTATTTACATTATTTACAATCGGATTGAAAATATTGCATGTGTAGCCAGCCTTAACTGTGAATGAATATCTGGCAACAAATATCTGCACCTGATACTAAAAGTCTGCGATGGCCTTTATCAGCGAATACAGAACAGCCGTTAGAGGTTGGCTAAACTTTATTTTGAAAAGGGTTGTTTGCATTCCTATAATGGACGTATATAGTTGCAATGTCTGCATCAAGGTCAATTACAAGTGATGCAAATATACCTGCCAAACTTAACAATGTGTTTGCTGAGAAGGAGCCAACACATTGACTAAAGTAGCCCCTTGTCACCATAGCTTGAGGAACTATTATGAGAGCTGCAATATAAGAAACATATGTGATGGGTAGTTTTATCTTAGACAGTGTTACATTCGATCAGAGAAGACAAATCCAAAATCAAAATCCAAAAAATTCTCCTACTCGATTCGTTGTTTCTGCTCTCGTAACAGCAATTCTTATCTACCATATTTCGCCATCAGAAGACAACGCAGCACATACTTGATCTACTGGTGTCGATGATCCTTACATACTTACCATTTATAGCTTTTACAAGTCCATGATGACAGATGTCAATAACCACAAACAATTATTGATTGAATGAGAAATGCTGAAGTCAAAGATAGTGGAAAAATTTTCTTGGACCACAAACCTCTTCTCTAATTAATAATTTTCCTAATGGTCTACCTATTGGTATTTTTAGCATATATACAAAACACATTTTTCCTGATGCATTACACCTGATGCATAAGGATATTTGTTTTAGGCATGGACATATGTGTCATTTATGACTTGATATGCAAATGAAAAAATAAGATATATTTAGAGAGTGATGACATTTCATTCATGAGCCCTCACTTGGTTTGTCAAGTTGCGTAATTTGTAAGACAGCCGAACAAGTTTATTTTGACATCATGTCAAGCATAGATATATGCAGCATAGTCAATACCCACGGACAATTATTGATTGAAAAAAACCGCTGAAGTTGAATGGAGTGGAAATGTCTTTTGGAACGACAATCCTTTCCTCTAGTTACTTATTTTCCTGATGGTTTTCCTATTGATATTCTTAGCATCTATATAAAGCACCTGATGCATTACGATATTTGTTTTATGCATGGTCTTATGTGTCATTATGACTTGATAAGGATATAAGAAAATTGATATATTTAAAGAGTGAGATTTTATGGACAAACCGTTAAAGAGGCCATATGTGAGATGAGTGAGATGCACAAACAGTCAGTTGGTTTGTCCATAAATGTGAGAACGTCAGACGTTTGCCTTACAGAGCAAACTTGATATACTTGAGTCTTCTGGACCCACAACTATTTCCACTAACTAATAATTTTCCTAATGGTTTTCATATTCATGTTTGAAGAATTCATACAAAGCACAGTTTAAAAAGTGAGATGAGAGATGAGGATTATAGCATTACAAAGCAAGCTTGATTTACCAATATAGCACCAGAACAGAACAAGAACTTTAGGCTGGAGGATGTACGATAATACTACATATTTCACATGTTATGAAAAGGTTATATGTACAAATCTGCCGGAAACTGTTAAGGGTTGACGATCCTTAAATATTATCGGTTCATATGTACGTACATAGCCGTTACCAAGCATGATTACCATTGTCAAAAACAATATTGATTGGAAAACATTTTCTGAAATTAAAGAGAGTGGAAAATTCTTCCGGAACTACACTCCTTTCCTCTGATTAATAATTTTCCTAATGGTTTTCCTATTATAGTTTTAGGATTCATACAAAGCCCTGTTTACCTGATGCATTACACCTGACGCATTAGGATATTTGTTTTATACATTGTCATATTAAGTGTCATTTATGACTTGATCAGAAACAAAAGAAATGGATACATTTAAAGAGTGAGACTTTATGCATGAACAGTCATTTGGTTTGTCAACAATATAGAGATCAAGTCTTGATTTACTAAGATATCACGAGAACAGAACAGGCATGAAACAAGGTTTTAAGGCTGGAGGATGGAAGAAAATACTACATATCTCACATGTAATGAAGAAGATATATGTACTAATATACATTTAGAAGGCTTCTCAACCGCTCTGGATGTCATCTCTGCTCTCGTAACAGCCATTCATATCTACATCATCTCCTGTCTCGTGAAGCCAGAGAAAAAACAAACTGTTTTCCTTTTTACATTGTACTATACAAACGTACTAGACATCTGCATTTGTGTGAGTGCCTTCCTTGGACATTTATGTCGACTCCGAAAATTGGCATTACAGTACGTCGCTGTAGCAAATGTATTCACATCTGTAGCGCATGTTCTGTATTTGTCAAGGTATGCAGCTCTGCTATTCTCTCTTGTTGATCGATGGCTTCTTATGGCAAAGCCGTTTTACTACGCCTCTAGCCTATTCATAAGAAGGTATCCACTCTGGCTTTCTTTGGTCACAGTATGCTGGATACCCCTAGTAGTTACACTTGCAGTCATTGGCTACAGAAAACAATGCTTTGATGCTGGTATCGGGATGTTATTTTGTGACAGTGATCACTATATTTACTGCATTCCATTCATATCCCTATTCATATTGTTAGCGTTGCTCATTGTAATTTTCGGCATACTGTTTGTTATCCAGTACAGGCTATTTGTGAAAACACAAGAAGAATTTTCTTCTGAGCAAAGAAATGCCACAAGCTATGTGTTTGTATCGGCAACAATCCATTTTGTATTCATTCTGATACTAACTGTAGGCGGAGCGACTAGCATTCTGACAAACACACAGTCAGTAAAACCCCTGATCGTTATAATCAATGTCGCATATGGCGTTCTCAATAATCTGGCTTTCGCGATAACCACAAAACCTTACCGACAGAAGCTGAGAGAGGTATTTAGCTTCCACAAATGTTGTGAGAGAAGATAAAACAGCCTCACGGTCATGTGGGCCCAAACTTTAAGTGGCAGCACTACTTTAGGGGTGAAACATTACTATGAAACAAATGGATGTGAGCAGTTGCTTTGAACATGTTTTGTTGTTTCATTTTTAATGTATACTGTGGACTGTAACATCGACCTATGCTATGCATTGAATTTCTTTTTGTTTGCACTGATAATGCAATCCTGTTTTTTCTAAAGTTCTGTAAGTGACATAAAACTTTATTTATCAGTTCCGAAAGGATATTTGGCCAGTTGTTGACTACGGGCGTGTGAATTGTCATAGGACATGTTGTGAGGCAGTCACGACATGTATAATTTGTAAGACAGTCATGGGACGCTATCAGAGATGTTGAATAGAATCTTAAAGCCTTCTTTTTCGACAAAGTTCTTGTCACGCATCGAGTCAAAAGATTTGGATAGATATCAATACACCCTCAACCTTTGATTTCATGGAACTAATGTGATGAACCCTTCATAACTGGTTTAATTTTGAAATGTATCAAATAATTTAAATCAAATGTAAATTGGTTCGATACCAAGGATTCCCCCTGGAACCTCCTTCATATCACGTCTTACAAAAATAAATAGTTCAATGATTTGGATGAAACAATATGTAGCTATATACAGACAGTAATCTGCATATACCAATATTTTAACAACAATTTAGGTACATATATATATATTTCTTTTGTTTTTTCACCAATATTTGCACGCTGTATTTGTAAGCTGTTGCTAGACAAGTGAATAATCCATGTTAAGGTCAAGGTCACAAAGTTTATCTTGCTGTTTGCTAAGAAACAGAAGATTGGGGTGCCCCTAAAGAGGGACGCAAGGTGCCCTAATCCTCATACTGAGAATGTGATACATCCTAGAAAACTAGAATGCATCCTAGAGGTGAGGCCATAGGGGGCCTCCTAATCATAAGTGTCTTATCTTAGAGTCTTAAATTAGTTGCCTAACAATAACTATGTGATGGTGAGGGCCAACTTCTTAAGCTTCCACAATACAAATAATGTGTGTTTGACATAGGCTCTTAGCTGATTGAATGTCCTGTCTGTCGCATGAGCCTCAATGCAACCTTATTTCAAACAATACATGGTTAATTCAATTTATCCACCGTGTTGAACACACCATATGTTTCTGAGCCTCGACAAAGCCTCCTTTGGGTGGGGACATGATCTATTGCAAGAGCCCGAACACTCCATTATGTACTTTCTTTGGACCCAGCGATGGACCCGACTGGCAGTGCAGGTGCATCATAATGTTCTGCCATTCGCCTCTGCTTGGCTGTCATCGAAGGTGCCGAAGAGCCAGATCAGATCAGATCTAACTTATCCCTTAGGCACAAACAATTTCCTAGCTTTGGTTACAGTTGTCATGCCAGTTGATGGCATTGCATGGGTGAAGCCGGCTAATAATACCACATAATACAATTAATAGCGTATATATTATCTCAAATCTTAAACATTTTTCTTAGTGGTCAACAAGGTAACAACTACATTCAGCTGTGCTGAAAAAAACCATGAACAAATAAATTTTTTAAAAGTTGACAAAATAAGCTAATCGGAAATAATCACTGTTGGTTTGCCGCCAGACAATCAAACAAGAGCGAATCAGATGAGTTTTGGCCCCTTTTGTTGGTTCTGGCTTGGTTGTTTGCATGATCAATCCAACGATATAACGGAGGTATATGTTATTTTAGGTGTTGTCACAAGTAAAACATCAGATTATTGTCACACAATAAAACGCTTCTCAATTCTTTTGGACTTTTCATGCTTTGCTAAAGCCAAAAATTGAAGTCTTATTCACAAACAAAGTTAGCCTACTAGACAAGTGTGCTGTCATCAATGTAGAACTTCAGTAGAACATAATGCTGTGCCTGTGATAAAAATTTCACATATAAAAAGGAAAGGCAACTCAAATGAATTCAGCTGGCTGAACATTTATCCAACAATAGAATATTCTTCATTTAACTGATACTGCAGTAGGTACTGCCTGATCTGATCTGTCTAATTTTAAAAGATAAAATGATCATTGACTGCTAAGATATTATAGAACCAGCTGATCAATGAGCTCCTCCCGTAGTTTCATTTAATTTGGAGTTACTCCCCCCCTCAACTTACAGGGTATGGTTTGTGCTTAGATTTTGAGTAACTCTCTGAGTCGCAGCTCATCAGTTTAGGTGCTGACATTGGAGCTGCGTTGATCAGTGCTGTTTTGAGTTGCCACTACAGGGCTGTAGATTAGACAAAATGGTAGGGGAGGCAAAAGTCAAAAGCATCATCAGTAACATCCTCCCCGAAAATTTAAGCGATATAATAAGCAAATGGAAATCCCAGAGGAGCTGATTCTGTCATGGATTATTTAAGTGAGTTTTTAGGCCAATGTGTTTTGCTTTCTAGGGGAGGCAGAGCATCTCTGCTTTCCCTCTAATTAGAGGCCTGTATGTCTTATCTGGTGGTACTGCAGCCATTTTATACTTCCGCTCTGACCTCTCCTTTCCACAGGTAATGTATGGTGATTATCTTTGCGTCTAAAGTAACTTTGCGTATTTGCGTCTTTTTGTCTTTGCATCTTTGCGTCAATAGGTCTCCCTCAAAGGATGTAATTAAAATGTTGAGGTATTGGGATGGGAATTTTTCCACACTTAATAAATGCTGAAAAAAGGACCACATTCAATTCGCTGTCGCCAGGTTTTTATACATAATATGTATATATATATTTTATGATAGATATATATACATATTTATATAACTGTGGTAAATATACATTATCCAACCAGAATACGATGTGTGACTAATGAAGTTGTAAAGAACATAGGAGCGATAAGTGTGTCAGGTGATATTAAGTAGCGATGATACCAAAGATAAGTAGGCCATTCTTACATTAAGTTAGCTCTATATACTGCTCAGGCTTATAGGCCAGTCTTCAATTGCCCCAATCACTTATCTAATCTTTAACTTGTCGTCTTAAATAAGTCGTTCACAATAGTACAGGAATACCCCTTGAGTCAGTTGTCCATGAAATATGGCAAAACCCAACACAGTATGTTAAATCTACAACACCACTAATGTTATATTTCATCACAGATACGGCTATCAGGAGTAGGAGGTAGCTCAGTTGGTTAGAGCGCTTGTCCTCTAGTGCGCGAGCGTTGGAGGCCTCGGGCTCAAATTCCGCTGCAATTTATCCACTACTGGGCTCAATTGACAACCCCTTGTGTACTCCGACCTGCCTGCAAACTGAGCTAGCCACTTCGCAAAGAATATGGTGGCTGCACCCTTAAGGCACCTTTATTTCTCAGTTTTCGGACTGAGACAGACTTACGAGTTTAACCCATTTTTTATCTTAGAGTTGTTCCCCCTACCGCTATCCTATTAACTTAAGCTATGTCTATTCATGTGGTCAGCAGTTATGTACTTATGCAATATGACATAAGCAGTAGTGCTATAGAATTGTAATTCTGAAGCAGCGAATTGTTATTTAATCACAGGGTTAGCAGATTGCCTTGGTTTAACAATAATATTGACACAATGATTAATGGGATACCACAATGGTGCCCCTAACTGTTCAATTATTGATTAGTCGGGAACTGAGGCTTCGATGTGTATTGTAAATGACCGTATTAATTTGGTTAAGAACGTGTGCAGCGCTGTTAGCAGTGAAGATTAGCTAGTTTGTAGTTAGTTAGACAAGCTCTGCTTGTTGGCAAGTAGGCTAAAGCTTGAGTATACATGTCAGGAGAGAAGGAAGTTAAGTAAATATTGCACCACAACTTATAGTGAGTTATTGTAAGTGGTGAGACTCGTGTCGACTTATGGAGATTACATTCTGTGTTGCGAGTCTGTTTGCCTAACTTTGGTTACACTGACAGTGGATAGAGGTGGGGACTGCTCCGCTACTGCTAGGTGAGTTTATGGGCTGTTGCGGTCATTCAGCTCAATGATGTTGGTTTATCTCAATGATGTCGGCTTTGGTTTGGCCGCGAAACAATGATAAGGTAGGGGTTATCGTGCGGTCTTTGCTGTGGACTCATGCTGTTGTAACAGAGTAAGGGAAGGGCGCCTGGCCAGATTGGCTCCAGCACTAAATGCAAGCATTAAGGCTAGATGAGGGTGGTTTAAAGGGACTTCATGCCCCACTTTAAAAGATTGCTTGCATTATTTTTTCACATAGAAATCAGCTTGTAGGTTGCCCCCGTCAGGTGATCTATTGATCACAACATGGTGAATAAATATCTGATTTTATACCCGGTGACAGTTAAGCGGAGTTAGCCTGAGTGACATGGAGCTGGTTATAACTAAGGTCCATGGACCCTTTTTTGTACCCCTGTGTGGGCATTTAGGTCTGAAGGTGTTGGTTAGCCAAGTTGATAGGTAAGACCCTCTTCACAATAGCGTTGATACATGCTCCAAAGCCGCACCCCTTGCGCCTTTGCCCTTCCCTGTCCAAAGCAGTCAATTCCAACTTCTACAGGCAAGCATGTACTCAGTCTAGCCTTGGTAGGCTGTAGGGCGTGGGTGGATGGAGACCAATCCCCCAAACAACAAACCCTGACAGCCTGCTCAGGTTTTACTCTCAGTATGCATTAAAATTCCAATAATTCAGTTCAACACATGAAAAAGTTTAAGAATGGAACTGAGGCTAATGTAGCATCAATAGTTATGAAGTCCCTTCATCTGCTGTGAAATGTGAAGTAGAGCCTGAGGCTAAATGCATAAGCAATGATTTAGGTTCATGGATTAACCTCAACAGGTGATAATATCAGTTGATGGTACTAAGGCTAAACCATGACTAAGGCCAGTGTGATATGCTAATCACAAATATCATGTGATAAGAATTATTTCATCACTCCTCCTCCTAGTACATGATTGATGGTCTTGTACTATTCCCTTAGAGTCTAGTAAAAGTTCTAGTTTCTATTTATTATCAAGATTTATGAACCTGTCATTGCTAGTCATATGACAGGACAATGTTGTCTGTAAACAATTGTGTGCTAATCCCCTCATGAGCATGAGCGGCATCTAGGTTTGCCGCTCATGCTCATGAGGGGATTAGCACACAATTGGCATCTAGGTTTGCGGAGACTTTGCCTGAAATTATTTCTGCATTCATATATGATGCAATGCAATGGCAAAGTTCTTTTAAATTATTCAACTCCAATACTCCTGATAATCTCGGGCGTAGCTTATGAAAATTGGTGCTTGCTGGCTTTGAGTCACCCTATAACTACCCGATTTGATTTCTGATTTTGCTCTCACCTTAGGGTAGTTTTACCAGTCGACAACAGGATGTGACTAGTTGAGATATATAGAATTAGTCAAGTCTTATCATATCAATTAATTATAATATCATTTAGTTGAGGCACATGATGATGGTGTAAGTCTGTGTAAGGTTTACAAAATAATTTCTCCTACTAGCCCTAATTAATTAGTGCCAAACTTTAATTGAATGAGTTGTTTCACCAAAAGTTTATATATATACAAAATTGTATTAGGATTTGCCTTTTCATGCCGATAGTCGGCACAACTCTTCAACTCCCAGATAAATTTGCACTGGGTTCATTCAAGAAAAGAATTCCATTGATCAGGTCAGGTGATGTGAATTTTTATTTGACCGTCTTCTGTGTACATGCAGACATCGGACTGTCCCCCCTAACATGCTTGTGCTTGGTGGGTATCAGCATGTGCATCAACAATGAATGAATCACGCTAAATCACTTGAAACAAACATGGACGTTGATATGCAAAATAAGATAATATATCTCACCCCAATAGATAATTGGTGCCCTTAAACTAGCAAATCAAGTGTCCGCATGGAAACCTGCAACCAATCATAGCATTGATAAGATATATAATAAACCTGCGTTTGGAAATTTCCTCATAAAGAATATGTAACAGGTCAATTGGTGTGATAACGATCGTGTTATCACTAGGTCATGAGACCTGATTCCAGCAGACAACATGGGTCATTTTGTGGATAACTGGAGATGATGCATGCTGTGCTTCTTGTAAGAAGTAGATTTATTTTGTAAGGAAGACTTGACAAGTCTGTAAGTAGTCTGAAGTCTGTAGTCTGTAAGTAATAACTTGATTTTTTTGTTGTCTTTATTTTGTGAATGCTAATTCCATGCGCATGGCTGCGCTGCGTAGTCAAAGTAGAGTCACGGGAATCTGGGTATTCACTTTATGATTCTGAGATTGGGTCTGATTTTCGAGGCTGTTACCAGCACAGGCTCAGACAAACTCTCCCTCATATCAGGTTTACGATGCTAAGATAACGACTTTATACTGCTAATCCCGTTCTGATGTCTGTTTTGTATTAGTTCATTTATTTTCACTGATATAAATGTTTTTACAGATGCTTGGGTAACAACGAAGGAGTCACACTGTAGCCTGAGATCCTAGAAGGAGTCACACTGTAGCCTGAGATCTCTACCAGCATGTCTTTCCACCAACATATTCTCATTGTACACTTAATCGCCTGCGCTGCAGTATATGTACAAGCCACGACGCATAGTAAAATACCTGCCAGCGAAATACAGAGTATTGTAGACGACCATGTGCAGCACCTTACCTATCAACAAAAGATTGATAAAGGTACGTCCAAAACAGCAGAGAGTGAGATAAAACTGCTATCACTCCACCAAACTCCTTGACAATGGGATGCCACTGGCAACAACCATGCAAAATTTAAGTCCTGGAAGCAGTAAGGGAGCATGCTGTGTCCCATGAAGGAGGGGGGGGGGTGGTGCCGATTGGGCAGGTGGGGAGAGGGGCTCAGACCATTTCCTCCTGTGCTTTAGTAGTCAGAGGAAGAATAACCTTCTGACTCATTGCACATGTTGTACTAATTTTCATGACTGGCCAGTAACATTTTAATCTTCTGATCAAAGCCTAAGCATATCTATACATAGCACAGAAGGGGAAGCATTAGCTGATAAAACCTGGCAGCAATTACCCCTTGCTGTCTGTTGCATTTAAAAGTCATAGAAAAACAGATATAACAGGTAGTCATTACCTTTCTATATTGTTCACAATCTGGCAATTTTCATAGTAAATGTCAACTTCTTTCAGCGACTGAGAAGATGCAGTACACGGCACAGCATGGTGTGCCTCAGATCAGCGAGGAGATTTACCAGGCTCTCTCTTCATTCAAACCTGAGCATATCCTCCAAGCAGCTTACACCGCTAACATAACGTCAGAGTGCGCTGACGCTATGCTGTTTATTCTGGAGTCACCACTACCTGCCGGTTTACCTAACTACTTCACAAGCTGGAAACTTAAATGTAAGTACATACTTAGCTAAGATTAACAAGGTTTGCTGTTTAGGCAAGGGAGAGGGAAGAAAACTTCACAATGGAGGTTGAACCAGAACCAGACCTACGTGTGGTAAATGGGAGATTCTCCTCAGGCCCGTAGTTCTAGGGGAAGCAGGTGTGTTCTGACTCCCCTAGAATGCTCAACAGAGTGGCCTAAAAACGCAAAAATTGAATATTCCATGTCAGAATCAGCTCATTTGGGACTTCCATTTGGTTATTGAATGCCTCAAATTGCTCAGGGAGGAGCTTACTGGTGATGCTTCGGACTCGCCTCAGACTTGTGCCTCCCCTACCATTTTTTTCTAAACTACGGCCCTACTCCTAACCCGATTTCATTAGGCGCTTACAGTCACTACGCAATACAAAGAGCTTCAATCATCATAAAAAATGCTTTCTTTGGTTCCTGAATCTCTATTCCATTGAAATGAGGAAACATCGAGCTGAGAAGTTGTCCCACCTTCACTAATAAGGGGACAACTCCCAATCGCGAAAAGTGAAAATTAATTTTAATATGCTGCTCAGATCCAAAAAGTGGTTTTTATAAACTTGTTGGTAATTATTCAACTGCTCCACTCATCAATTCGAATTTGGTTTCACCTCTGTACATCAGTATTCAATTCAATTATCTTCTTTTTTGACTTGTGTTTCGATTCCTTTTTTTCAGTTTTTGACTCTTGGGGTAAGCCTACCGATGGTCTCCTGCTGGGACATTTCAAATGGCCAGGAATGTATGATGAGTGTAAGAATATAACAGCGATGCCTCCAGCTAACAACACTTACCTTAAAGAGGAACTACAAACTAAGTACTGCTCCATGTACATGCCTGTCGTTGTAAGTAACAGAAAACCGGAATGGATATGTTTTCATCTAAATAGAGAGAGGACTATTCAAATTCCTTAGAATTTATGGTCATTTATCAATTTGTTTGAATTTTAACCTAATTTTGCCTAGGTCAATGTCACCTTGTCATTAAAATATTGGTTCAACTTAGCTATTTTAGTTTACCTCTTATATAACTGAGCAGCACGATCCAGTTTTATCACCGAGTTCAGAACTATCCCTAACTCTCTAGTTGGTTTACCCTCCCTGGTTTTATCAGGGAGGGTGGCATCCCTCCCTCCCTGGTTTAATGATGATAAAACTTCAAGAGTTGCCCTTCCATGCCATTGGAGGGACAACTCCAACATTATAATATCCGTGAGAAGAGGCAAGCTCAGCTAATCACCATGCAGGAAATGTTCACTCAAGCTGGTGCCTGCTTAGCCTATCTTCACATCCTTTATCAAGATAGGCTGGTGCTTGCTCTGCTTGTTACATTAAATGACACATACTGTTTTAGGTGCTGTCTCAGACAGAGTTCAGTTTGAACTATATAGCATGGCACATTTATTGATATAAAATAATCGACTAAATTTAGCCTTATTGTGTTTGGGGAGGCTGGAATACTTTGCATGTTGGCTACCTGCTGCCAGTTGTTCCTCCAAGGGTAGGTGTCTTAACATCCATTAGGGGCATTAGGGAAGTATTCATCTAAAAAATTTGCAAGCATCTAACTTCAATATCCAGTGCTTCAAGTTTCTGTCTCTTTTTCTTGTAGAAAAATCTTATAACAATCCAGCTTGGTCTTTGTTCACCTAAACAATGTACAGATAAAGATCTGACCACTCTGTGGAACTCTGCGCTGGGCAAAGTGCTCCCTGGTGGTGCTAAATGTCAGAATTTAGATTATGTGATGGATGGAGGTCGCGTTACAGCTCTGTAAGTACAAATCAATATGAGTCCTGGACCAGTTAACTCCGAATGGTAGGTGGGGAGAAGAAAAGCAAATGCCAAGTCATATGGTACTGGGATTGTCTGTTTTTCTCCTCACCCACCAATGCGTCGGCTCTGATTGATGGGTGCGGAGAAGGAGAGCCGATGCCAGGTTATATGGTGCTGGCATTGAATCTTCTTCTCCCCCCACCCACCTATCAGAGCCAACTCATTGGCCACCCGACCAAGAGATACTGTTACTTACAAATTTCTGAACTTAAAAAATGAAATGCACCCTTATTAATAATAATTTTAAGGCTTGAAAAGGAGTCATTTGCACACTTTCCGCATGTGTTTTCATTGGGAGAAAAACATGAATGTAACATGTCCAAAATCGGTCACCTTGGTATTGATTTTTCTAGTTTGAATGCGCTAATTGAGAGGGTCTCGATTGAAATTACAAGATAAAATTGAGAGTTAGCTTTAAGGAAGGTTGAACATGACTTCTAGATACTGAATCAAAAAAAAGTTGCTGCATTATTACAAGAGGAGTCAAGACAGGCTAACCAATCACCTGTCAGTGACTGCTAACTCATTTGGTCCCCCAAATGTGTTCACTTTTATCCAATACTCTTGTTGTTTATGCAGGGTATTTGTCTTCATTCTTATTGGGATCTGTGTACTAGCCACCATGGCGGACGGAGTAATTCAGATCATGGAGAACTGGAATCGACCAGACGAGTCAGGAAACAATGAAGAGACAACCCCTTTACTTAGCGGTGGTGGGAATTCCTCTGCAAAAACAACCAAGCCTCAGGAACACAGTATGTTAAATCAAGTTACTATTAATGACGGTAACAACCTAACCCTCCCTGAATACCACAAAACAGGTGTGCAAATTAGAAGCAATGATAAATATTCTGGATATTCTCAAGATAGATTGCCAACAGTGATCTGTCCTGATGAAAGATGCAGGACTTTAAAACTTCACTCATACCTAAACCGAGAAAACCTTGAATGGTCTTCTAGGTCAATGTGAACATTTTTTTTGTCACACCAAGCTGAATTAAGAGTTGAGTTGAATGTACTGTACAATCACAATAAACCCATTGCTTTAATCAAGGCGTTAGAGCTAGAGTCTCTAACGGCTCGCTTTAATCAGGCTAACTTCTCACAAAGGCTTGATTACTCTCATGATACTCATTGTGCAGTATTGAAGATGACAGAACTTATCAGCATCATTCACACCTTGTCTCATTACAGGTTTGCCTGTGAGGACTCTGTTAGCTTTCTCCATATACACAAACACAGTGAAGCTGATGAACACTAACCAGCCTCCCGGTACCATAACGTGTATCAATGGTATCAGGTTCTTCTCCATGACCTGGGTTATACTCGGCCATACTCTGCTATTCCTCAACTTTAGTCTGATGGGTAAGTTACCCCCTCCACATTAGCCTTGTCTTGGTTTTTTTGGTTTAATGGCAAACAAACCAAAAAATACAATACATTACGAGACAAGGCTACCTCCCTCTATTATCAACCATTAGCCTAAGGCCCATGTCACCCTACTCTTTAGCCTTACGTGTATGTTATCTACACTCCCCTGACCTTTGACCTTGCATTAAAGGTCCTGAAGCAGGGTTCACTATAGAAGAAAAGTCTTGAATTTCCGTTGCATTTCAACAAATAGGGCCCTATGGCAGCTTCTCAGATACAAAGTCTAGTTTCAGCCTTATGTAACCCTCTACCCATCCGTGTTCTTGATTCGGCCTTATGGGTTTGGTACCCTCCCCCTTCCGTGTAATTTGCTTGGGAATACAACTCGGGACTGCAGCCTATTGGTGTAACTAACCTTCTTCGGTGTTATGCCTATACCGTAAAGGAAATGTAATCAACCCCCCCCCCCCCATAATGGACTACAGCGATCTTGTTATATTAAACTCCCCTGCCTAGACTTAGAAATTACGATTTGAGCATCTACAATGACCCTACATTATATCCATTCTTATTTTTCAAGAAAACACAACATTTGTACAAGAAGTAATTGGTCGCTTCTCCTCCCAGGCCATCATACAGGCACCTTTCTCCGTGGATAGCTTCTTTGTATTGAGTGGACTTCTTGTCGGCTATCTTTTTATGAGAGACTTCAAAAAGAGACAGATTCAGGTCCAGGACTTCTTTATGGCTTTACCTCTCATGTATCTACATCGTTATGTCAGGTGAGGGTCGGGTGTACTGAACATCAAATTTGTTTTGTTGGGACTGACTGTTCTGACTTGTCTTTGAAGTATTTGAAATTATTCTGGTGACATCTTCACAAGATGGTAATGGCTTTACCTATTTTTTTAGCAAAGTCAATCGCTAAGTAAGTTTTTGACTGCAGCATATGATTGGCTCAATATACCGATGCTTTAAATATTTTCTCGGAGAAGCTTGAAGAAAACAAAAAGATGTAACATAATTTGGAGCCAATCTACCTCGATATTAAATTCTACTTATTCTTTTATTTGAGCTTCATAGGCCCTAAGAGACATAAACCGAGGTTTTTTGGGTGAAACTAGGCTAGCCCTCCCTCTCTAGCATTCACAATTTAGTTATGTTTCTCTTTTCTTTATCACACAGACTAACTCCTGCTTACGGCCTGATGATACTGATATGGACTTCTTTACTTTGGTTTGCTTGGGACGGACCCAACTGGCCAAACTGGCCTTCAGGTCCACAGCACACCCCAGATCAGAAGTGTGTGGACCATTGGTACCTTAATATTCTTTATGTTAACAATATCTTCAAAGTTAATGAGGCGGTGAGTCAACCACCATTTTTTTAACAGATTAAAAATTTTGGTAGCTGCAATTACTTTCAACATCAGCACAGTTCAAACTCTGTTTAGGTCGCTGGAAGTGGCATAATAGTAGCATTACAAGATCCCAACCATATCGTTTATACTGGAATGCAACTACTAGCAACTGGGTGAAATTTGAACAGCACTTGAATAAGTGTAACTCCAAACTCAGTAGTCATTCTGGTCTGGTGTGGTAATAGCTTTCATATCATTTTCCTACCACTGCAACTTAAACCACACTCTGTACATTGTTGTTTTAGTGTGCAGGCTGGGGATGGTATCTAGCCAATGATACACAGTTCTTCCTTATTGCTCCTTTCCTCGTCTACTTATTCTACCTGTAAGTAAATTAGATGACTAAGAGTTTTATCAAGTTTCTAATCATGTCAAAGAAATACTCAACCAACCCGCTGAGGCCTAGGGCCTCTTTCCTACTGAAGTGGTGGCATGCTTGTACTCTGCGTTTGTTGATAACATTTTTGGTGGTCTATGGTTCGTTGACACTGACTTGTGCTTAGTTTTATTCCCTGCAAATAGTTCTTCAAGCCAGGCCTATCCGCTGTTACTTTCCATAATACATTGATCAATTTGACTTCTGATTCACTGACTTATTCTTACATAACTGGTTTTGGTATTCAAGTCTTCTCTAAAATAATCCAATTTTCAATCTTACAGGAGCATACCTGTAGGTTTCGCTGCCGTCATCACTTAAATTCTAGGGAGTAACATCGCCGCAAAAGTCATACTTTCAAATGGTTCCATCTCAAGATGTAAAACTGAACTTGTAAGTAACATGGGTGATCAATTGAATCCTCTCTTACTTATGATTATAGGAGTCTTCCGATTGGCATAGGTGCAACTATAGCAACAATTATAGGTAGCAATATTGCTGCCATTGCGGTGTCAGACGGGCAAAGAGCCCCCTTTATTGGGATTGGAGCAATCGGAGGCTCAGCTAAATTCAATTTGTGAGTATCTTTCCGTTGCGTGTCACTATCATGTTATGTGTGTTTCTTTTCGCAACCATCTTTGCTCGCCGCATTCACCAGTTTCTCTCATTTGCTCAACACAAAAATGATTGCTTCCTCTTCCTATCGTTCTCACAGCTGACACACAGACTGTTCTAGTTTTTTTTGTTCATGTGTGTATCAGTCCTAGCATTGAACAAGCCAGTGAAAACAGCATATGTTCTGCCTCTTCATTTTGTCCTTCCAATAATCAGGCTAGCAGACTAACAGCAGCTCGTGCCCAATAAACAGCTAACAGCAAATCAACTTCAAATAAACATGGTATTAAATCTCCCTCATACAGGCAAGGTTTTATCTCCATAAAAGGAAGGGCAATTCCTCCCCCTTCTCGACAACTTTTATGCAAAATTTGACAGGCTTTGATAACCCACCGGTTCCCCACCTCCGTCAAACTTCTCAGGCTACCATAGGATTGCCATAAATAAGAACGACAGGTATGTACTACTAGAAGAGACCTTACTAACTTGATAATTAAAGCAAGATAACCATCTATTTCACAGCACACCGGAGGTGAAACCAGAATACCCTCTTTACTTTGTACCGTGGACGAGGTACCAGTCTTATGGCGTTGGAATACTAGCGGGACTCATCATATGGAAACTTAAAGATATGGACTTCAAGTTATCTAAGGTATGTAGAGGACAATGGAACTTAGGTCATGCAACCTTTGACCTTACTCTTTTCACTTTTCTTACCTCCTCTCATGAGGCTACAAGCCTAGTCTCAGGTCTCTTAGCTTCTGAGGTCATGACTCTGCAAAACAAAGGTACGCGTCTCAGTATGTGCTGTCTGCTAGAAATCACCTGACTGGTGCCCCTTCTTGAACTGCTTATGAGTAGCAATGTGTACTTGCACTGTTTCTTTTTTTGAGGGCAGGAACATATGACCAGATTGTTTTGACTGGTATAGACAACATATCAACACTCTTACCTCTCTTAAGACGACAATTATCAAAGCTATGGGCCCGCACCCTAATTGTAGCGATTATTATACAAAAACCAAAGTAGGTTTCTAGCAGTACCAAAAACTCCATAAGAGTGCCCATACTTGAGATCTGTTTAATGCTCCACATGTCCACATGCATTGTATTCACTGTGCGGTGCCTGACAAATATAAATAAAGGTAATCATGATGACCAACTAAAACATCCATGTGTGCCAGCTTAACCTTATTACACAGCCACTGTTTTGTTATGTGGCCATGTAACAAGGCTGGTACCGGCTTACATGATGTTTGAAAGGTTAGCCAGGTTCTCGATTGAAACTTGATCTTGCATAGGAGGGCAATGGCTTAACACCAATCAATTTTGACAGTATCAGAGTTAACCAATCATATCAACCGATCAGAGCCAACAAACATAATACGCCAAGTATCTCATTTTCTTTTGCAGGTTCACAATGCTATTGCTAGCTTAGCCTTATGGGGTTTGGCAGCAGGACTATGTCTTACTGTAGTCTACGCCCCTTACAATGCTGCCAAGGGTTGGCACACAGTCTATCTTCCTGAGAACGACCTTTATAATGGGCTATCAAGAACAACTTGGTCAATAGGAGTGTCCCTTGTGATCATACTCTGTTATATGGGCAACGGTGGTAAGTTTATCATAGTGTTGGATGTTGATCTAATGAAGAAGGGCCAGCGAATTAGGAATAAATTTCAATGAATGACTTTGTTTGATAAAATAAGGCCTGTCTCAAAGAAATAGCCATAATATGATTCTTAGTGATGTTTTAGAGATATGCTTGCTGCTGCATTGTATTACTCAGTTTTATGCCATGGAAATGTACATAATTTCAGACGTTCCAATTGGAACCTTCAATTGTGCTTTGTCACTCAAAAACTATGTGTTTTACCAGTTCTTAGATAATATAAAAATTATTTCATGTATTTTACAGGCTGGATAAACGAGTTCCTAAGCTGGAGAGGATTCGTCCCCCTCAGCAGATTAACATACTGTGCATATCTTATACATATTCCAATACTAGAAATGCTTGCTGGTGCGAAGAGACACGGGAAATACTACAATAATGTGGAGCTAGTAAGTATATATAGCTTGTATTCTATGCATTGGGTTGTTTGCACATACGGATATAAAGATAACCCCCATCAGTGTCCACCATCTCCAATTTTTCGCCTTGAAATAACAAATATAGATTTTAAAATATAAAATATAAAATATAGAATATAGAATATAGAATATAGAATATAGAATATAGAATATAGAATATAGAATATAGAATATAGAATATAGAATATAGAATATAATAGATTATTCAAACAGCCTTGATGAGATCTAGCCGTTGTAAATTTCCCTTCGAGACAATGTTTGTTTGTTTTATATGATGTTCCTCTCGAGGTCAAATTTCACTAGACCGTAAATGTCCTTTGTTCTAAGTTGTCTGCCATAACATATCTTGTGTTTGTCATTGCCCTAACAAAATCTGTGTTTATGCACATCAAGTTTGTCTCCATTTGCTTTGCTCCCTCACCCACATAGGAGCGGAGCAATTTCAAATGCACGCAAATTGCATCAAACTTAGTATAATCTACCACAGTACAGCATTCTGATCAAAAGTATTGATATATTTTTCCAGGCTCTAGATGTACTTCTGATAATAACACTGGCTTATTTCTTTGCCTACTTATTCTCAATGCTGTTTGAGGCGCCCTTCATCAACCTAGACAAATTATTCCTCACTCCACATTCAATAAAAGGAGACAAAAAAGGCAAAACAGATACTAGGAGCGAGGGAGGTGCAATGTATCAATCTGCAGCAAACAGCAGTGGATCTATACAGCAAAGTGTTAATCCACAGCATCATTTCCAGCCAATAGCCTCAGCTCCTAATGATGAGCCTAATGTGACTGTATATTCACCCCCCGGTAGTGTACCAAGAGATAATGGGGCTTTTTCTCCAACTCAAGGTGATGGTGGGGATCTGCCCCCTAAATACCAGGAGCATGTTTAGGTCTCAGTTACTTCTACTGCCTTTGATTCATCCGATTTAAATTGTACTAGCCGATGTATTGACTCCGAACGGATGATGGGAGGGGAAAGGCTAATGCCAGGTCAGATGGTGTGTTCCTGAAAGAACCTATTGATATATAGTGGTTGTGAAAATGATTCAGTTTTACTTTCACTATGTCTTAATAGGTACTTTAAGCAACCTGGCATTGACTCCTTTTCCACAAAATGGAGTCTAGAGCCAACACATTGGCTAGTTTTTATTGGTATCATGATAAACCAATGCCAAACAAAGATATCTACTCTTTCATTGGCACTAACTTTTATGGTTGAGTTTGACCGTCTGGGTGTGAGCTCATTATTAGGCTACTTTCAATTTTACCTATATATCCCAGCTAACTTCTTGCATTCCTGCAAACTGACTTAGTACGAAGTTTCAACAAATTATAGATGAATCAAGTTTTAATCATATAAGTTTTATATTTTTGCTCACTGACCCCAATTGCTCAAAATAAGAATCAGGACTATTATTGTTTTCTAAGTGTCATTGAATTTCACTGTGCCAAGTTAGAACACTGCAATCAAATAAATATTTGGAATGAACCGGACGGAAAGATGATATTATTTTGTACGATGTTTGAAAAGAATAAATTCGGTATTATCCTGGATAATAATGCTGTAAACGCAAATTGATTTAAAATTGAGCTTTTTCCATGTGATATTGGGTTAGCTTTCTGAATGTAATTGTCATTACCAGCGCAAGCGGCCCGCTCTCATGCATTTCTGAACACTCCAGTTTCTACATATGAGTGCTTGGTTAGGTTCTTAGGGCTGTATACGTCAGACAGCAACACTTTTCTTTCATTAGCCTTCATAAAACTGGTGAGATTAATTACAGGCATCATTTTATGGTGATCAACGCCGACATTGCATAACAACATCAACATTGACTCTTTGGAATCACAACGCAAAATCAATTCAAATTTGTAACATTCATTGTTGTATGTTGCTTTGAGGTTGATCTTTGGCGTCCGAAGATGCCAATGATGAAATCTAATACATGGTCAATTTAGGTTTGGAGTTTTGTGCTCGTTGAGAAGGAGCATAACACACCCTGGTAACCTAAGAAAAAATATGGTTGGATGGTGCTTTCGGTTCATATTTGTCCATATTGGAGTGTCATTCCAGTAGGTAGCATCAGAAAGTCATGTTCCTGCTTCGAAAGACATTGCAACTCCTCAATCTCCAATTGGTTCATGTATGAGAATGTAACCAATAGCACGGCAGAACAGATCAGAGTTCAAGGACAGTCTAATATCCACAACAATGCATTTTTAGAACCATCTATAATCGCAAAGAGTTATTTCAGTATTCCTGCGGTAGAGTGGCCTGGTTTTGATCCGCTTAACTGATGAAAACAATTGTTGCTGGGCAACATATTTACAATATATCTGTGTAAACTTGAATAAAAAATTTCCATCTTTAATTAGACTCTGTCATCAAAAATCTTTAACCAAAGTCATGATTAACGAAATTCCAGATTAAGATGCGTCAGCTGTGTTAGAAGCCTCGTGCAAATATCATGTCACAGGAAAGAATTAGTGTATAATATTGAACAACAAATTTAAAGACATATGGAACCCACAATTGTCACAAAAGTCAAAATGTTGCATTCTAGCGTTCCACTAACATCGCAACCCTGAAAAAAGGTCGCAACGCAGGCTTTTATAAAAGTCACAAACCCACAAACATTGCAAAGGTGAAGAATTTTGAATAATGTGAGACAGGCATATATAGTGTGATCACTGATGGTACTTCCGAAAGAATAAGATATCATTATCGTTATCATTTTATTGAAATACAAAGCATAAGATGCTGATGATGTAACGGTACATAGTGTGCATCCAAAATGAAGCAACACAAGCTGTTATCAAAAGCACGCATGCACTCACCCATCTGGATAATAGCCATTTTCTATACCAAAAGTGGTGCTGCCACTTAAAGTTTGAGCTCTTTTGACCGTGAGGCTGTTTTATCTTCCGTCAGATCATTTGTTGATGCCAAATACCTCTCCCACCTTCAGTCGGGAAGATTTTGTGGTTATTGCGAAAGCCAGATTATTGAGAACGCTATATGCAACATTAACTATAATGACTAGGGGTTTTACTGACTGTGTGTTTGTCATCATGCTAGTCACTCCGCCTACAGTTAATATCAGGATGAGTATTAAATAGAGTGTAGCCGATACAAATACTCAGCTTGTTTGTGGTTTTCTCTTGTACCAACAATGATTCAGTATACCTAGCTTAATTAGTTTTGACTATTACCTATACCTGCACAGTTTTCTAAGGTACCTTTCCATGGCTTACAGGTCAATGGTGATCATTTCTGGTCCTTGATATGAAAGCAAACATCAATACAATATTTTGAGCTTTCTGAGGCCACTCTAAAAAGAAGTTAAGAGCAGGTGACCTTCAACATCCATTCAAACACCACCCATGATGTTAAGATCTTGGGAGGAAAATAACTCCACTGACTGCTGAAGAGGTGATAATCCTACAACTACACACTAGTCAAACCTTGATAATACTAAGCCCTCTGTAAAAAGGCAAGCAAGCTTGAGAAGAAACTCAACAAGGCTTTCAAATCTTTTATTTGCGTTTACTGCTAAGACAACATGTGCTAGCATTGCATGGGCGAGATTTCCTGACCATATTTTAAGAAAGTTTCTGGTGGCGTCGCAATCTGATTTCGCCAGAAAATGCATAGCTTCTTTGTAATGGGATTTTTCATTATGATTTATCGCAAGCATTCCTTCTCGCCAACCAGTTATGATGTTTCACAAATATATGGCAGCTGTCCTATTCCCGGAGAGGATAATTTTGATTAAAGTTATGAACGCTTTGATACCTGGCATATCAACTCCACTATTTGGTCTTCTTTATATATATTGAATATTTGGCAAGGACAAATTTTGCTTTTGTGATAAATCAAACAATTTTAGCACGATAACGAGAAATTTTGACTGCATTTAGAATACTAGTAAACAAAATGAGCCCATTTGACCATCCCTAATAGTGATGCTACTCTCATAGCACCCAGCGCTGATTTTCAAGTTGAGATTGATATCAACTAAAATGAAACATTGATTGATGGGACAGGGTTATTGAAGACAATTTCAATTGAAGATTTTAGGGTATTCAGACCCTTTGTTTAAGCTACTGTTTAACTTTGAGATTAATTCTGACACTTCTCGCTTGTGGAAGAGCACAACTCCAAAAATATGAAAATCAAAATTACATACATGCGATGTAGTTTTACGCTGTGATTGTTTTGTAGTGTATAACATAAAAATGGGCTGGGGTGAGCAAGTCCATAATAAAATATTTTATAAGTCATTATGTACTTGTGTGCTGCACATATTATGGTCATTTTGAATTGGCATGCTGCATTATTGGTGTATAATTGTGCTAAATATCTGCAAATACAATATTGGCGGACAGCATTTTTTCCAATTCCCATTCCCACTCGCTTTAAGAACAGCTACCTGTAATCCCACCTTAGGGTTCCTTGGGGGAGCAGAAATTTAGTACACTCAGCAAAAAATTTGTCTTCTGTCTGATCTGAGCATCAATGTTACAAAATATTTGTGTCAGGTACTGTCTGCCACCTGAGGTGGTGTTTTTTAGAGCATTTGCTTGCCCTTGCTCTTGTGTGTGAGACCTTGGGCAAGATAATCAGTGCTGGTAAGATTATTACTTACTACAGCTCAATAAATAAATAATTTTTCATAAGGAAAACCAGGCAGGCATATGGCATATGATATATGACATGCTTTCGACGGAGGCCGCTGAAGACGAAGTGCACACACAGTCACAACTGTTGATCGATTACTCATGCACACGGATCTGATTGCAGCCGCCAACTGAGCAATCCCGTGGGATCACCCGCCAAATTGTGCTCGGATTGAGGCTGCAAGCTTTAGCACTTGTATGAAATCTGATCTTTTTTGACACTAGCCGCCTGACAACAACTAGTGCGGACAAGATTGACCGACCGAATTGCCTTCCTTGTCTGAGCAGGGTATTGATATTGCCTGGCAAAGTTGGTTCCAACGCATTGCTCAGATGAATGCTCGGGCAATGTTCAACTTCATAAGACTGATATCATTTGAGAGTGCCAGCGGTGCGTTTGGCATCTCATGGAAAGTGTCCCTGAGAATTCCCAGTTCACTAGGTTATGCCTCTCTTTTGGCTCTCCCTAAGGTGCTGAATAGCCAGAGTGGGTGTACCCCAACACAAAATTTTCTTCCTTGTCCTACAAGCCCCTCCCGGGCATGCAAGTGGCCACAAACTTACTTGCAGGAACAGTCAGAAGGCACAAAAGGTATGCACTCTGCGGGAAGATTTGGTATATTACAATGAAGAGCAAGATTAGCAGCTGCATGCAGTGTCAGGTGGTGAGCTCTCTACAGGCAAGATGGAAATAAACTAGTTGGTTGTGCTGCCGACTGAAAGTGGAGAGTGCTGTGTGTCATCATTGGTCAAAGGCCTCCACTGCCGTGTATCAACATCTTGCTGGTGCTCCTCGACTGTATATGTGTCTTTGCGTCTGCACGCATTGACGCTGGCCCGCAGTGCCCTGGTATTGACGATCTGAAAGCCTGATGAAAGTCAAGTCGCGCACCCCAAATGTGATTGCCACATGCAAACAATGAGACCTTCCTGGCGTCTGTCTCTGAGCGCCTCTATGGTATTGCAAGATTGTTTCCGCAATACCACTCCTTTGACAGTGTCTCCTCCGTTTTGCACTATTTGGATGTTTGTCGACTCAGTGGTGGCAAATCTGTGGCCAGATGCAACAGATTCCGAAACTAGCATGCGGACACCAGCTTGCACAAGCTATACGTTCGCCTTGCGGTCTGGTGCAATTGCGAACATGAATGCTGTTTCTGGGCCAGGCAACAGGTTGTCAACAGCTAGCGATGTAGAGCAAGATGCATTCCTGCAATAACAACTAAGCAATTAATGATCTTGTAACTCAGATATAACTTACCAAGCTCTAAGTCTACAATTATCAAGGCTTTTGCTAGGATAGCAGGTGATTGATGAGGCTGAGCAGATATGTTCATTGTCAACATTTTAATTAGAAGTTTTCATCTGTGTATTGGATTATTGTTAATTTGCTCATCAGCGGGTCCGATTCTTCATCACCTGAAGATCAAGTTGGTCAGGTAGTACACTTGGTAAAATTGCCCCCTGACTTTTATGTCATACTTCAACTCCAATCAGACATTGTGTTAGGAATTCTGAGCGCTTGGATCACATACCTGAATGTCGCATTATTCGAACACTTGTTGAAAGTTTGAACAAGATGAATAAAATATAATTCTTAGAAATCAATATCAAAAATCTGGACCAGATAACAAAAATGTTTTGCTATGAAAAGTGAACTCAGGCACATGAACGAATGACTTTGCAAGTGGTTAGACGAAACAGCTTCTTATTAAAACTGCAACCATGGAATATAAAATCATTGATTTGCAAGTTATATTCTGATGTCAAAAGAGAAGACAATTGCTAACAAGAGCTTATTTCTGCCTGAACGAGGAAACAAGATGTAATGGTATTTAGAGGCACAAGTTACTTCACTTTAGATAGAACCATTTGCTTATTTAACATCATAGCCAATAGTGGAAATGGAAAGATTATAGACCATATCTTAGATTTTATTTTAATTGATAGACATGATCTTGTTTTACAAAAGCACTGACAGCAAATAGAACTTTAAAATCAGGAAAAATATTTCCACCCTTATGATTTCCCAATTTAAGTTATGATTATGGACTCAACAAGAGTGAAAAGTTGATTTATAGAAGTATTAGAGACAGCAAATGATCAAAGAAAAAATTGATCTGCATATACTTTACTAAATATTGTGAAAATGAAAAAGAGCAAAATAAATTGTTTCTCAACAAAAGCATCCTAACAAATTCCCAAATATATTCTGGCAAAGTACAATAGGTAAATTCGCGCCCTTGGTATCTATATTAAATAATCATTAATCATAATCATTTTCATGGGGAAATCCAACTGAATCAAACCTGAATTCAAGTTGTCTGCCTATTACCAATGAGGAGATAATTCTAAGTTTCATGTCAATCATAAAATCTATTCAGTTGGATTTCCCCGAGAAAATGATTATAATTAATGATTATTTAATATAGATACCAAGGGCGCGAATTTACCTTATATAATAATTATGAGAAAATATGAGAAAATATGAGATCGATGAATCGAGCAAAAGAACACCATAAAGTAACCGCAGGAAAAAGAACGTTTTGTTCATTCTAAAAACACCACTTCATAATAAAAACAGCGATAAAAGGTTACTTTCATTCTAATTTGTAAAAATAACTATTCTTAACTTTCAGAGCTCTAGCTACACCTATTAGTCAGCATCACATTTTAATCACGCAGGCAGTGCAGTTTAAAATATTTGAAAACTTTAAAACCTCAAATTTGGTCCATGACGCAGCATCAATGATCATAAACTGACTTTGTTACGAAATATGAATACAATATTTTTAGGGTCAGGTTTTTGTTACCATTTCAGTTCTCTCTTACTTTCTAATCAGGGGAATCAGTCATTTTTTGTCTTTGTGGTGATCAGCTTCTTGAAAATGTCTTTGTTCTGAAAACGAGACAATTGATGATAGTAACCATATTCGTCAACACTGATGGTATATCACTGGTATTCTTCTTATCATCACATGAGAAGAAATTAAAATTTCTTGGAGAATGTAAACTATCTAAAAAATGTTGTAGTCAGGCAGAGAGCACTGTTGTAGTCATGAATCCTTCAATTGTTTGCCGGAATAAATTCAGTCAGGACTACATTCAACAATTAAGATCAGCTGTGATGAGCTCAGTCAAGTAACTGGTTGACATCGATTGAATTTTAAAGATTTGATGTTTAAGAAGAACAACAAGAAAACCTTCATACAGCTGAAGCTAAAAGAATGTCTCAGTATTGTGTATCATATTGATGAGAATATAGACACTTTACCTGCAGTTTCGTCTCATATCCAGGAGTAAATTTATCATAACCATCAGAATCAATATTCTTCTCAAGAAAAACATTATCATCCATGGAATGTAGGACTGCTTGTTGATTTTCTTTTCCATCGTAAAATGTGGAATCTGTAAGAACAAAGAATATTTGCCGAAATATTCTGCTGTACTCTATACATGGCATGACAAGAATAATTCTAGATTGCCGAATCCATACCCACCTAAGTTGTTTGTGCCTGAAAGTGAAAAAGAATCTTCAATATCATTATCACCATGTGTACTGCTAGTTCTGTAATTGTTCTGCTCAGACCAGTCCTGATCTGGTTCAGTGAATGCTACTGTTGCCTCTCTATTTTCAAATTCGGCAGATCTAAATTGATCAAAATGGTACATTATTAAGGTGCATATCTTTCAAAATGTTTTGATAATACATTATATAACAAAAAGGTCACCAGATATACTAATAAGTATATCCATCAAAAGAGGTTTAGAGAAATTAATTGAGTTCTCATGATCCCCTTAAGCACTACCTCAATGGCTGTGTATGGCAATGCCATACGTTATATATAACTTTTTTTTAATATGAGTCTGAATAATTAGCAATGAGTGAAGAAATTCAAAATTTTCATAGTTTGCATTAGCCACCTTTGATGAGGTCTTCTCAAAAATCTCCAACCAGACAGCAACAAACCAGCAACCATTAGCAGTAGTTTCAAAATCGTCAAAACCAGCAAGAGGAGCAGAGTTATACCAACGACTGAAAGCACCCAATGGGCAGTTGTGTGATCATCAGTAGTTGTGTGATCCTCAGCAGTTGTGTGATCCTCAGCAATTGTGTGATCATCAGAGGTTGTGTAAATGAGGTTATCTTGAGTAGGTGTTTGATCATCAGACGTAATGATGTCTTCCCTGAGGTGTGATACAATCCCTGAAATTATAAGCATCACAGACAAACCAAACATATTATTCTGGTTGGACCAATTGTCTTCAAGGTCCAGATCTAGTGCAAAAGTTTAATTATCAATCGTAATGTTTATTGTCAATCTTACTGTCATTATATTAGGATGAGTACTTGGATGTCAGTGGTAGTTTGAATTTGGAAGCCACCAAGCTTTACTGATGACCACACCGATGACTGACAACCTATGCCAAATTTTAGGTTCAGGTCATACCAAGTACCATCATTTTGTAGTCATTTGCCACTGATGAAAACATATTACATTTGGTTTATGAGTAGTATGCATCAAGTAGTTAGAAAACAGTAGTTTGGTCTTCAGTATACAAACAAACACACTGATAGTGAGATGTAACGTACTTTTGAAATTTCAACTGGTGCGTCCATAAGTGCATTTACCTGGTATGGCACTGATTCCCTCGTATCCTCCAACATAGAGAGTATCATTTGCTACAATCAGAGAGACTGGCGCCCTAAGATGACAAGTGGTTAGATCACTGTTTAAAGATCCTTTGGTACCTGAGCAAACTTGAGCACTTGTGTTTGTCTTAAAGTTGAGAATCATCAGTCTGTGATTGTCACGGTCTGCTACCACGATTACCTGGTTTCCTAAGGTTACAACATAACGAGGGGCGTTGAACTGAATATTGTGGAATATGCCACCACTGACTCTTTTTTCTGGTGATCTTGCTATTCTTACAGTCTCAATTGTTTTGGGGTTAAACTTTGTGACACTATGGCTAAAAGTCAGGTAAATGATACCAGTTGTCTCCTCTTGTGTGATCGTTGTAATATACTGTGTGAACTTTAACAGTGTGCTTGTCTTGCGAGAGATTGTGTCAACAGTCCTCAAAGACCTACTTCCAAGACCAGCAACAAGTAAACGATATGGATCAGTTATGTCGAGTATGATGGACATTGGAAAGGAAAAAAGAGAGTTAAGTCCATCTACATAACCTTTTTTCGTGCACTGTCCGGCAAATGGTGATGTATGATTGGAAATACGATCCACCAGCCTCAGACAATGATTCCATAAGTCAGCAACAACTACCGTATCTACTCTAAGCTGAGTGAAACCAAAGGTGTGCCTAAATTTAGCAGCCTCACCAGCACCTTCCTGATATCCCCAGGTACCGCCGGCGATGATATCTGTGTGAATCCCATTTGTAGTTCTTAGAGTGGTCAAATCATTGAAGAGAATATTTCCCGGCTTGAACAGATCCTCTTCCATATGGTAAACCACACCTCCAAAATCTAGAAATGTAGTCATATTGAGACCTTCAAGCTTCTCATCAAGTCTGTAGGTGAAAGAAATCAAAGTATGGGTTTCTGTTCTGACATTCACAGTTCTACTTTTGAACAGGAAGTACTTCATGTAACAAATAGGATAATCAAACATTTTATGAATACTCTGTAGGATCACAGCAGAATTGCTTTCTAGAACAAAAGCTATACATCCTGTCAATAAAATTAGCTTATATTTATAAGATCAGCCAAGGCTAAACGCAAGTCAAGCCACATTGAACCAAGGTACCCATATAATAAATCTGAAAAATATGTTACCTTGCATCATCACACTTTGCTCCAAAGCACTTACCTTGAGCAATCAGCGATCCCATTGACTGATATGACATAAACTAGGAACCTAACACCGCTAACCTGTAAAATAAATTTTCAGAACTATGATGGTGGGTGGTGCATTCCTAATAACTAATTTATTGTCATTTGTCACTATAGGATTTTAACTTTGATAATAATCTATACTAATGCTTCTGCATATATTCATCATTCATTTGTGTCTGAAGGACACACTCTAACAGGTTATCAACAGAGGCTGTCTAGCACTACTTGCACAAACAAATACAATACACCGTGTATTTTCTCAATCACCACAATCTAATCACCACATATCAATCTAAAAAACCCTGACTACCGAATGGTCTTATTGGAATTTTGTGACTATGCCTACGTTGTGTTGATAGCGGGGATGTTTATATTATTTCTGTGTGTTTTGGTTAAGCAATTAAGCTTACCATAATCTAACCTTCTAAATTTGGAGCAACTTGTGCCGGTTTACGCAGCAGGGTCATAAACTGTGTGCACAATAAACTGAAGTGAACCACAGCGTTGCACTACAGGTGAAGCTGCATGTAAAGAAATTTGTATATCCTTTTTTTTGCTTAGTCACCTGACGATGATGCTAAGGCTGTATGTTCACTGATTATTGTGGCTTATGTTCCTGGTTCAAGACTGCATACACTCAGGATTTTTTGGAATTTTAATGACTAACACAACAAACTAACATACTTGTCATGACCAGAGCTTGAAGGGACTACAAAGTTTCGCAGCAATGCATAGAGAATGTGCTACGCCACTTTGCTCATGTGCACCAATCAATTTAGGTTGGTTATCTTTGCACCGTAGCGACTGAACTAATTCATGTGCTTGAGTTCTCAAACTGAAGAGTCACTCCACCCGAACTGGATAAAAGTTAGCTTCTATAGACAAAGTGTAATTAGGTCAATTGGGCCCGTTTGTGGCACTGTCTCTATGGTGCAGAGAGACTTGTATCACATAGTCGATATGCAAGCAGTGTGGTGCTACGCACCATCAGCTTTGCACATGAGGTCGTGCAAAACTACCCCGGAAGCGATGCACATCGGGACCCTCACAGGGAAAAGCAGGGAAATAGCAGACATGATGAGAAGGCGGAATATACACATACTATCATGCTTGCTGGCGGCAATTAAGGAGAAAAAGCGAGAACACTATTATTACAACTCATGTTTTAATGGAAGCAGATGACCGAGAAATAAAGTAGCCATATGCCTTATTGAAGAGTGGCAGGATAGGGTGATAGCAACAGAGAGAGCGTCATACAGAATCATTACAATGAAAAGATAAGATTTGTTTATTTATTTATTTGTTTATAGAGGTTGGCTTGAAAGTATACAAATAACGGATAGTAAAAGGCAACTTGTTGACCTCTTCTAGATGAAGATAAGGAGACAATGAAAAGAATGTTGGTTAAAGTCAAAAGTCTGTCCGAAGACTGAGAAATAAGGATGCCTCAAGGGCGCAGCCTCCATATTAGGCGCCCAGTTACTCTCAGTTCGCAGGCAGTTCGGAGCACACCCTGGGCGTTAATTAAGCCCAGTAGTCAATAGACTTCAGCGGGATTCGAACCCGAGACCTCAAACGCTTGTCGTCAGAGGGCAAGCGCTCTAACCAACTGAGCTACCACCCACTCCTAATAAGATCAGCAAAGAAAATTGTGCAATAGGTTATGAAGATTTGTATAAAGATCTGGAAGACAATGTTCCGAAGAAAACTTATAAATTACCAAGGACAAGGCAAAGGAGGTCAAAGGACATGGAGAGGATAGTATTCATCAAAGGTGAACAAGAAACTATCATGAGTGAAGATAAGAACATGAAGACGAAGGGAATCTCATGTGTGTGTTAGACCTGATGAGAAGAAGAATGTTGCAGTTGTTTGGACATGTGTGCAGAAGAGAAGAAGATGATGACATCAGAAGAGTACATGAGATGAGAGTCGAAGGAAGGAGAAGTCGGGGACGCCCAAAGCATAGATGGAAGGACGCAATCAGGAAGGACCTCCAATCCTGTTCAGTGAAGAGGATGCTCAGGACAGGATTAGATCGAGAAGTTTATTAGAGCTAGGCCTCCGGCAGGAACCCGCTACCCGAACAGGACTGAGCATAGAGATAGGTGAGGATAGGTGAAGATAGGTATAAAATGCTTCTCAAAAATTCTAACTGAAAAATCTTCGAATCAAGATTTGATCTTTTTCAACATGCCTGAGGTGCCATCGGCTATTAATCAATGAGAACTTGCTTAATTCCCTGGTTGCCCTTCTTAAACAGCCGCTCAGTGACGGTTTGGATAATTAATAATTGCAATTTTCAAAGAGTTTAATGTGAGTGTGTGAAAATTTTCATGCCAGAAAGGATAACCTCCTTACAACATGAGGTGAGGGAATGATCAAAGATGTCTGAGAAAAATGGAATATGGAATAGGGTGTTGTGAACGAGTTTAGATGTATGTGGCTAGGCGTAATGTGAATGCTTGTAGAGATTGAGAGTAGGAGGAATTTTATGTATTACATTTAATAGTTGCCTTCTCGTGTACAAGAGAAGACAACTACAAAGTATTACAAATATGTAAACAGTATGAATGAGAGCCTCTAGTTCACACATGAATGAACATAGATGATTAAGGACAGTGAATGAAGTATTGATATAGCAAGAAAAGAGCTTAGCTCGGGGACTCTTGATCCAACAAGAGAACTGAGCACATCAAACATTAATTGGAGCTGAAATATGTGGCAACAGCACACAGATACCTAGCCACATATTCAGTATTAGATAGTCTTATAATGACAAGAAAAACATCTATAAAAAACCTACAGAAAAACAACAAAAAAACGACCAGCAAAACACCAACAAAAACAGTATATGCAATCAGCTAAGTAAACCAAACCAAGATGATTGTGTGATTGTGGAGATTATATCTTGTTCTGTTTATATTGTTTTTCTATCATGACGATGTCTCTCACCCGTGTTTTGTCTATCTCTAGGTTCGATATCAGCGTAACAGGACAGGTCGATCAGGATAAAATTACTTTGATGGTTGTCGATTCAGAGGTAAAATAGTGTAATTCGGTGAGTTGAATATTAATATGAATTGAGCATTTGCCATTGACTAGATGTTAATGTACACCCCAAAGTGCACCATATCGAGTGTACCAAGGGAACCAATTAGTTAATCATTCACAGATGATGACAACACTCATATCAACCTAGCTTATTCTCTGGGAAATCGATCATGATATAATCAATCCTTCTGGAATGGTACTATAACTCACCCTCATTGTAAGCCTCTAGTTATCCAACAAGTTTGCAAGCAGTGAACAGTTTTGTTTCTGACCCTCGCATGTGCACCAAAGTCCATCACTGTACTAGCAGGTTATATGTTACAAGCTTATCTTAGTTTAACATTGCAACGCTTTTAGTCTATTCACATAGTGTGATAACAATTCAGCGCATTAATATAACATGGAATGTGATTAGAATTCTAATGCGTCAAGATTGAGATAAATAAAGTAAACATTTTGTAATATTAGTTAGGATAAGGCATTAAGAATCAGGGACGGAGTTTAGA
Organism: Membranipora membranacea; assembly: GCA_914767715.1. Taxonomy (NCBI): domain Eukaryota; kingdom Metazoa; phylum Bryozoa; class Gymnolaemata; order Cheilostomatida; family Membraniporidae; genus Membranipora; species Membranipora membranacea. Next base: position 5,864,457 of record OU612071.1, on the reverse strand, counting down.
AACTGGTAGGGGAGGCAGTATTTCTGGAGGGACTAGCCATTGAGACAGAGTACAAAGCTTGAGTTTGTGCTAGTGATTTGATGTTTATTATCAGTTGTAATTGAAGGGTTTTATCAAGCTGATTCTGACATGGGTTTCTCAATTATTGTCTTTATTCAGCTTTTATGGGAGGCAGTGCCTATCTGTATTCCCTAGAACTACTAGGTGTTTTGTATGATGGTGAAATTTTAAATTTTGGTGGTGATAATCACTCGAAGTGAAGGCAGATCATTCCTGTATATTTTGATAAATACTTACAGGTGTGAATATTTTGTTTGTCTAATTGATATTCATTATGTTTCCATATGTCGACATGACATCAAATTTAAGCCCAATAGAATGGCATTTAAGTCAAATTTTGCATGCATCGATAGACATTTTTCATACGAAGCCAGATACCGTTATAATTTGCAACTATCCTAAAACATGGAGTGGATGGCTGAAAATCGATCTTCGGGTTCAAATCGTGGCCTCAGCATATGTCTTTTCATGTTTTTTTTATCATGGAAGTAGTTAGCATTCATCATTCAAAATTGGAGTGGACCACTTATTCGAAGCATGGAACCATTGTGATTGATGCATAAAGTTTTGCATTTTTGGACTGAGGTGAGGATTTATATAGGGTAGTAGCCACAGATGCCATTCTTGTTCTGGAGAAGAACAATAATGGAACTCTCATCCGCCTCAAGTATCCCTGAGTGTATCTCTCTCCTGAGAAAAGCATGCTCAATAACCGACCACATACTCGGGCTTGCCGATTAGCGCTATCACCGCGTTCTTTATCGGCAGTGTGAGATGGTGCAATGGGTTAGCATTAGCGCACTTGCTACTCTTGACTCATTCAAATATCTGGGCACTGTTGTTGATAAGAAGTTAAACTTCAAAGCAAACACACAGGCTGTCGAAAAAAAAGCCCGTAAACTCATTTTCATTATGAAAAAAACTGTACTCCTTGAATATATCATGTCCAATCAGCACTAAGTGCTATTTAACATTTATACAATTTATACATCTTTGTACCATTTTTGGTCATGTTTCTAAAACGTGTCAATCTGATCTAGACAGCGTCATCAGTCTAGCAAGCTCCATGGCTCACTGTAACTTCCCATCCATAAGCGCCATGTATGAACAATGCTTCAAACAGAGATGCCTACGCATGTATGCTACAGACCGCACCCCCCTGTTCGAACTGGAGCAACTGCCCTCAGGCAGGTACCGACAGCTAAAATGTCGTATTGACCTCAGAAAATACTGATTTAGAAACATAATTATGCATTAAATTCCTGTGCTCCGTATTTTAATTTTACAATTGAATTTTTTAACCAGTTGTCCTGATCTTAATTATATGTATGCATTGGCAATTAGTAACTGATCTTTTTACATTTTTTCTCACATTTTTATTGCTCTGACAAGACCAAATAATTGGAGACAGGAATAAACTATCTATCTATTGAAATACAGGGGAATACCCTTGTTATTAATAATTCAATATTTTCTAGTTTGACGAGGGCGGATGTTGTTTTTGCGCAACTCATTGATATTCAGTAAAACACATAATATCACTTTTACAGTTTATTACATTACATTCCATCGATCTTTAAATCGCGACCTATTATTATCATGACATTTACATTATGGCTGTAAAAATAAATTGATATCCCATTTGTAAATCTTGAACCCTTTGTTGGGGTTTTGTTTCGGCAGAGCTTCAACAATAGCTTTGCTAAGATGAAGCAAAGGCACTATTTGGTTTTGTCGCCAGAGAGAGTGCATCATCATTAGCGCACCAAACCTGTATTCTGAAAATCGAAATAACTTTGGTGATGGTAGCTATTGGCAAAGCACGATAAAGGCAGTGGGTTATCTGCTGATCTAAGCACACATCTATTCACTGTTGGCTTGGTCCATCCTTCTTCACAAACCAGTCCTCTTTCAATGTCACCAGCTTCAAAGAAAAACTGGTTTGCGCGATAACTAGAAATATAAGGTACTTCTCAAAAGAGAGGCTTTTAAAACATAAGGACTCGCATTGTACAACCTCACAGGCGCTACCTTATCATCAAAATAGTTTCCAAGGGTATAATGATAAGTCCACTCATTATGGATATCAAATCGCAAACAGTGCTTCTGCAACTACAATTATCTTGCTAAGATGTATTCAAAATTGTTATCCTATTTATCTCCGAGTTCAGGACAGTTCGCAAACAGTTAATAACAAACTTTCAGAAAAAAGACATGACTTGAGAACAAGCACCTGCCCTTAGTACCGACAAGGTAACACTATGTATGGTTGTTCCGTTGCTTCATCCAGGGAGTTAAGTTTCTCTAACTACTTGCTTCACCCAACGTCGATATTGATTGTTGCCAACATGTTTTCAGGTTTGCCGCTTCAAGCAGTTGTTTAAAGACTGCCCCTGCATACGCCAAGTTTCGTTCAGTAACAACAACCTGCGTTGGTCTATACTGCAACCGACTGAAGCACCAATGCTGAGGTCAAACCATAGACTTATTAAGTCTATGGGTCAAACTGTGTTTGATCCACCCAATTGAAATTAACGAACAATAGGTAACACTTTTCAATCAGGAAAATTAAAAAGCTTGCTAACGTATAAAATAACATTGCTGTTGAGAAGTGGGACAAAGAGCATTAAAAAAAATCGATGCCATGCCCATTGATTAGCACATGAAACAACTAACATCAAAATTTTTAACATGTCATAACAACCTTGCGTTCCAGTCGTTAACTGTCTACAGTTGAGTTGTTTCACGGTGTTCATATCGCGTTCCCTTATGGAATGCAAGCGAGAACTCACGGAATCATAAGACTTGCAGTGGCCTGGTTAAGTGCGCTAACTCTGCAGCCCGGGTCGAAGGTAGTATCAGTCAATTATAATCCCTCGATGTTGAATTTAATCGGTGACCAGTTAAAGATTTTATCAGACAATATACATTCACACTCAGTTGCTTGGAGGTTATGCAGTAGCAACAAAACCAACTATTCAATAATATTTTATTATTGTAAAAAAGAATGCATCAATAATGTCTAACAATTCTAACAATTAATGTATTGGATACAATAATGGGACATGTAGGCCGAATAGTTTGCGTACATGGTTGGGGATCCATTGGAAAAGTAGTTTGTTGAGAATTGGTACAGGAATTTGAACAGGAATGCTTATGCTATTGTTGGATAGTACGCATTTGTTATGGTAATAACACCCAAAAACAATCAGTTTAGCTTAGGTTCATATCTAGATAAAACTGGAACAAAACAGGACATATCTTACATATTATGAGTCACTATCATATAACCATATCATTTAAATAAATATAAATAAAATAAAAACAATGTTGACAATAACAGTTCAACAATTTCATTTACTATCACTTCTCATAGACCAGTAAGTAAAGACTGACTAATTAGGACATGATCAGTCCCGAGTACCTAATTCATTGTGTTATCTTTTACTTAGTGTTTGATAGCCTGAAGATGCCTCACTGATTTGTTGATCGGACAGGGAGGTGTCATCACCCTGCCCTTTCCTTGGTGATTTGCTAGAAGACCTTAAGTTCTGTTTATGGATGTTAATTTGCGTATCCGATTTACTTTTATTGCCTGTGTTATTATCCTGCCTAGCAGTAGTATAAATGCTGGAATCTGATTGGCTGGCAGGCGGAACTTGGATGGGCGGAGTTTCCTGTATGTCTTCATCTAATTGGCTGACCGATGTTGAGGTGTATGTTGATTCGCTCTCTATTTCTGAGACTGTTGTAGGAGTGGGCGTGGCTTGTTGACACCTCACTTCCTCTTCTTCATCACTAGTGTCGCTCAATTCATCACTCTGAAAAAAAAGGATCATATTGGAGATCAATTTGTGATTTGGATATTTGCTATAAGTTCCAGAACTTTTTTCTGGATGGAAGGCCATTGATGGTTTTGATAAAGGAGCAGAAATGGGACAGACTACTTCCCTAACCTAGATATACACCGGATCAGGTTTGATAAAATTTGCCCGTGCTTACGCTGTACCCATTTTACCTACGGGCCACTGCCGACTCAAAGGGGACAACTTCAAAATGCAGGCAAATTGCATCATACTTGCTCTAGATTTGCACCGACATGACTGGCAGGTTAAGTGTTAATTTGGTGTACTATAATTAGTGAGTCAAGGCAAAGAATGGAACTTAGCAAAGAAAATTCCCGGAAATACAGATGAAGAAAAAACTTAAAACATTGATACGTAGCACAGCCTTTTCCTCTACCAAACAACATTGACAAGGTAGCCACGGCGCCAAATGACATGGGCCATTGAAATACTTGTCAAAATGTGCCTTCCATCAAATACGTTTCATTTCAGTTCCTTACAACCTTTCTTTTGCTTTTCTTCCTTCTGTTTTGGCACTAAATGTAAACCATTTTCCTCAAAATGATTTAGATTGCCAAATAAAATATTTTGGAAAAAAAACCAATAATCTCGGTCTGCATAGATAATAGAACGAGGTCCTAAATACTATACACTCACATGTTGCGAGACGACCACCGGACCCCCTCCGTATCTGCCCAGTAGGAATCTCCATGTAGATCCATTTATAGAAGCGTAAGCTGAGCGCCTTCTCAGATTGTAGCGTTCTGATTGGTTGGATCTCCGAGAGGAAGTCTTATCTACCACAGCTATTGGCTTATTATCTATAGGACCTGGTGGTGTGTCTGTCTCAGCCTAAATAATATACAATATATAAAAGTCTTTTCCACAAAGCCATAATTACAGTTTACATATTTTCTGTATCTTGATCTAGTAAATACACATGTTCATCTTCAAAGCATATGATTTACAGACTTCTGTTACAGGAAGGTATTCTGGTTTGAAAACTGAAACCTTCAAGCAAACTTACCCTTTGGTTGAATACAACAGTCATATTAGACTAGCTCTATTACATAATAATTCATTGCTATCTAGATAAGTTAATGTATATTGTCATGCCCATGCCAGGCTGGCCAAATCTGGCACTCATATAGCCATTGTGAATTAACCTCCAAATAATACTCACTGTTAGCATAAAGCTCATCTATCGTTTGGTGATAAAAATTTACAATGATCTAATATATACAATTTATATAATGATACAAAACATCCTACCTTGATGAATCTCTCCCACTTCTGATACCATGTGGTGCTAAGAGCATATAGATTGTTGTAAGGTTTCTCTCTACATAGCCCAAATTCCTCACACTCCTCCTCCTGTCTCAGCTTGAGTTTGTGTAGCGTTGTCGCACACGTCCCACACTTGACCAGATTATTAACAGCTGTTCCACCGCCATACCTGTATGATAATATGCAGTAATGTGTCAATGTGATCCTGCATTTCAGTGCAATGATTAAAAGTGTTTGTCCTAGTAAAATGAGTCAGATTAAACATTTATCCGACTCATTTGACATGGATTAATGGTCTTTATTTCCCTCTTCAACCAAATAAACAACAAGAAATTCATTCGTTGTCAGTTGAAATTGAAGAGAGGACCTAAAGTCATTAGATTTTCAACCATGAAATTTGTTACGATTGTGAACATAAGACATTCTGTGGACTTTTTGTGAAATGAAGGACTTTCTATAGCAAGGAATGAGGTGAAGAAAATCTTGATAATTATGAAACCTATGCTTGCTATGAAATATCCTGCAGACTAGTCTGGACTAGAACAAGTTTGAGCCAGTTTCCTTGTCTTGGAGTTGCTTCCCCACTACTGATAACGGCTCAGCGGTTGTGAAGGAATCAGGTTTTTGGTATCATTCTGGAGTTCTCAGTCTAATCAAGAAAACTGCTACAAGCTTCATTAACAACAGTTTCAACACATTTTCACTGAAAGTTGAGACTTGAAGGTATGTGCTAAAAATGTACTATTTTAATGATAGTATATACAAAATAGTATTCTTTTAGTGCCTTCTAATCTCAACTTTTTGCGCAAAAATCAGTTGAAACTGGGCCATTTGCTGCTAATAAACCATATAGCAGTTTTCTAAGTTAGACTGAGAACTCTAAAATGATACCAGAAATCTGATTCTTACACATACTCAAACTTTGTAGAAGTATTAAGAATGATTAGCTAACCTTTCGTTTAGTAGTTGCCAGCTTTGTGCAGACACAGCGACGACTCTATCGTGTATATCTGCGTACATGCTCGGCCTGACCTGTCCATGTATACACAGGAAGTCAGTGCTGTTACTGATCGGTCCGGGATTAGCGCAGGAGAAGAGCTTGAGTAACCAGAGCTTAGAGACGTAAAACTGTAAGAGATTAGAGCTGGGAGACTGCAGAGCCAATGTCTCAAACCTACAGAATGAGAAAATATAATAATTATCATCGCATAATATGATTAACTAGATTGATCACACATCAAGTACATATCTAAATATCTTAAAACTAACCTTAAATGTCTCTATGAAAAGACTAATGTATGGCATAAAATTTGCAACATTTCCAACATATCAAGCATGAAGAGATTAACACAAATGGGCCTTAGGGATCAATGTGGATGGATCCAGTATGTTTATTTTTAAGGGTTGTGTAGTAATATTAACTGTATTTGACCAATTTAAAGTTCATCAAAACGTCAACAGAGATAAAATAGGTACACACTTTTGCCTGAAGTGTCTCTGAGCGGTATCATCTCTTGTATAGAATAGTACATAGGCCTGACATTGTTGTACTGTCTCCATGGCGACCTGATTAACGTAACTATCATCATACTCATACCAGTTACCATTAGCTGGGTGGAGAGCAAATGCTGTGTAGTGGCCTCCTGTAGAGAAATACAAGCAGGGAAGGATGAGATAAATCCAATTGATCTACATTCGTTGTTTTAGATATTATTGCTAAGGTTAAAGAATAATTATGAGAATCATCCGTGCAAAATATTTTTGGACTCCCGAGATCACCCTTCCATAAATAGAACAGCGTTTATAGACAATGATATTTTTTCATATTAATACACCTGACTGCTTATTTATTTATGCATTGTCTTATTTGTCATTGACTTTGATCGGCAATAATAAAGTATACATATATACTTATACATGTATATAGGTTCAAACCTCATAGTTTTGTTTTAGCAAAACAAGAAACGGCCCTTGACTTTACCCTTTTACGACAGTTTAGTCATTAAAGGCAGAATATATTGGGATATGTTGCTTTTAATTTACTTCTGTGAAAATGGCATGGATTCAGCAAGATGATCGCTTTTAATGGTTAAAATAGTGAGGCATGTTGATCTTAATAATTGTGCATCTCATAACAGCTTGTTTTGGCACCCATACATGTACAACATGACTCGACAACAGAGGCATAGGACACTAGCAACACATATAGTTTACACCTACCTGACACAGATCCGTGATGACAGATAACTCCTGTTAGATTATACAGAGTACTTGCTCCATTAGTTGCTGTACCTGTAATAAATAGAACAAATGATAACTATGAGTCAACAGGTCGGTCACGTCAAGGACTAACAGGGCGTTGGAGAAATAACTCCCGAATTCATGATATATGTTATAATGGCACTGTCTCTATATAATTTTAGCCTCGGCACAATGGCCACCATTTTGGAATTTTCTTTTACGCTTCTTGTTTCGCTGCTACTCCTTGGTCATGTCTACAGGACATAAGCGAGCTTACAAAGAATGAAACCATGCGGGTTTTATATACCAACACTTAGTAACTCAATTTAGGTACATGACTAGTTTAAGCGCTTTAACTGTGTTGGGATAGCATGTAGTAGTAGCATTACATTACCAACCACTTTCCCCACCCAAGTGGTTGGTAATGAAATTCTACTACCAGCTATCCCAACACAGTTTAAGAGCTTAGACCAATATGACAACAGCAGGCTGTAATTTATTTGATGAAAACAAGTAGGAATCAACTAATCACTATTACATTCACAAGCTTATCATCGACTAGTCTGAACCCTACATTATGCAGGGATGACAATCCACTGTTCTCTATTTCTTTACAGTGGACAACTTTCCTGACTGTCAGCAAAGCATCCTTGGAAAGGTAAGATGATAGGTTGCTAGCACTGATAGCACGGATAGCAATTTAAAAACCAGGGTTATATATTTGCATGTTTTAAGCAGTGCTAAAATTTTAGATAGAATCGTCTACTTAGGTGCCGCTTCAAACTTTGAAATGTCTCCTTTGACGTAAAAGTCAGAAGATGTCTTCTCTTTTCAATTATCCAATTAGTCACAACCAAAACCATATACATAGTTAGTATTTATAAGTTTATGGTCACTACTATATTGTTAAAAAGAGAACACAACTTTTGATTTTTTTGATCAAGAAAATGGTAAATGAGCGGTCAACTTTTTCAAAAACGTCTAAGAAAATGATCCTTATATAACTACACCTTTACCATCAAATGACATGTGATTTTTCAGCTAATGCAGGTTTTAATTTATTTTTCAACTTATGGGCCACATTTTTGATGTTATCAAACTACTACAGATGGATATTAGAATTAGGCAATGAACAAACTTCATACTTATAACATAACTTACCAGATTTCATGTACTGTGTCAGGTTTAGAGACTGGACAGGAAATGACACGTAGCTGCCTATTTTACTGGAGTGCATCAGATCGTGACGGAATCGTTTGAGATGTACACACATCACCTCGGGTAGTGACGTTATACTCACTTCCTTCACTCCGTTACGAAGCTTCTTACAATTCTCACAGCTATACATGTTATCACCTACAAAAAAAAGTACAGCAGTTAATTAATTAATTAATTAAGCATTTCATTTCATTGTAATGATCATGTAACAATGATAAACAGCAGAAATTAGGTTTATTTGAAATATTTTCGTTTTAATCAGCTTTCACAGTTTTCGAGTAGAATATATAGTATGCGCAACATCTAGAAACTAGCTTCATTCGTAACCTCTTTGAGTCATAATCAATAAATATCGAAATGTCATATACAAAATACAGGACATACGGCGTTCCCTTCACTGTGGGAAGGTCCGAGTGATCACAACTCAAAACAACCGGCAGTGATTATAAAAATTGGACAGCATGGATGATGAATCACATGAATCCATATCTTCCGATTCCACACAGGCCCTTTAGCGAGATTTTTAAGGGCCATTTTCTGATGATAACCAGCCTGATTGGAGAGTCATTAGGTCCCACTTAGATTCTTATATCAAACACAACAAATCTATATATATACACAATATTATAATTAACAAAATTCAAACGTACCAACAAGATCATCTGGTGTAAAGAACAGGGAGAGACAATCCTCTAATGTAACCATCTCACTACTCCAGTAGTTGGTCAACCTACAGTTATAGATATATATTATAGAGCGGTAAGTATTTTGGGTATTTCGGCACTGATACATTTTGAGATATGACTGAGTAATTGTAATGTCTGTAGCAAGATTAAGATAATTCGTAGAAGACGGACAGTGAATTGAACGCAAGTCTATTTTTTGACAACTCATAAAATTGTCAAATTTCAGTTCAGCAATATGATAGGCACATTAGGGTAATGTGTGCCACAATACTTAGCAAATATATTGGTCTATTAACCAACACAGAGTACAGAGACATTTCTGAAGTCAAATCAAATCAAATTTGAAATGTCTTGGCTGCATCCCACCTAGCCTAGACAAGCTTAATTGAGGCTTTCTTTTCCCGCCCAAAAATTTTTGTCAATACAAGTTACAGCCTGTTATGCATCTAGATGTTTATATCAGGAACGCTAAGTTCCCATCAGTCCAACAGCTGGCTTCATTACAACACTTGCTTAATTTGTCATTGTCGCCACACTGATGACAAGATATACTATTGCATGTACTGAACGATAGAGATTCAACTGATTCACTTAGCATGAGTGCATCACAAGGAATTTTATGTGACATCCCAAGTTCAATTTTACTAATTAGGGGTGGGTACATGTTAGGTTCTCCTACTAAATTTACTGTAACGATCAGAGATACACATGATCATAGTGTGATCTCCATATCAGTGCGCATTGTGACTTACCCGTTTGATATACTGGAGAGCCAGCTGAATGGATAAGTAACCCAGGATATCAGATAGCTAGCCAGTCCGTATGAGCTTCCTCCCTTCTTCTGTTGTAGAGGACCCGCAGTGGTAGGGGACGGCGGCTGACCACCCTCAGTTTTACCATTGTTGTGTAGCCTCTGTAACTGATCACCAGATGGGATCGGTAGACTGAGATCCTGGAATGTTTCTCTAGTCACTGAGACCTGAAAAGCAACAAAATAAATAAATAAAGTTAATAAGAATGCTTAACTTACAAATGTAACATCAGGAAATACAGATTTAATTTCCAGGCTTGTTGTCACTACAAAAGGCAAACTTGGACTTAAACAGGTCTTTTTTTCTAAAATAAAGATGTCGCAACAAAGCCAACATAGTTTATTGTTAGTTTGTCGAGAGGTTTAACCGGCAAAATATTGGTATATAGACCAACTGATGGGAGGAAATTCTTCAGCACATTACGACTTGGCGAAACGCAACAATACACAAATATGTTGTGTCAACGAATTGTCAGTTACCGAATCGTATGTTACAGAGTTGGCCAGAATGTGATTGTTTAACCCAATCTGCTGCGAGAAATCTCATTTTGAAAGGGCAACCATAAGTGTAAAGATAATTTTTGAAATGCGTCCCGAACTGCTACTGAAATATGACAGTATTCCTGACTAACCTTGTTACAGTACAGACATCGCACACTGCTGCTTATCAGCCCATTGAACAGATCACCAATGATACTGCTGTGTTTAGGAATACTCGGTTCTGATTCGCTGTTCTGTGGAGGGGCGTGGTTAGGCGGGTCAAAGGTAACAACACTCTTTAGGTCCTCATGTAGGAAATCTATCAGACAGCGGAGCAGCTCCTGGGTATCCTGGAATTGGATAACATGACATAACCATAATATAACAATACTATTACGATATAAACAATAACTATATCAATATTATTACCAATATCGACTACAAGGAATACAGCAACTTGTTACACCAGTTGCGCCTCCTCATATTTGGTATCATATTGAAGGTAATCTCTTTATCTTTATGTTATAGTGGATAAAAAGGGGACAACCTTAATGGTTGAAGAAGTTGAGAAAAAACTTTCACTTTAAGTAACGTTAATGGTTTCAACTGTGTCCATAGGTTATTCAAAAGATTGGTGCTCTTAATCAAACTGAGAAATTCAATATGATACCAAATATAGGGAGGCGCAACTATAGCTCATCATCAATAAGTCCGGTAGGAGTACTAGTATCTTCAGATCAACAAAAGCTTTTATAAAAGGAATTCAAATTTGTGGTAAACTTGTCCACCAAGTTTTCTTTTCTACCAGTTAAAATAGTTCAGCATGCTTATTCAGCGTAGCAATTTCTAGTAAGCCATTATGATGTAAGAGAAGCACAGTTAGTGTGTATTGGGAGATTGTGCTAGATTAAGTTTGCTTGCATTTAGAATTGCTCCAACTCTACTGATCAGAGGAGGGGAATGATTACAAATGTGTTCAGCATGGATAAAACTTGATCAGGGTAAATTGGTATCTTCTAGTAGCTTAGTAAGGTATGCTTAGCACCGCCTCTACTTCTCCCCCCCCCTTTAGCTCAGATCTTACCTGCTGCATGAAGCCTCGGAATAGTGTATTTTTAGCTTGTATAGCTCTGAGTAGATCTGTTGGTATGGCTATCTGACCCGGCTTACTCGTATCCCACATTTCCTACAACATAAAAACATTGTGACCAAAAGGCAAAAGTGCTAGCACCCCCTACCTAAACACTCATATTTCAATTCATATGTTGTGAAAAACACAGAGTTGATTTTGAGATCAAACTTGTAGAAATGATACAGTTGAAAGAAATCAGTCAGATAAACTGACACTAGGTATCGTAGATATAAACAGATTTGATATCATGATCTACTTCACATCAGCACTTTTAAAGTTCAGTCTTGCTCTAAATAACTTACATCAGATACTAGAAAAAAAACCTAAACCTGTGGGACTTGTGATTAAAGAAAATAAAAAGCTGTCAATACGGGCGTCATAAACCATTTTCATTTTATTAGTTATACAGTATCCAATAAGCACAGATTCCGCTGTGTGGAAGCAGTGGTTTAAACCTGGTATGGTAACAAGCTTCAATATCTGGGGCCAGGATACAAAGATACTTACTTGCATGAGCTTACGGTAGCCATTGGCCACTCTTTGTTTGTTAGGGTTGTGTATGTCATTGTCTGCCAGACTCAGAAAATATGACGTCATAGCTGGGCTGAAAATAAAACACAGATAATTACGACTGTGAAAACAAATCACACCTACAGAGAATGAATCTGTGTCATCTCATGTTCATTGTTTGTTCATCCAAAAATGGAGAGCATGAAACATGTTTTATCACTGTGAAGAACATCTCTCATCCATAACCGGCATTCATTGTTTGAGCTTGTAAACTGGAGTTGTCCGCTTTAAGGTAATATAGTTCAGAGAGAGCACAACTTCACAAAGGTTGCTGGGGATATGTCACTATTAGCAACTCGGATCAAGTTCAAATAGCATTTTTGGAACCCTTGTGATATAATTCATGTAGAAGAAATATCAAATAACGGAGGGTACCCTCACCTTACCTTGCCTCTACTTCAATGATGTTAGACTTGTTTTGAAGAGCATCAAATTGAAAGAAACGGTGCCATCAATATGAATTTGCTTTCCCAATCCTAAATCTTTTCCCATAAAGATTCCAGATTGCAAATTTCCAGTTCCATCAAGTTAGGGTGTGGGCATAATAATGCCAATAGGTAGGGTAGGTAGGAGCAGGTAGGAGGTAGGGAAGCTAACATTCACACAATATCAGATCTTAGGCTAAGCTAATTAAACATTGAGTAAATCCTCCGGGGGGCCGTCGGACAGGGGGCAAAGTCTGGGGGGCTCAGACTAAGTAAATCCCAAAGTATATTATGATAAACTTAAGGCTATATTCACCCCATCCCTAAAATTACTTAATATTCATAACATATATAATTCTAACTCACCAGTTACTGAGACACTGTAGCGCACTGTTCATATAGCATGTGTTACCTAGGTTCCTCAAACCAACAAGTCCTTTTGGGGGTTCACTGCTCACCCATTGCGTAGTTATTGAATCCCAGTCTATCGGTGTGGCACCAACCTCTGGTATACTGAAAGTAAACAGAATATTATTGATTAAATACTGTTCTTTGAGCTAAGATAATGTGAGTAGGAAGGAGAGGTTGTCCTCTCATTCCAAATTTGAGGGCTGACAACGCCGGGTAAATTGAACCACCCTATATATTATAACCTACTCAAGAACTCTAACCTGCACAAATGAGAAAGGGTGATAGTTTATAACATTATACACCATACTAGGATATTTTCCGGTGTAAACATATTGTATAGATATCCTAGAACAAGCTGCTAGACTTTATGGTCTTTCTGTAGTCTGAGATGCAACATACAGTAGAGCGCACAGCACTACACAACACACAGGTCTTCAGATAGAAACCATGAGTCAAGGGCTGATCCTCGGCCTTCTCTAGTACAACCTCCTCATGGCCGGCCCCAGCAGCATGAAGCCACCCATTTGTGTTGATGAGCATTTCATTCCATCACCTCCGGCTCTCAGTCAAAATGATATTGTGAGTTTCAGTATTTTGACATAATCGGTGTATTTATTTACGCTTTTGCGCAGCCATGAACAACTTTTCATTGTGTCACTGCAACAATGATCGCCTCATCACTCACTTGCTTATACTCTAAGGCGAACCAGCGCGGGGAGGTTTGCTTGCCATCATATCATCGGCGCAAAGTCGCTATCGCCAAGGCGCTCGCCCCTCGTTTCATCGTCTACTACACAAACACGCCTAGTCATTAAGAAAATGGAAACTTCCTAAAGCGAACATCGATATAATACAGATCAGTTTTAAAATCTCTTACATATTGTAGCACTGCTCGATGATACACGTCTTATTATACCTTTTTCTACTTCTTGAGCTGCTACCAGCTTAACAGTGGCAGACGCCGATTTGTCAGTAGAGCCAGGAAAAAAGTCGAATTACAGAGAAAATAGCTCAAACTTAATCTCACGTTAAGAAATCAGAAGGACCAAAGTAAAATAAAGTCAGGCAGCTAGTAGTACATTTTCAGTGCCAAACTACTGCTAAAATAGCTCCCAGACTATATATTGCTCTGTAACTTCTGTTGTATTTGACCTTACTTGAACTCAGGATGATTGTGGCTGCCTTTGTAAACTTCACATTTGCAGAGATAGCACCAGAATCTCCTTGACTCCATATTCATCGCGAGGGCGTGGCCTTCTCTCTGTACATGATTGAAGGCGTGGTCTATGTCATCACCATGGCAACCGAAGGAACGTAAGCAAGTCATACATAGCCAGAGTTCTGTACATTTATCGGGGCACACAGAGCAGTGATCCTGTAAAGAATAAAACACAGTACGATTATGTTATGTTGCACAGCTTGGTATTGCTCACGTATTTAAAACTCTCACTGTACTGCCCACTGCACTCTCGGTGTTAGATGGTAACGGTGCTTCTGTTTATTTTACCTTGGACTCTTGAGAAGATGGGAAAGCCATAGAGTTATAATTATTAAATCGAGACAGGACACTATATGGAGTATTAGCATATTAGCTTATTGTGTGACTATAGTCAATTTGCAGCATTTATGCTTTAAACAATCGTATAACCTTTGTTATAATAGCACAATTCCCACAAAGATAGTTTTCTGTCAGTGTATATATCAAAGAGTCTACCATCATAATCATCACCACCACAATTACCCCGTACCTATACACAGCCTCAGAAGTCCATTGATCATCATTTTAATCAATCAACAACTTTTCTACTACAACTACTAGTACTACTCTATCTGCCCACTGCTAATCTTATCACTAGGCAATATGCCTAACCTTGGCTTGATATTTAATCAAGAGTTAATGTCAGCGATAATGTGTGTGCTTTTAATAACTACACTGAAATTTGAAATGATAGGAGGAACACAGTGGAATTCATTGATAAAAGTGTTTACTGGAAGGAAGTTTTAGTGACATGAAAAATTCTGCTTCTATGTTTTTCATTGTTTTATGCAGGGATAACATGGCCCTCAAGATATTTCTGAAGATGTGAATGAATAGCACACTGATATTTTAGGTAAAATTACAGACAGTTTTAATCCCATAGCTTGCACAGTAGTCAGCCAAAGGATTACAATTATTTTAGCTATTTGTAAAGGTGCATCCTAATTACCAACAAAATTTACATATTTCCTTCTTAGCGCAAGGCTGTCTCTTGATCACACTAACAATCGTCAACCATTATTTAGAAACACACTCAACTAAACACAGGTTAACTTAGCACAGAGCAAACGTCACAATGGTAAACATAACATCTCCAGAGCGTGATACCTCACTGACGCTGGATCAGAAAAACAAGATGTACCAAGACATCTTACAGTACGAGTTCACTGAGGGTGAGTCCAATACATAAATGCCTGACATTACCCTGCTGGCAGAATTCTGTGATAGGCCTAAAACTCTTCTACAACCTTCAATGAATCCCTCTACCCAGAGATTTGTCATAGAGCGTTTTGTTGTGAAGTTCAGTTCTCATATATAATACAAGGGGATGGCAATAAGGGACAGCATCACCGAGGGCTGTCGATGGTTGTTGTCACCAGTGGCATGTAAGGAGAGGGATAAGGAGAATGATCTTCAGAATAACTTATTGATATTACTGTTATTGATTAAGTATTTTTTTATATTTAAAGGGTAAGCCACCTCATTTCTTCTTTCATCATCAAGCCAAGGCCTATTTGTAGCTAAATTGTTCTCACAACTTTTACTTGATAGTGATAACAACATGATGAAAAATTCATCAACCGATAACCTAGAGTTGATGAGAATGCGGGATCATCCCACCATTAAAAATCATATGCTGTATAAACCAGTCCTAAAGGTTAACATACCAAAAACCTGATGTTTTTTCCCAATCACTTTAATAATTTTTCTACGGAAAGCTGGGCTACCTTATTTTTCTTTTCACCATATGGCAGCAAATTAATCTCACTGCTTGTACCTTTAGTAATACAAGCATGATCAATAAATCAAATTTTAATAGGGTGGTTGCCACTATAGTCTCGAACTGTCTGGCGTAGACATCAGACCACACCGCTGCATTTTTATCTCAATTTTTATTTTATCATTTTACTAGAAAATTTCAGACAGAAACCTAATAAAAAAAAAAAAAATCAATCGATATCAATCAATATCACCTACCTGACACCTGGAGTTGATGAGAGCCCAGGATAGCTGAGGATGTACCTTCTTAACATGTCCACATTGACTCATCTTCTTGGCTGTATTCTTCTTATTCCCTTTTTTATTCTTCGGAGGCATCGCAGAACAAATGGAGGTGCGCTAATTATGTGATAAACACCATGCGGTTTGCTTGGTGAAGCTAATTAGTACTATTCGCCAACAGGCCTGTAATAAAGAAAATCAACTCAGACAAGAAAACATTTGTAATAAATGGTCATAAGTCATAATTACTGGATATTGGCTAAAGCCACCTCATGCATCATCCAATTAACTGTTTGTCAACGAGGAACAGAGACGAGACTTGTATCCATCGCCCACCGTCAACAGCCTTTTTCCTCTAAATTATATACAATTTCACAGCGGCTGTTTTTTTATGATGGTATAATTTAAGAGCTACAACATTTACTGGAGTAAGATAAGACAGCACATCTTGTTCCTCAAGCAAATATTAATCTTTGCCATAATAACGCTGGGCCTGGAGTGAGCAAAATCTACGCTAACAGCAACAATTCTGTGAGTGTGATTCTCAATTTGTATTTGAAAGACTCATACTACCCGTAGGCCTAGGCGCTTGGATCAATTCAGTGACATTGGAGAATGACAAAGTGAAGTTTGTTATCAAAGAGAAGAAGGTAGAGTACAGAAGTTTAGATAGAAAGTTGGCCTTGACTCTAGCTAGCTAATGACAGAAGGCAGCTGTTTTGGCCTTTTTATTGGCCAGTGTAGCTGTGCCTGTAGGCTGAAGGCTCAAGTCATACAGTAACAATCACTTCACAATGACAATATTTGGACAGAAGATGGAATTGAGACTCTGGCCAGACAGTTCACATTGGCAAGCAGTAGATTTATGTGTGTTGGTAGTAAGTAACAGATCTTACAAATTACAGGTATCATCAAGTATTACAAGTCAAACATTCATACA
Source organism: Membranipora membranacea (assembly GCA_914767715.1). Lineage (NCBI taxonomy): Eukaryota > Metazoa > Bryozoa > Gymnolaemata > Cheilostomatida > Membraniporidae > Membranipora > Membranipora membranacea. Next base: position 5,847,092 of record OU612071.1, on the reverse strand, counting down.
AATTACAATGAATAACATTACAAGACAGACCAAGGCCAAGGGGGGCAAGAGTGAAAACCATCCTTATTCTTCCCCCTCTCCAAAGCCAGGCAATGTGTGCTGAGTACAGAAATACTGAGGTTTTATACATAGTGTTGATAATTGAACCATAAACTTACTTGTATAATCTCTGATGTTATTGGGATGCTATCAGCATATCTAGACTACACATGGTTCAATTTCTCTATCTAAGCAAATGACTATGTGAAAAGGAAAAACAAACCTGGGGGAAATAATCTGTATAACCCTCGTCTGACCTTGAGAGAAAATCTGAAAAGTGATAATTTAAATATTGATTTATTATTATTTAAGACAAGACCTTATTTGAAACCACAACTTTGTGATATCGGTTTGTGTAGAAGTAATTTGAATTAATTATTTAAAGCACAGAATCTAAAAGGCGGAATTTAAAAATAGGAGATTTCATGTTTTAACTGTGGGTTTTGACCCAGTTTCTTTCTTCTTCAACTCGTGCCTCATTGAAAAAAATGGCAACTCAGGCGAAAATCCCGCGAACAGAGAACTCGGATGCTGGTAAGTGAAGAAAGCACCAGATATACTTGTTTCATGACTGAATTTTGTTTCTCAATTTGATTTTATGAAGTCTTAAAATGAATATAAGAGTGATAGGCGGTTCTAAGAGCTGGCTGAAGCTGTTGTGCTGCCATGCTTTCACTTCGGACTGGTGTTTGTCGTAAATAATAATAATGAAATGAGCTAGCTAATGGATCCATGGTTCTCAAGCAATTTTGATGACAGTACAGAAAAGTACTCAGTTTGGATATGTTGCATAGCATAGTCTACATTCTTTCTACAAACAAGTGACAATCAACTAACTAAAGTGGTGATTAGAGCAATCACAGTCACACCACAGACAGTGCTGTCCACAGGCAAGACTGACGGCACTGACTGGAATTACTCCACCAACAACAAAATGAAGGATAGATCACGGCCATACACCAAACTATACTGCAAGAGACCGACGACAGTGACTGAAATCGTATCAAGAACAATTAAAATAATATTTTAAAAATTAATGAAAAAGTATGCGGGGTGGCCTTGCCCCTCGACTTTGCTTGAGCAGTTGGCGGCAACTGTTTTGTCGTCATGCCATATATATTGTGAGTTCATAGGACTGGTCATCATTGCCTATATAATGGAGCTCTACCATCAAATGTTACATGCATGATGACTCCCAGGGGGGTCTTTCAATTAGAAAGAGTGATCCTTTACTAAAGCAAGTTATCACTATCACATCGCTCAAAATGATCACTCACTTGGTGTTTCAATCAGAGAAAATCGCTCCCAAATCGCTCTCAGAATGTATATAGTTCCATCAAGTGACTGAGCGATCTGAAAGCGAGACCCCTAGCAGGTATCGCTCACTCACTGAGTGAGCGATAAGACTGCGATTTTGACTGTTTCTCATTGAAAGACCCCCCCCCCCCCCCCAGTCTGATTCCAATACAGTCCGTCCACCAGGATGTTATGTAGTATTGGACTAACCTCCGCAGTTATCAATATGTTAGTAAAGTTCAGGTCTAGAGAAGAAATCAAATTAAAACAACTTAAATTAGCAAGACAAATTGTCATCAAAATTTTCTTAAAGTTTGCATACATGAACGGACTCATCCTGAAACATTGTCTACATATCAGAGTTAACTCTTAAAATATATACTTTAAACGCTATATAGCTATAGGTGATATACACAGGAATTCTGCAGAGCGTTTCAATGTGAGCGGTGTGTGAGACTTGCAAGAATAAATTGTTTATATTTTCAGTCCAGGGTGCCATGGTACCATTATACTGCATTATTATTGTTTAGCTATGATTCTGATTTTCACAACTATGAGCGGTCTCTCAACTCTAGACAAGTGAGCCAAATATTTTGTTCTATCCAGGGGAATGTTATTTTTAAAATTCGACCAGGCAGGCAATTCTATGTCTCATTTAATATTGGTGTATTTGGTCGCTACGATCGCAATTTATTTATTTAATTCTGAAACTTCAGATTTACTTTACCAGTATCATGTTTATCAAGTATTTGTCTCAAAAATCTAAGGCAGCATTGTATTGGTATGAATCGAAGACTAGGGTCCTTCTTAGTCACAATTGGTGACTGGAGGTCTGAACAACAGTTTTGTGAATAACTTCCTCGATCATGAATAGCATCTGAACAATCCTTTGGCTCACTTCCAACAGGGAAGAAAAAAAAAGATGCGAAAGTAAAATGCAGAGAAGTCATATGAATTTATCCACTGGGTCTGCACAGTCCATGACCATTTCTGAATGAAAGCTGAGCTGCGGTACCACCCTATACATAGAACAAGAACGCCGCACCTATAAAATTTTTGTTGCAAAAAAATGTAAATTCCTAGGTCTCAGCTTAGGATCATAAACCCCAATATGCAATATATAAAGAATGGAAAATAAAAAGACTGCAAATAATGAATTAGTTGGTCGTGCTTACTCCTTGGGCACTATAATCCAGATTTGTCAACAAGCAGATGATAGCTCAGCTGGCAGGGAGGCTCTTGGCTCGGCTACCATCTGGAGCAGGGACTCATTTCCCAATGATCTGTGAATTAAGTGAAAGCAGTTGACGCAGTCTCTGCTACTAGCACTATAAAATTATTAATGTTCCCATCAAATTGAAGTATTAGAAAGACACGCTGTGATTGTTGTCTGCTCCTGACAAGCCAATCCTATTCTCTCTTTCAGCCGATTTGGCGGAACAGGAAGCTATAGAGAAAATCGATGAAGTACAAAATGAAATTGATCGGTTAAATGAACAGGCTAGCGAGGAAATTCTAAAGGTAGGTGTATATTATTAGTACTTTTTACTTTCTTCAATCACAACAATATCTGGGAACAAAATATGATTGGGAGTGGTACGCTCTGTTCTTAAAGTGCCTCGACCGGTATATAAGGGCCAGTCAATGTAAAGCGATCACCCAGCCATATCAAATTCAAATGGGGTTAGCAGCATTCAAATTCCTCCTGCTTTTTTCGGAATTAAGAGGAGAAGCAGTGAATTATTTTTAATGGGAATCAGACAAGCTGATGCGGAATTGTGTGATACACATGCCCAATAAATTTTCATTCCAATAATGGCATTGGAAAGTGGTGAAAATATGACTGATGTCATACGAAATTGCCCAGTTCCGATGATTTCAAATCATCCGCTTCAAAATATACGAGCTCTTATTGGTCAATTTTGACGTTATGATTTATGGTTTTAGAGGTTGCCTAGATACCGTTGTCAAGATTGAAATTGACCGTTGTAACTAAACCCTATAATCCCAAGTGTGATGAGCCAACACAACAATAGCTATATCATAGCTTCTATTCAACTTTATTTATGGGTGTCTGGGAATCACAATTTCTTATATAACACATTTGAGAACGCAACGTGGACTGGCTGTTAGAGGCGGAGACCAAGGCCATTCTCCGCCTCTAATTACATTGATCAGCCAATGGTCTTGCCTGTCACTTCACATGATTAATCCCCGTGCACCCCCTTCGATTCCTACCTCTTTAATTTAAGTCATTTCTCATGAAGGGCACTATTTAGTGAGTTGATTCTATGATTCGAAGTTGGGGTGAAATATGTTGAATCTGTGATCAGTAAGTTAATTTGTTTTATCGGGGGGGGGGGGGGGAGAGGTGATGACTTCCAAAGGCTCTTGAATGTGGTAGTCATGGTCACCTGAATGAGAAATTGTATTGAAGTTGAATTTTCTCCCATAACACACTATTGTTTGATGCTGTGCTTATTTTAAATCAAACTTCTCATACCCCTGTGTTCAATGAAAAGTTCAACTGTTGGAATGTTTAGCGTGAAATGGCAGCCAGACTTGAGATCATATTGATACGGGACCATATTATATCCAGATGAACTGAATAGGCTTATAAATAGCTAACGCCCCTACAGGCAACAACTAGCTACAGTATAAAACCATGAAGAATGTCACAAAAACATAAAATGAAACATTTTACAATAAGGAAGAGACATGGGAGACCCTTCTTGTTGAAATCATCAAGCTACTTCATAATCTAATCAAGCTCACTCTTTTAGGTCTGATATGTTTAACCACAAATATATTAATAGAGAATTTATGTTTATAGGTTTTACTTACTGCCCTGATATTTCACAACTCAATGTTTTGATTAATTTCACAGGTTGAACAGAAATACAATAAACTGAGGCAGCCACATTTTGGTACACGTAACGACTTGATAGCTAAAATACCCGACTTCTGGTTAAATGTGTTTGTTAATCATCCTCAGCTGTCCACATTACTCACAGAGCAGGACGAAGAGGTTAGTATTATTATAGGTGATCACTGATTTTAAAATATAATATATTAGATTATTATATTCATATTATATTAAAATACAACATATTGAGTAGTTATTATATTTTAAATTTTATGTTTAGTTTCCATTTCATGTCCCCGAGAGGTCAAAAGGAAATGATACTGTCGGTTTTTGTTCTTATTATCAAGACAGAATAGTGTGTGGTTTTTAGTAACGGGACCAGAAGAAATTACTAGTTCGAAAAATGCCAGAACTGTAGGCCTATGTGCATTAAAGCTTTCTTTTTATCGGTATGGGAGGGACAAAGCTCTTGTAATATCGCTTCTCATCTCCCAGTTAGGCGGGCTTAGCTAGCGCTGTGATTAATTCGATTTAATACTCTCTTCATATATGATGAGTGAAGGGAAGGCTTGGTCCTTGTAGTCTAGTTGGGCTAGCAGTAGGGAAGTGTTAAAAGGTGCAGCAGGCAATCACACAGCGGAACTTTCAAGGCTAGGCATTCCGCCACAGAGTGTACTATTATTGGTATCTAGCTATGATTTGTGCCAACCTGGGGAAGTACGGTGTCGTTGGTGCCCAAACATTGAGTCATTTCCATACTACAGCACATTTCAATACTTGATATTTTAGTTTGTCCTAGTGAACCCTCCTTCATACTAGACATTTGATATCCTCTTGATATTCAATTCAAGGTACTGCATCCATCCTGTTCTCATAAAATGCCACCTCTTGGTTCTCATTCTTAGCATGCAACAGTGAGAGCTTGTGACTGAATTTCAACTGCTTTCAAGTTTATTTTGTGATGTGCGTAATATAAGAGATATTTATTTCTCTTTGGAATAACTGGGCATCTCTAAAAGGAAGTAAAAATGATTAGTCTCCATAAGTAGGATTATGATTACAGTATACAATAATCTGTTATATTTTGAAGACATTGAATTCCATATCTGGAATAGCATCATTAGCTTTCTTTTGCAAAACAAAGGGCTTGCAAAAATAGCCAGTCCCTAGTAGCAATCTAGAAATGCCCTAATCATCGACACTGTAGGGGTATAATTACTGTTTGCAATTTTGTAAACAAGACAATTTCTCAGGCTAATTATTCATGCTACTAGGGACAGCCAATCAGATAACAGTCAGATGGGTCCCTGTGTTTAGGGTCCTAACCGTATAACGCTATGATACTATTTCCATTCTAAGAGAAGAATCTAATTCAGTGTTTGAAGCCAAAATTAATATCAGTAGGAGTTGTCTACTACGCGTTGGATCAGTTTCATTCTTGTTTGTGGCGACGAATAGCAGACAGCCACACACTTATTACTTTCTCAAGGGATTTTGTCCGAATTATGAACTCTCGCTCTGTTGCAGGTTTAACATTATCTATTGTACTCTTGTTTTGTGACTATGAGTATCAGGCAGCCACACACTATTTATTTTTGGCTATCATGTTGATTTCTTTCTATGTTTCAGGTGTTACATTATCTATCTAAAGTGGAAGTGGAGGAGTTTGAAGATATTAAATCGGGTTTCTCTGTCACACTGGTGAGTAGAAACTACCCTCGGCTTAGAAGTGTGAAGGCCCTAAGACGGCACACCAAAGCATTGTTACTAGACTAGGCCTTTATTTAACTATCCACCTTCGTAAAACATTGCAATGTCTTTAGGAAACCAGAGGGGTTGACAGAAGGTTAATAGAACGGAAACTGTACACATCAAAAAACACAGATTAAAAATTTCTGAGCACAACTTGCTCAACATGGCATCATGAAGAATTACTCAAGTTTGCTGAAAGGTCCTGACAAACTTTGTTCCAATCTTTTGTTGCAATTGAGTTGACCATCCCCAATATTACCGTCAAGTTTAACTCAGCGGTCCTCCCGATCATCCTTGTATCTCATACCTGAAATTTTCAACACTGGACCCAGTCGTCTTGTGTTGTTACCAGTTTGACTTATCATAAACAGTGGCTGATTGGGTCACACTTAGCGCGATGTGACACCTTAGGGAATGCGTGGGCCCATAGTAGTAATGTGGCCTTAACTATAATAGTATAGATCATCCACGTAACTTAACCCTTACATGCCGATATAAACATGATTTCTCACTGAACGTGCCTCCTCTACCCGTGTCTGTTGTTAGTGACCGTTCCTTAAAACGACAGACTTGCTGATGAAAGCCTCGCTGCGCAGGCTATTTAAAGTTTCCTTATCTTAGTGGAACAATTGCGGATGGAGACTGATCTATCACTACCATAGATTTGCTGGAATTGCCAGATAATGAAGTGATAGATATTTGTATTCTGGAATTTGAATTTGTACTGCCCATCCTGAACTGGTCTAAACAAAGTTGCCTCTCTGAGCATAGATGTACAGAGGGAATACAATGCTATTGAACAATCTCTTATCAATCTTATCAAGGCCCATCAGCCTATTATTTTTAATCCATCTTCATTCTCCGTCATGCTGTGATCTTCTTCAGGAAATGTTTCCTTTATTCTTCTCTCAATCCTCAAACGTAATTTACTTTAATATACAGTGGGTGAAGGAAATACAAACCATAAGAAGGAATAGGGATGATAAAGCACTTCCAGAGTTATGCTTGGAAATTATCATTTTTATGCTGATGCTAAATTTGTTTATCGTAAATCAGATAACTTATATACATTTTCAATGTATTCATATTGATATCAATTAAGTAATCATCAATATATAATATATAACTTCTTGCTTTATGTTACAGCATTTTGCAAAGAACCCATACTTTGAGAATGCATTCCTGAAGAAAGAATTTCATTTGAATGAAGCCGGAGAACCTTCCTCTAAAACATCGGGTATCAAATGGAAAGAAGGTAAGATAACACAATCATGAAATAGATTATGTATACACATGCCTAAAGTATACATACCTAGTTATTGTATATTCTGTTGAAGAAGTTTTCAGTGAATTCAAACCCTACTTAGCAATCTAAACACCAGGGATTGTTATTCTCAAGAAGGGAAAATTGCTGAAATAATTCAAACAGTTTCAAGTTTATGTGCATGCAGTTTCAGTTTTATTTTTAGGAGTTGTCACCTATTTCATAATTTTTGAAACCTGCTTTTTTTTGTGTCCCAAGAATGGATTTAGCATTGGGATAAAAAATCGCATATTCACGTAGCCACTGTTATTTATCAGTATGGCCATGTTGTAAACTGAAAAGTCAAGTCAGCATATCACAAGTTTCATTGGTATATCGGCACAAAAAATCCATGTTTATTTGTGATGGAATTACAGTATGACATATTCGTATGGTGCCAGCAGCATGCAGTGTTGGCTTATGTAGCGCAGTATCAATATTCCGTTTCATGCTTGTCACCTGGCTAAGATATCATCATCTAATGTATCCTCTCTTTGTCCACAGGTAAAGATCTCACTAAACAAGCTAACGGAGACAGTAAAAAGAGAGTTTTAGAGTCCGAGTCATTCTTCACTTGGTTCAGTGATACTACAGATGCAGGGGCTGATGAACTCGGCGAGGTAAGCACAACTACTCTCTACTTTAACCAATGAGTTAGAGGCACTAACTTTGGGTAAATGGCCCTTACTTGTCTCTCTTCATCATTTTGGTGGGAGAGGGACCGGGTCAGATCAGAGAGTTGTCCCCTCTCCGACTTTGTTACCATACTCACAAGTCATCAAGGCCATCAGGCCCCTTGCCTTCTCAGAGTGATGACCTTTTGATTTATATGTACACTGTAACTAATGGGGGTGATTGTGAAGCCTCGTAGTGCTCCCACACTTAGGCCGGGTACCCCAGTAAGAGGAAATTTATAAGCTTTGTATGACACAGCAGTTTATATTAATGTGGCAGTGATTCGCCATTATCGAGGTTGTCTTGTTTTGATGAATGGGTTTGTTTCATTCCAAAAGTGGTTGAAAACAAGTTTGGGAAAGCTGAAATATAAGGATACCCAATGTGATGGTGAAAATACTAAATACCTCTTTCTATTACACCATTATGAAGACAATCTTCACCTTAATAAAATTATTAGTTCAACATTGCTCTAAATGGCTGCTGACGATGGCTACACCGGTATTTGAGGGGCAGCTATAAACATACAAATACTATTTATAATATGTTTATGGGTGCATCATATGAACTTGGTCCTTATTTTCACCAGCCCCACCCTTTGACACTGTCACCCTATTTCTGTGTGTAACTGAGTCTGCCTCTCAACTTAAGGACAATAATATTATTGTGTAGAAAGCAGGGTGCAGCTATTATGTTATGAGAAGTGTAAATTGCAGTGAGGTCAAAACAGAAAAGTGTAAATTACGGACATATTTATACTTAGGTAAATGGCGGATATTTATGAGATTAGGAATGTTGTGGGGCTTCTTTGATGGCCTGGCAGTTGTGTTATCTTGCTTTTGATCTCTCACTGTGTATTTAGGAGGGGAAATTTCTGTTTTTTATTGTATCGAAAGCTGCTAACCCACCGATAATCTGCCAATTTCTATGGGAGACCAACAAACAGATTACCCTACATAGTCTCTACTGCCTTTTTAATGTGTGACAAGCCAAAGTTAGCCATTTTAGTATGAACAATTTATATATGCTAGGACATAACATCGGATGTTTGGTATTTCACTTGTGGGAAAAACATTAGCAGGCTGAAATCCTCCAATATATAATATCTTCAACGAGAAAATATATAAATTGAATACAGGTACTATCAAGGTTGCTAAATTTAATTCTGTAAAAAATTCTTTGGTGTAGGATTCTTAGGATTTCCCTCATTTAATCCATGCTCAATCATTCAAATTTAATGATCGATTACCTTGCACGCAATATAATAAAAATATGGAATTGTCAATATATCTGAATGTTTAATATTACTGATATGTTATTGTTGTTGTTGTAAAATTAACAGCGTAATTATTATTATATTATTATAATGTGTAGGTAATGAAGGATGATATATGGCCTAACCCCCTACAGTATTACTTGAGTAGTGAGTTAGAACCAGTCAGCGGACAGCTAGATGATGATGATGACGATGAGGGCGACGAAGACTTTGAGGATGAAGAGGAAGAAGAAATGTTAGAAGAAGAGGTATGTAGGCGGGGCCTTGATTACAGTGGGTTTGGCTAAGTTATTGTGGGGTGTGGCCTGAGTTAAGTGGGGCGTGGCCTGATTACACTGGGTTGGGATTGGTTACAGCGGGGTATTGGGTGATCTCTTTTTGGCGTTGATTAATTCTGAGAGGATGAGAGTCGAATCAGTGATCATGTATTGCGCCACCAAATCGCATAGAATGCTTCTATGCTGCCAGGAACAAGCTGGCTAATGGGAATTCACATCTTCGAGTGGAAAATTCATCTTATTTGGGCCCTGGTTAGCTATGTTTGGACATCAGCTACGGTTATTACACCAATTCAATGTTGAATATGGCCTAGATGAATAATTAGTAGATTTCCATCCCCAAACACATTTGGCCTGATGTTGTTTGTTCACCGTAGCTTTGTCTAACTTTGACTCTTGTCACTTTACAGGGAGATGAAGATGATGAGGAGAATGGGGAAGGGGAGGGCGAAGGAGAGGATGATTGATGACATCTCTTCCTGTTTGTAGCAAAGTCTCCGCCCTCCAATCTATCACCAGCCCTCTCTCACTCTCTATCAACAGTATATGAAAGCTTGTACTATAAATCTCCTCCAAACTTCACTACCTACTCGACTTACTACTGTATAAGCACAAATACTATCATCACTTTGTATATTATTTACTACTAGATAGCATTGACACAAACTATTACCATCCAAAAACTGCCTTTTGATTAAAAATGTGTGTTTTTGAGTACGTTTTTATATCTGAAGACTCCTTTTTTTCTTTCCTACTGAATGTTTGGTAGTCTTTCTATACACCTTTTGTGTATAGATTTTTTTGTTAAAAAACGAGAACTGATCTGAAAACCAACCTTTTTACAACTTGGAATTATGTTTGAACAGGAACATTGTGCACTGCAGAGCTTTTTTCTGGGCTTTAAATTGTACAGAGCTTGAGGTTGGGATTGTACTGTACAATGCATATTGTTGGTATTGTACTGTACAGGGCATTTTTTTGTTTATGATAGGATATAACTAAGCTTTATGAGACACGATTCTATATCTCCTTTTTGTACAAAATGAGCAGCTTGTTTTTTGCGTTGCGTTATGGAAGTGGAGATTTTGACTGCTTTCCTTGTAAATAGGCCTTCATAAAAGGAGTCATTGGATATTATCTAGTCTATACAGTAAATAGTCACGCTGATATGTGCATTTTGAATGGTAATCTTCCAAAGCCAGTCTAATAGTGTTCCAAGCTGTACTATCCATCTCATAAGTTCAAACATTCTTCTCTAAGAACTCATTTGTTTATTGTTAGGTATTGGATCAGTTTTTCGACGAGGCGTTCCTTTGTATAGTAATAAAAATCTTTGGAGATCGAGTAGTTTGGTTCACTTTTTTTTTTTACATGATGGTTTGGAAACAGCCATTATATAAGCGACAAGTAATTGGTATGTCTCGAAATGTGCACCATGCTTTAGCTGCTAATTGTATTGTACATTGCACCTACCAAGGCGATGTATTGTGCAGTATGTGACCTTTCACTTGTTATAAAGTTTCCCAGAGTCGAGTATCCGAATTGATCAAACAATGTTGAATGAACAAAGATGCTTCCTTCCAATCCATTGACATAGTCAAAATTATGGCCTGTAGTTCAGTGAGAGGACAACTTGATTTTTATATATTGCTATTGGGGTCTTGCCTGATTTGTGACAGGAGGACCTTGAAACCATATTAAAAACAGAAAGCTTTGTCAGGGTCATTGAATCAGCATTGAAGTTGACCTGAATGCCACCAAATAGTTGATTAAATTATGAGTTGCCTAACCGGTTTTCTTTTCATAGCGTCCATTACTGAACATAGGCCTAAACTAAAGCATCCTTGAAATAAATGTTTAAATAATCAGAGGAAATGCTCCAGCTTATAGGCTACAAGAGGAGCCCAAGAACAGCTCAATTGATCAATTAGGACTGAAGTTATGACTTATCAAAGTAAGGCCTCGCTGACGCTGGCTCGCGAGCCTTGCGCAGGGGGGGTGTGATGTCATAGACATACATTTTGATTATATGTCTACCATAAGAAACTTTGGGCTCATGTAATTTTGTCAAAATTGGATGAAGCGAGTTGAAATCCAACGTAGCTCTTGTCATAATGGAGATTAACCCAAAGCAAAAAGTTGAGGGAGATTAACGCATTTTTTTTGGCGGAAAAAAGTTGGTTTACTTTAACAGTTCCATATACGAAAATTTTCGAATATTGGTCAAAAACCCTGATGTGATCTCACACCCAGGCTTTTCAATATAACGAGCGAATATTGAAAGGGTCGACTTCAATACCTCATAGCAGAGCTTATAGTGGTCGAAGAAGGCCAACTTTGGGCTTGTTTTGAAGCTAATTAACTGGAGAAACAGCTTTGATTATCTTAATTTCATGGATGCTCCAAGGGGTGTCATTGATGTGTAAATTACCCTACCATCGAACTAGGTTTATGAACATGAATGAGCTGTGCCTTATGATTGAATGTCATCAGTAGCGATAATCTTAATTTAAGTGCCCCCAATTCACTATCTATCAAGAGTATGATATATGTGAGGGCATGAACACTGGGTCTGTGGAAACGGTGTCTTTTTTTTCAGCAGAGGCAAGTTTAATTTGGATAATCACAAAATGCAAACAAGATATTAAGAACACAAGAAATGTAGTATAACATGTAGCAATATAAAGGGTCACTAATTACATTCGATGGAAAAGTTAGATCATTATGCATAAAAGATGAAGAACATTCACCGCAACCAAGTGTAGATAACTACTGTTTTGAGCCTGGCTACTACACCAACTTTGAACACAATCGGAGTTTGCGGCCACATATCATAGATGGAATTTATACTAGGGTCCTTGGTACCAAAATATTCAAAATCTAATTCAAATGCCCTCTAGTTGAAACGAGGAAAATTCACATACATTCATTAAAAAGTACTGAACTGGTCTTGAAATAACAGTAGGAATCAGTTTTTGTATTTAGATATAACAATGTCGCTACAACCTAATCCATTATTAGAAAGTTGAGGGTCCCGTAAGCCAAGTCCAGTTTGCTGATGTGACTTAGTGTTTGGTGAGGGATATTACATGTATCTAGTGAAGGACAGTTGAATATTGTCGGCAGACGTTCCTATCTTCTCTGCGATGAAGTAGGCCAGTACTGCGTTACAGGCAAATCCCATAAACCAGAATATTGTTCTCCATGGCTGAAATTAAGCAAAAAATAAATATTGAACTATATGCTGTTAATAATATGATGGAAGTGGTAAAATGGAAAGAGCTGAATGGGGTGAAAGTTTATGAATCCTAGAAATCAATAGCGGACTTGCAGATCGCAACATCAACCAAACCTATTAATGGGACCACAAGCAGGAAACAGGTACAGCTGGAGTTCTAACCTTGAGGCCCATTTTTGTTTGATTGTTCCAGCCCCATCACTGTCTATATTACAATAACAGTGGTTGGTAGCAACTAAGAAGGTACGCAAATTAATGTGATTTAACGGTAACAGTGGCTAGAAACAAATGCATGAGCTAACCATCTACCATACGCAGTTGCGAGTTGCGTTCCCACAAAGTGCAATATGCAAAGAGAGCACAACTTGGTAGCAATCAGGAAAAATAGGACTGTAACCTAGACAGCAAAAGGTAGACTCCCTCAACACAGTGTATGCACACAAGAATGGTAATTACAATGTGTTGGTTGGGCAGCACATTGGCAATCCAGACAGTGCATATACAAGTTGACATGTCTAGTTTACAGCCCACTGGTGTTTGTTTTTTTTGTATAAGACAAAACACCAGTGGGCTGTGTGACAAGTCTATTATTTGAGGAAATATAATTATATGATAAGTAAAATTTACAGAACACTGAGCAATTGCCAATGCAGACAACTTTGATCAAACTTGATTTAACATATTATAGGCCTATGGTAGTCCATTGAAGTTATCTCTACATAAGCTCTATGTGTTGCCTCCACGGCATTAAGAATTGTGACAATCAAACAAAATAGCTTGTGAGTCGAATAAAGAAACTTGAGGTAGACATATTGATAATAATCAGGAATCAAGATACAATATATTTACCATGTTAACGTATAACCCTTAAGTGGCCGTAGGTCTAACCGTCGCGTTGGCTCTCATATGATTGGCTGTTTGGTGAGAAAGAGAGCCAATGCCAGGTCACTAAACTTTTGAGATAATATACTAAGAAAAAACTCCATGGTTCACATTCCATATATATATCAATCAATCAATAGGTACTATTAGGAATGTTCAATAAGATCTTGCATTGGCTCTCTCCCTCCCTCCGACCAGCCAATCAGAGGCTCTCTCCCACCCACCAGCCAATCAGAGCCAACTATCTCGCTACGTTATGTCGTTTGTATCTCACCTGGATCTCATAGTAGTGACAGATAGACATGCTGATCCTACTGAAGAAGAATACTCTGAATATAGCCTTACAGTAGAACTGACTCAGCCTCTCTCCTGTTATCATAGTGAAGATCAGAGCGAGGAAGAAGAACGGGACAATGTTCTCAAAATCATTACGATGTACTCTGTAAATAAATATATGTGGTTAGGACAGATATAAGCACAGCATGATATGAACAGGTAACTCAAGAAAATAAACTTGTCAAGAACAAAGACTTAATAAATAGTAAACCTAGACAGGACACAATATACAGCTGAAGAGAGGCACTTAATTGTGGGCAATATAACAAAATTGGAAGGTGTAGAAGCAATGATGGTATTATTGTTTTATTGTTCATAATCCAGGCTCTTTCTTCATAACTCAATCAATTTTGATCGGATTTCGAGTTTGAAATCAGTTTACAATCAGCAGTATCTTGTCATCAACTTGATATTATTTCTTCTTCAAACACTTTTTTGCCTAAAAATAGTATCAAACTGTTCACAAAGAGCTGCATTTGTAATTTTTCAAACGCAAAATCGTCTCAAAATTGATCAAGTTATCAACAAAAAACCTGGATTGTGGACCTTCCAGTGTCGTTACGTCGCCCACAATTAAGTGCCTCAGTGCTAATGCTCCATATAGTGTCCTGTCTAGGTTTATTATTAAGTCTTTGGTCAAGAATGGTAGTAGGGAAATCATAAACATATAGATACTCTCTGTTGTATCAGCCTACCATATTTATATGTTTATGACGGAAACATTTCTTCCAAGCACAGACACAATTAAACTTGAGCCGACTCCTATACCTATATGCTCGCATGATGTCCGATAATTTTTTCAAATTGAAATTTCAATTTACTTGAAGCATTGCTATTTCATTCCTCCAGGAACATGATAGGATGATTGTGCGATATCATGAATTATCACCAGCACCGAGAATTTGAAACCTTAACCGCTTTCGCAGACAGCAAAAGTGTTGCTTGATGCAAGCTTGACTCCAACAAGAACTTGGTTGTCTAACCAATTGTCAAAAAAACAAATGACATTCATCGTAAATCATCGCTCGAAAAAGTCTCACTCCTTGGGCAATTCAATAAAGCCACAAAAAATTTCAGTTTGTATATTAGAGTTTAGTCAAGCATTGAGTGTTCTGCGACAGAGACATCTCACATCTTTCATTAAGGAATGATCAGGTAACAATTTTGACAGCTTTCTACTGAAGAACCTCAATCCATAAAACTAGCAACGAATTATGTTGAATTGATGGAATAATACACCTAGACGTACCGGACAGCTCGATCGACATCAGGGTGAGATTTAGCCTTACTCAGCTTATCCTCCGGGTTAGGTGATACCTGCAGCATATAAAGTAACAAAATAGAAGAGGAAAAGATGATAACTACAGAGAATCCTGAAGATAATGCCGTTTTGCCGGATTGAGTCATACTGACCATGTGATACAGTGGCCATACCAAGCGATTATATGTTATTCAGATGAGACTCTTTGACCAGTAGCTGGCAGCAGGTGAGTGATATGACGTGAGGAAGTCTTGAGACGTTGTGCAGCAGTGTTGAGTCATTGTAAGGCAGTCTTCAGACATTTTAAGGCAATTTAAGACAATCTTGAGGTCTCATGGTCATCTCAGATCATCCCAAACAAAAGTCAAAAGACTTAGGTGGATATCAATATAACTTTACGCCTTACAGAACCGGGTTACATTTGTAATAAGTGTATGTGAAAGATGAAGCGTGTACAAAGATGAGCTGACTCTTTCAAAGATAACCATGTCAAGATTATTAAACTATTAAATAATGCAACAAATGTAGAAACTGGGCTTTGTGAACAAGTAAATCAATTATGACTCATACACTAAAAGTGTGTGTGCAGATGGAAAGTTCCCCTTTTTCGCAAAGGCTTGAAATAGTGATATTTATGGCTACATTGTTGATGAAAAATAAGCGGTCTACAAACCCACCTTATGGGCAATTCTATTTTTACCAGTCATCACACTGTTACTGAGCAGTTTCAGAGATAGCAGAGTAGCGTAGAAGAAGAAGCTGTCCAGCACCGGCTGGGGTACCTGATCTATGAGCTGGAATGTACCTGGAGCAACATTGTCAGCCTGCAATACAACAAAGAACCTCATTACAAAATAAAGTTGAGTTGTAAAATACCCTTTACCAGTGGTTCCTACATATTGTAGCATCGGGTGGATTGTGTATACCCACAAATGAGAGTAGCAAAAGTGGAAAACTGAGGTTAGCATACACGTTCCCCAGCCATCGATCACACACACCCAACATCCATTCAGACAATCAAACTTTGCCTGCCATTGTTTGCACTCCTTTGTTCATCAAACAAAAGGCCTTTTATTATACAACTCTCATAGGTGGCTCTGGACATGTCTCCCGGACATCGGCCCCCAGGGCCTATCCAACATCTACAGCATAACTGTACTTTATTTTGTAATGTGTTTGGGGCTGGAACAACCATCCTTGAAAGCTCCACCAGTCAGTAGGACTCAAACCAACAATTCATTCATATATGATATCTCAGCCTACTTTGCATCAATTAAATGACATAATAAATTAGGATTTGATTATTCTTTCCTATTTCTATGACTAATTCTGGAACAAAATTATTAATTGCTGCAGTCCATTATTACACAGGTATTCAAAATAAGCTAGCGCTGACTCTGAAGGTCATGTTCTAAACACCACCATGGCGGATTTGTCAAGTGCATGGTCACTTGTGCATTGATTGTAACACAAACAGATTCATTTTCATTAGGAAATTTTCATTAGGAAATTAGACACAGTGGGTATAAAAAAAGTCAGGCTAAAGAGAAGGCCACAGACTTCAAGACAGCATACCATACTATAATGTAGACACCAAATAACACAGCAGTAACCATTGAGTATTTTCATGAGTTTGTTCTAAAATTTTAGGCCAATGCTTACCATTTTTGTACTCTTTTCCTCAGCTCAATCCAAAATTATGACAACTGAAATATTTCTGCTGAAAGGAAGAAATTCCAAGCTAACTTTAACCTTGACCTTGCCAGATGGTACCTAGTTCTATTCAAATAGTACACCCGTCCCTCACACTTCCACCTATTTGAGTTTGGAAACATAGGTGAAATATTTATTCATCCTATTGGTTTATTTTGTTGTGAGCAGCTATTGTAATTGTCCAGTTGGTTCAAGAATAGTCCTTGGATAAAAACAACATGTTTAAAGGGCAACCAAGGTTTCAAACAACTTCTCATTGATGGCCATTGATTAATAGCAGATTGCACCTTCTGCATGGGGAAAAAGACAAAATATAATTCGGATGATTATTCAGCCAGAATTCTTGTGAAACATTTCTTCCATCAGGTACTCAAACTCAGCTAAAAGAGAAATACCACATAGCAGTTTCCTGTTCCTGTGATTATTTAGCCTGTGCTCTATAATTATTACAGCAAAGTCTTGGAACCTCCCCTAAACTGAAGTGTTACCCAGCTTAGAGTCAGCAACTACTTTGAGTTTTACATCGCGTAATGCACAAAGCTGATGCTGCCCAGCACATTATTTGCTACCCATTAATGCATTGCTGCGAAACCTTGGTTGCCCTTTAAATAGTTGTGTTCTCATATATCAAGAGGGGATAAATATAGCTGAGAGTTGGAAATGCATGTAAAATATATAGGCCATTCCGGATGTTCTTTTATTAGCAATGACAGTCCAACCCATTGCTGGTTGTAAGCTTGCTTGGGGAATCTTGATATCCTCTTGATATAAACCAATGAGACTCCGTTGAGCATAGGAGAATGGAATAATGACAAGAGGTTTTGTTGCCTATATTTCTCACAATCTTGTCGGATAACATTGGGGGCATAACCTATTTTTTGGGAAGGCAGAAGATCATGGTCATTTGAGTGTGAAAAAAGGGAAGAAACAGTTTTTTGACAAACTGAAGAAATATTTATCCGAAATATCCACATTTGAAGACTGAAAAATCAATAACAGCAGGAAATGCGAAGATTAAATTTAAGATTGTATTCTAAAGTGCGAAGACCAAAAAAATCGACTTTGGGTGGTCAGACTCAGTGGCGTATATTACCACTCACGGCCCACAAATTTTGGTTAGTGGCTGAATAGCTCAGTGTGTAGAGCGTCCGCCTAATAATAATAAGACTGTTGTGGGTTCGAATCCCATCAAGGTCAGTTTTTTTTCAAATGGGTGCTTTATAACTGGAGCATTTTTACCGTAATCTTCTACTGCTATTGAGTTGTTTTCTGAAAGTACCCAACAGCTCAGTGAGCTATTGAAATACCTCTCAGCTTGCACTATTTTGCTTCCGATATGCATAAATTTCCGTGGTGGGAGGCCGCTAAAGCGCCCCTCCCACACCCTCCCCGCCACGCCTACGGCGTGTGGATCGGGCTGCGCCCGATTACTATGCTCATCTCTGAAAAGTCAGTGAGTGAAATTTTTTAGAATATACGCCCCTGGTCAGACTCCCAACATTATTAAGCCCCAAGAATTCTTAATTAGAACCCTGTTGATATGGTCAACTTATCATACAATTTTATACAGGAGGTGATGTGTAGGTAATTTTGAGTGTTTTGGTATTGAGGGCTGAGGCATCAGAAGGAAACTTGTGTTAGCCCTACTAATATACATTCTCATACACACCTGGACCGATAAGAATCTGAACATTGGCAGCTTTGCTGACTTCATTCATAATTACTTCAAAGTCTAACTTATGTCTGCGCCTATTGATAGGGCATGATTTTTTCTGGAGGTCTATTTCTCTATAATTGTTATAAATTACAATGCTAAAAGATTTCACTTATAGAGAAATTGACTTGCTTAAAACAAAACATGTATCAATGGAGGCTCACAGTTCACAAGTTCAGCGGACAGCTGGAGTAATTTCATCTGTGAAACTTCCATTCACAATTTTTGTCACACCTGCAAAATATATAGTAAGATATAGCGTGTTTGTTTTTAGTGCTTGATGTTTGTTATGAATTCTCTCTGATCATTCACTAGCCGAATTAGATTGCAATTTAATTGAGCTTGAGAAGTTTACCAAAAGTTAATTCTTTAATCTAATAAAACAAAGGTCAGTGAACAAGTGAGCGACTTTGTATGTTAGAAACTGGCAATCATCCAATTAATCTGCGCTACAACTAGAAATTATAAAGAAAACACAGGATTTAACTTGAAAGACTGTGATTGGCAATTTAAATACTACAAATATAAGGTTCCGAGAAACCTCAGTGCAAGCTGCGACACATCTTGTTCACTATTTTCCCCACCCCCCTGGCTGTTTGTTGGGGCTAGATCAACCTCCCCCACCCCCTGGCTGTTTGTTGGGGCTAGATCGACCTCCCCCACCCCCTGGCTGTTTGTTGGGGCTAGATCGACCTCCCCCACCCCCTGGCTGTTTGTTGGGGCTAGATCAGGGGGGGGAGGGCTGAAACTTGTTCTGTATGTGCACAATCCAACAATGAAGCCGTACATGACTAATTGACAAGCTAACTATTCAAGCCACATGAGTGTAAAATATATTGTTACAGCTCCTTTGCAATATCCAATGTGAAGTGGAGACAAAATCTAAAACGCAGGAAAAGTGCAACTGAGTTATAAATGACAGTTTAATTGACTGCGGAGAGATTTTTCAGTAGGCAGTGTTTCAAGCTTAGCCACTGTATTTACCTGTATTTACTGTAAACTCACAAAAAAAACTGTTCACTTTGGCATGGCATTAATTTTATGATATATATATATATATTGATAATCTGTCTACTTTTACTTTGAAAGAAGCCAACACAGTGGCTAATTAATCTCTGATCTATTATAACAGCTAAAATGTCCACTCCATGTAGCCTTAATTGTCTATGTAGGCAGTGTTGATAGGGAAATATGCTAGGCGATTACGTATTATGTCCTAGGCCCTAGGGTGTAGTACGGATTATACAGTAGCGAATTAGTACCATGGATAAGCAATTCCACTTTAATTGTCGTTAACGAGTTACAGCAGAGTCTGCTCAGCTGCTTAACACATTCTGCCGCATGCTCCTTGCATTTAAAAAAATTAAACTTAAATCGGCCAATCAAATGCTCTGTTACTTAATTAAAACCATTGCAACCTGATCAGGTTTAAGTTTACAAATATTAACATGTTATTTGTCACCTTCTGACACCTGCGTTAAGCTATGGGTGGTCTTTTTGACAACAGAGAGACGATGAAAATGTAAACATTGCACAAATGGAATGGATTAGGTTTTGTTAAGACAGCGAGCAATCGCTCTGCGATATTTGCAAACTATCAGACATTAACATCATGCTGGCGGTCAGCGATTGAAGAAGTCCTAAAAAACTGCTATTCTGTGACGCGATTCGATTTTAACAGTAAAGTTTTATTCCGCAATTCGCAGTGTTCGATATCAGAACTGTCATAAATATAGAAACACCCGAACAAAAGCCTCAATCTCGCTGAGCAGCTCATACATCCATAGACCACACAACTAGAAAAAGGCACGAGGATACATCGCTCTTCTCACTGTCAGCTTGATTTTCTTGAGGATGGGAGACAATCCAGCATACATAAGGTAATTTCAATGATAGCTTAATGCGTCATATTTCAATTAGATCAAGTTTGATCCATTTGCCTGCGTTTGGAGTGACCAGTAGAGGGAGGCAACTCCAAACACAGGCCAATGGATCAAACTGGATCTATATGTCGATGCATGCTCTCCAGCTAATTATTGACCAGACATAATTATTAATTATTCTGGTGGATGAAGATCATGTAAAGATTTTCTGGCAATAATCATTTATTGGATGGCTAGCCCCTTTGTGAGAAGAGGTAGTCCTTGGAAAAAAACTGTCACTGGCAGTCCATAAATTATGTGTTTTAGGGTGGCACAAGGCCTCCGGCCTCCATCCCCCTTAAAAGCCTTCTAGATATTGCGCATCCCCAGACATGCCATGCCCAACGCGTTGAGGAAGCAAAAATCCATGTCTTCCTCCAGCAATTTGGCTGCGGGAGATGTTATATGCTCACTACCAATAAAAAATGACAACATACTTTTAAACTACCAGTTATAATGCCAGCTGATACCCAGGTTGGTTTATGTAGAATTTAATAACAGAGCAACCAATTCATATCACTTATGCAGCGCAGCAGGATCGTTGTTCCATAACATTTTGCCTATATTCAGTTGTTCCATATTTTGACGCCTCTAGACAGGTGTTGCCACTGTAATTGGGGTTGAGAAAGTTTAGGATGACACCCATTTTCCTGTGCAAAACAACACATGACATAATCATAGGGTCGGAGGCTGGAACAAGAATGATCATGACTCATCATTAATAATGCATCAACCCTGGATTAAAATAAAACAATTAAAGCTAATATAAAAAGCAGAACTGGTACAGTTGTCATAAAAATAAAGGTTAATATTATATTATATTATATTATTATATTATATATTATATCTAATTCTAAATTATCTACCAAACTCTGGCCTAGTTGCTGGTCGTGAGCCTCAAATATCAATACATTATTACTAATCATTACAACAACAGCTATGGTTCATAATGGGCGGTCATGTTTACCAGCAAACCATGCAGTTCGAGAAATGTTATGTAAAAAATATAAATCAGTTCCTTCATTTTTTATTTTAGGCAAAATTAATACAAATCTTTATCCAAATTTGTTCAATATTTGGAACCCAAAACCATTCAGAAGGCGCTACACTGGGCAAGACACTTGTAACAGACCTCCACAAATAAAAATGATTTTCACCTCCTCAGCAGACATCATTATGTAAGAGTCGAGCGAGTACAAACAGCAGCCTACCATACTGTAACCGTTGCTCATGTGATGAAGAGTCATGATTATGTAATAATGTAAAGTTGGAAGACATATCCTAAAAATTATACGCCTAAGTATACACACTGCAGGTCTCTATAGCTGTGGGGAACGTTTAGCCCTGTAATTTACCGTGATTTGACATATTTTCTTATTACAATGCATTATCGACATGGCAACCTGCTAGCCTCCTTTCCTCGTTTGCTGTGGTGAGAGAAGGGGCTGGCACCACCCACACTCAGTATAGTTTTTTTTACGATAGGATTAATGATATTTTGAAACTTCAAAACATATTTTTGGATAAGTTTGGCAGAGATTAGAAGCATATTTTACAGGCAAGGCGTGCTCAGTAGTTGACTCAAACTAGATTACCGCGCTCATCTACACTCAAGCCGCATATTCATCAATCCCATAGTGTATTAGTTGGCAGATAGACTCTTCAACTTCTCCTATCAACAGGTTTTGTTGAAATTCGTGCAGCCGGTTGAATATAATATAGACTGAACAAAGCGTATAGTTATACAGAAAAAAGGCATCGATATCTCGAGCTTGCGAAGGAGCTGTGGAACCTATCAACGACGAAGATTTTTAGAGAAATACTTTGCTGAGAAAGCTTCCACCCTCGAAGCGCTAACAGAACAATTCTTCCATCAACAGGTTTTGTGGGAATTTGTAGCTGGTTGATTATAATAACAGACTAACCAAAGGCATTAATATCGGAAGCTTGCGACGAAGCAGTGGATTCATCCATCAGTAGCTATCGAAAACAAAGCTATCAATAAGCTGCCAGCCTCAAAGCACGGCACAACAATAGCTGAGGCAGCAATCACCTGCTGGGCAGTGACATTATACCTTCTATTATCTGCTAATTTGTGACACCCTGCTCAAACAATTACCTCCAAATTAAGAGCTGCCTTCAAAGTTCTTTGCACAATAGACGAAATAATTGACTATATACTGCGGTTATAGCAATAACAGCGACTGGCAACCGTTTGTTATAGACTTAAAGTACATTAAACATTGCTGTGCCGTGTGAAATTAACACTTCTCGATAATTAAACAAGCTGCCGCTGCAGTGGATTATCTCAAAGAGGCATCTCGATGGATTAATTTATTTACTAAGATTCGTTAATTGATCATTTCTACAAACAAATTTTTCTCAAAATATCCTCTAAATTAATTATATATCGTGAGCCTACAATAAACTCACAACAACTCCTGAGCTAGTGTAAGCATTGATAGATAGTCGGAATACACGAGTCTATAGAGATGGCTGACTTGATAAGCATCACTGGGTCTGCCGAATACGGGAGCTTTGGAGAAAAAAATGGGTGAGTTTCCCACAAAGCACTAGACTCAACTTCAGCTGAATAATACTTTATCTCAGGGTTTCAACATTTCGTAGCTTTGCGCCGAGATTTCCCAGAGTTGTCCGTCGCACTGTGGAAATATTTCCTCCAAATCTCGGCGGGAGTATTTTGCTCCATGATATTTTTTACGGATGGAATTTTGGTTAAGCGTTGAGATGTTATCACATGGTGATAACGCTGCCGTTTAGCTTGCATGATCTGAAAAGTTTTGGTAGATTTAACAGAATTTCTTACCCTCTACAAAACACCGATGGGCAGCACATTCTGATCCCCATGCAGCTGCAAGCTCCTAAATACAAACATCTCAATGTTCAATATCAAAATGGATGATGTTATTTTCAAAGACATGTGAAAGAAACCCTTACATTTCTGAGCCAGAAATAAATTGTAATGATCTATTTTAACATTGGAAGGAGGCTAGGCGACCGTTTTGTCTGGGGTGGCTTCCTCATCTCTCTCAAACACCCAAAGATGGTATTGGTAGATCAGCACATCAGCCATTGCAACCATCTGCAGTTTAGTGGCATTATCATAATTGTCTATTTAGATTGCACTATCTTGGAACATAAGGCTGTGAGGGACAAAATAAACAACAGATAGAGTTGTCCTCCCCCAAATTCGGAAAACACGATTCCCGAAAGAGCCGCGATTCTCTTGGTGTTCATATACGGTTAGATCAGGGAGGGTGGGACACCCAACCACCCACCCTGCTGAGATATGCATTTAGTTTCTAAAAGGTTTGATTGAATCTGTATCATCTATTTTCTCTGATTGAAGCAGAGAAATCATTTTATGTATACTGATGATTAGACTGTCAGCGCTGATAGTACTAGTCGCATCACCATATTTGGCAATAGTGTCTTATAACCCTCTAAATAAAACTAAAATCAATTTGCAATTAGAACCCAATACTTTATGCAAGGATTTTTGAATTATGATTTGGGTGATTTTTCTCATAACATATGCGTATAATCAAGTTTGGCACACGATATATACCACAAAGCCAACTAAAGTTTATTCGACATTTTCAGAATCTTAGCCATCTCAATCGCATTCAAGTGGCTTTTCATACAAAAGGCTCTATATCGACACCGCGTTCACTGAATGACCACCCTCATCGCCACCCGACTCCTCCCATCTCCCATGTTCATTGAAGCTGATCGCATAATTAATAATTATCTATGTATGTACATTGTTAGGTATCACAACCTTAGAAAAAGGGAAAGGGGAAACTCTGCTCATGTAGGATCACAGACACATTGTGGTGGGACAGGTCTTTGACAGCGAATAAAGCTCTCAGTACAAACAAATTGACCTGGAATCAAAAGCTCACACGCATTCCTCTCATGCAAATGTCCATTATTTTCCCTAGGTTTATAATTGGCAAAATTTTGTCACCAAAGCAGAACTGGTTCTGGAGTCTAACTGGTTGTCATTGCTTTCTGACCCTTGGATTAACAGTTATCAAGTAGTATGCATATTATAAGCAGGAAATTATATGTTTTTATTGAGTTATCAATGTTCAGCTTTATTGATAGCCTAGTTTCAAACACACCAATAATATACTTTTGTGGGTGGTGCATCAAACCAGACGCCAACATTATGTTTGCAAGTGATATTGTGATGTGGTCAAAAACACATTACAATGCCTTGACAGTATTAATGGGTACTTGGTGTATACACATATCCTTAGTGTAAGTCGTAAGTAAAATACTGGCAGCAGGGAGTGTTTGCGAATTCACATAAGGTTGAAATAACCCATTATGGCTAACTTACATTTACCAAGCACTGTTAGTGTTGGACCATTACTTTGTAAAAAACTTTATTCTTACCCAGTAAAAAGTCATGCTAGCTCAAAAAAAGTCGCCTTCAAACTCGCTAAACTAGATTGTTTTCACTCCTCTAGGTAAATATCTTATTGCAGTTTTGGATTGCAATTTGAGCTCAAGCTTAGGTTAGGCCTTTAACTGATCTATCCTCTCCTCGGACATCCACAGTCCCTTAAGGAAATTAACCCTATCTGAGTAAATATTGGCTAGAATTTCGTTAGCTAGTTTTGTGGTGACATATGTAAGCTAGCGCTGAATCAAGTTTGCCATAGTGGGATTTTATTGATCTCATTAAGTTAAAGCTAGCAATAAATTTCACCATTTTAATTCTATGCTAAACCACCAGCTTTTCCTCCTGTAGATAATTTGCTCGTTTAGGGTAAGGCTCTTACGGGCCTGTTTTTGTATAAAAGACTTTTCACAATTCATAAGCGAAGCATGCCTTTTATACAGTAAAATGATATATCCTTACTTTGTGATATATATGTTTTATTTGTAAACAAAATCAAAAAAATTATAAACAATTATCCCCTTGCCATATTCCTGCACGAGGCCCAGGCCGGAAAAACCTTAGTCGTGATGATGTCACAGAATGCCACAAAAACAAAAAGCTATAAAAAACTTGACTACCGGTCTCCTGAGTTTCGAATGTTGATTTTAATCGCTCTACCTTTTTTGTTCTTTCTGATCAAATTTCAAAAATTTGACAAAACAGCGACAGCTTCTTGTCAAAGCGATACTTACAATTAAAATCTGACTCCAATACTAACCCAAGAGTAAATTCTCTAATTCAAGGAAAAATTAAACAATGGTCCTGAATTAGATTATGCAATACTCGGAAACTGACCTTTTGCCGACCTCTGTGGTCATGGACCAGCATTATGTCACAGCGTTCTTTTTCCGGAACTGTCAGGCCCGTAGCTCTTGGGCAGCTGGGAGGCGCTGCTCCCCACCTCTGAAATGACCTAAAGAATATAATTGAAAGTCCACGTTGGAATCAGCTTGTTAGGGACTTCCATCTGCAAACTATGTACCTCAATACTTTTAAGGCTGGAGCTTAGCCAAAGACCTCACAAGAGAAACCTACAATAACCAACCTGGTGTTACTTCAAACCCTAAAGGATTTTCTACTCTCCTACTACTTTTCGTCATCTTCATCCTTGGTTGTACCTGAAAAAAATGATTACAATTAAGAGACAGAGAGTATTTGCAGGAAGAATTATTTGCTATTCAACCCAGGCTGGAAATAGTGAATTTTATCGCTAGATTGCATTTACTGAAATACTTTGCTTCATATAATCCTCTACCTAAGCTAGCCTTAATTGGTGCTAGCTAAATTTAAGTAAATCGGGAAATAGCTTTAAACACTCTAGCTATTATTTACTCACAGAGCGAGGATATATCCTTACTCTGTGATTTACTCTTCTAGGGGGACGATGCAACAAAATAAGTAGACACCACTGTTTTCAAAAGTACAAAACCTCAATCACTCCTCTTGATTATTTCCAGCAGCTAAATACATTAACTTTCTGCCACAACACAATTTACCTAGCGGCCATAACTTGCCAAGACGCTGACTATACTTCTGTATTATTGAATGGCTTGATTGAATTCTTGATCCGACCAGCAGCGACAATGTACTTTTATTGGGTTTGGGCGGGTGTTGACTGCAGTAGGTTGATGCCAAAATAAACCACAAACAACTTTGTTTTGGTCTGACGACGGAAGATCAAGGCAGAATGTCGCAGGTGTACTCCGACTTTGGATCAATTATTATTGGAAATTTAAAAATCAATTCTTCGAAAAACGCTTACCTTTTCGGAAGTCAGTGGCTTGCGCTTGGCTTCAGCGAGAAAAACAAGAGGAATATCAAGCAGAGTAAACAGAGTTGCCGCATCTCTGAGAGTCTCTGGCTGCTTCATTTGCATGGGATTCCTGTACAGCGATTGCATGGCACCAAACAGGTATTATACACTTCTACATCTACCTTGCAGAATGAATGCGCTTCTATATACATTTTTTACAGGAATATTGGCAGTATACTTTCGGATCTTTGCTAACATAGGATAAATGTGCAATGAAGCTCAAATGCGATATGTAGATATGTGTCTCAAGATTGAACCTGCATCCTCATAGGGTTAACTTCGGATGCGTCTTCTCATATCTAATTCAAAAGTTTTAGCAGGGTACTATGCAGATACAATTTTTGATATCAATTATTGTTTGATTCAGATATGCTGGATTATGGGAAATTATTTGTCCAAGTTAAGACAATTGGCGTTGTTGTAAGGTTTTTTTAATCAGACAGACCTTTGAGGGGGAGGGTAAAAGACCTTTAGATGTGGGGATCTAAATCCATCAAGTATTCTCGCTATGCTCTCGTTGTGAGTAAACCACTGCTGCGGATTAGAAGATGTAGCTTCTGTTCTTTGTGTACACCTGATATCTTGATTTCAGTTCAAGATATAAATCTCTTTATTACACTAAATCTAGTAGTAGGGTTTGTGTGGTTTGACAGCTGTTCAAAGCCTCATCAACAACTCAGAGTGACAAGTGCACACTGCTGCCTGTCAACCTGTTCTGACAAGCTAACAAGGTGCTCCTTTCCTTTTTTGCATAGTACAAGCAAAGGTAATAGAAGCACTATGAAAACACATTGTGGCTTCGCAAAGCATATTGCATTACCAGGTCTATTGTTTACTTAAAACAGCTTTGATTGGTTAGTTGGAGGTCAAACTCATTTCAATCACTTGGTAGCGTAATAATGTTGAGATTTACCCGGGGAAATGAATTTTTGTGGTTTTGTCATCTGAATTAATCTACACTAAACTTAGCAAAGCAAGATCAAGGTTAAAAATTAATATGCTATTATTTTATGTGTCTCAGAAGACTAACTGCTGCCACTGTGTAGAACGCTGACTTTATTTTTACGTGTGTGACCATTTGTAAAACTGGACAAAGCTCTCAGCCTGCGAGAATTTTATATTGTCAGTCAAAACAACAAGCAGCCAGAAGAGATACAGAGCTAATATTTAAGTCAGCATACATGCTGGGACATATCGTCTCAGTACAGAGTAAGAAGTGGAGCAGGCAATTTGTTAAGTCAGCGTATTACTAGACTGACTAGTAGACATAAATTTGTATGTCAACTTTACCGCTAGAGACTGAAAAGTTCTGCTTGGATCTAAGATATAACACGCAGCGGCAAATCGACTTAACTAGCTTTGGCGTAAAAGGACTAACCACTCTGGAACGATTTGTGAATAATTTTCTGCAGATCACAGCCAGGATTACCTCTGCTTGAAGGTGAGACTTTTCTCCGGAGTTATTTCTATCGCCAGCTTAATAGCTGTTGCAGCTTTCGAGCATCTTCACTGCACTGGGTACATCTGCCTGACCCTAAATGTTACAACTTTGAAATGTACGATGGATTTATCTTACAACAAAGGTCAAATGACCTACAAGGTTAAATACTGGCATTACTACTCTAAAACTTTCTCATGACAAACATAAACCTTTTTGGATCTTATCTTGAGATAATTAATAATCACGTACCACCCAAATAGTAGAAGTTTTGGCGCCAATAATTTACTTTTTCGATGAAAAATGACACTCATTAAAATGTAGGGCATAGTATTAACTTTCAGATACTTGTAAACTATTGATCCATTGATGGCCAAATGGCAGCAGAGGTCTAGCCAGGGTCTTTGGCACATAAAAGTACAAATAACAAGCTATGGTCTAAAGGGGAGGTTAATGCTGTGAGTGCTACCATATATAGATAAATCTATCGTTAACTGCATAGTCCGAATGAAGAAACAAAAGGGTCGAATCAGATATATATAGACCTATATTGACCTCTACTGTGAGTTCTGGAAGCTGACTATCATGCTGGGTTGACATAATACTACGCCACCCTCAACAAGCACCAAAGATGTTGACATTTTCAGTTGCCACATCATTCAAAATTCTTGAATATTTTTAATTATTTTGCAGTCTGCAGGTAATAAGTTTTCTTTTTAGTTCTTCCATCCCTGAGCATCAGATTTGTGCAAGCTTTTGCCCTTAATAGTTTTGATTGTGGGTCGAATGGATAGCCACAAACCCACAGGAAACATACAGCTGGATTATTATATACTGAATGATAGATGAAAAGTCATCGAAGATAGCTAGCATTTAGAAGTGTTTAAAATGTCAGCCATATTGTAGAAATTATGGGCTTTGCCACTTTGATCGTGGACCAGAAGGCAGAATAGTTTTCCTCCTCATATGGACTAAGAATGGGAAAGAGGAATTCAGCATTGAAAAGTCCTATGCATATGAAATTAACCTGCACTCTCTCTAAAAATACATATGTAAGAGCAAAAAATATTGAAAATTGATTTGTAATCCCAATTTAAAAACCTTTCTCTGCCTTTCTGGTAAGGCATTCAATGTGACATCAGGATAAGTCGTTTGACCCTCAGTCAATGAAGAAATGATCACTTACTTGAACCTGTAAATACTGTTTATCTTACCAGTACTGTCTGGTAACCTGAGAGTAAATCAGAATCATATCCTGGACGAAGCTCCCTGGGGTCAATTAGGGGTCATATTTTGAGACAGATATAATGATGTTTTAATTTTGGTTGGGGGTCACCCAATGGATTTTTTGCAAGGTGATCCTGCTGCAAAGTCATTGTTAGTTGTCAACTGACAGAAAAATAAAACTTGGAATTGTTGATAAACCATTCTATCGGATTTATCTGAATATCTCTTACTCATATCCCAATCCTTTACAACCTTATGATCTTCACACTTCTTCATTCATTCATATAGGAACTGCAAGCTCTGGCCAGAAATTATCTCATATAATCAGAATACAGATTCACAGCTATAGCCAGAAACCGAATCATACAGATTCTGTCACTCGTCAATAACCTTTCATCTTGTCGATGTTTTGTTAGAGGTCAATATTGAGCTTCTGAGGTCGGGCTGAGCTTTCACTGTAAACATTGCATTACATTTTGCACCTTATCACTCTCAATGGATAAACATTTGGCACCTGCTTAGGTATGTCAGTTGGTGGGTATGTCACAGGGGTAGGAATTGTAAGAATTCATACTGAAGCAATATAAGGATCATGAGTTGTTTTATGAACATATACTCGAGACGTGTACGGTCCGACAGTCAAATAGCACAAATGTGAGATGGCGGGGGGGATGGAAGAGGAGGGGGGGGGATTGTGAGAGTGAAATATGTTATTATATTGTTACCATACAATCAGTCATATTAATACCTCCTACTGGAAAAGAATCGGTGTTGCCGTATCATTGTCATAAAACCTAACTAAACTTTCAAATATGTCTGACACAAGTCATTGTCAAAACTGACATAAAAAAACGTGTGACATTTATAATTTTGACATGCCGATGCTGTGGATGGGGTTTTTCCATTGCACACATGATGCGATTATGTAACATGGGGCTACGTTATTGACACGACAGGGTTGTTGGATCTTAAGCTAACAGGGAACTTTAGGAGATATTAAACGCATATAAAAGCGCTGGGAATCATAATTTATTTCATTTTTTATTTGTTGGCTGACTATCATCACGATATCGAAGGTTATTTGGCATGCTTAGTGTCTCATATAGGTAAAATTCAAATTTTCCAGTTTAGAAGTATGTGTAGATTGCTTTAACTTTACAAAACTTTTGCCGTCAAGCTATTGAATGGATAACACAAATCGAATAAAAAGATGGCAGTATTATGACTGAAAATATCAAAAAGAGATAGGATGGAGTGAGCGTACACTCCTCAGCTTCTTCAAAGCATTACCGTCTACATTGAGCAGCGCTCTTACTACGACAATGTTTAAGTTGAGGATACTGTAACACTTTTTCAGTTTATTAGCATGGACTTTATTTTGTTGGATCTTTTTTCAGTACCCCTTTTCTTTTGGCCATTTATGTTTTTTTCACATCATAGAAAACATTAGATATGATAAGTTGTTGCACACAATAAATTTATTAATAAATTATTTAATAAGTTTTCAAAACAAAATAGCTGCCAATCTGTGTATCGAACTTTCTCTTCTGCTACGTGTTCTGACTGCCCGTATGATGCCACCCGTTGTTACCACTTCCTGAACACAAACTTTTTTCTCTTTTTCAGAGTATCTTCATCCATAGATTCCACCATAGACAGCGATAAACTGAAATTCTTCAACCTGGAGGACTGCGTAGCAAAACCGATCAAGTTCAAGTGAGTAGGACACCCTTAGAAACCATTTCATCAATTTCAAATTTCAGTTTAAACATGAGAAAGATGCAATTTCGTTTTTACTTAGTTTACCATAGATGAGTGATTGCCCCTGTCTGAAACAATGAATTTTGTACTTACCATAGTTTGAGTGCTCAAGCTCTGCCTGTGTGGCTGTTAGTAACGTTCCATTATGAACCACCGCCCTACCAAAGACCACGGGAGGAGGTGGTTTATGATGTTACGCCACTACCAGCGACCCGGAAAAATTTCAGCGCTTAAACTATGTTTTCTTAATTGACCTTCTGCAGCATACTTTTATAAACTTTTACGTTAGCTTGCTAAAAGTGGTGCCAGCTGAGTTTGAGTCGACTGAACTAAATCTAAGTTTTACCTCTCTTTGGTAATTGGAAAATTGATACAGAGCATGAAGCTATACCACATTTATTCAGTTGCTCTTTCTATTAATAAAAACTATTTCTCTGGTTGGCTTTGTTGAAGGTGACAAGCCTAATTGCCTATTTAAATAAACAACCTTAACCAGTCAGGGACATATGTGCTATGGAATTATGCACTGCTCAAACAGTTGAGGGTTCAGACTTAGAACTGTGAGGTACAGTCAAGAAATTTATCTATGAAATAGTGATGTTTTTGCTGGTTTCGATTCAATTTCCGCAAAAGTTCACCCGTGAGATGAAAATTCCAAGATTGAAGCCTCAATTAGTTATTTTTGAGCTAACCAGAAATCAATGAGTGCACATTTCCTTTCAGCAAGAAACCAAGACTATTCTAGCTCAATACCTTTGCTTGATGTACGTTAAGAATTTGTGCATCGATTAAATAGTCAAAAATAATCTGGAGTAGCAGTCAATGTATATCGAAGAAATTTTAGCCTCCTTCGGCATTGATTTTGGAAGGACAACTCCAGATATTGTGGCAAGGTGAGAAAAGACAAAATGCCATTGCCAAAAGAAGATGTGTTGAGTATGATAAATTAAAAATCAAACTTTGTCAAGTTGGTAAATTCAGGCAGCTTCCAAAAACTCTTGACTTCGTCTAAGTGATATTTTTTTTATTTTTGAAAATGTGTTTTGTATGAGATATACTTGTGCACAGCTTCATATCATCCTATATCCTATTCACTTCCTTCTTGTTTGTATGTTTGTAGTTGGAAAATATGCCAGACAAAAATATGACGATCATTGATTCCCAAAAATAGGAAAAGCTTTTACCAGTTTAGATAAAGAAAGCAAAATAGCCAGGGAAAATTTATCAAGTAGAAATTCAGTTTTGAAAATCTCAAGAGGTCGATTTGCAAGCTAGCAGTCCATTCTTTTTTTAAATTGCTCATGATTTTTTAACAAAAACACAGCCACACACAGGACTTTATATCACAGCTCCAGGGACGGTAGACACGGTGTCTCACATCAAAATATTGCCAAAAACTCGAATTTTGACCTCTCTCCTAAAAAAAATATTTAAAAAATATTTCACATAATCAAGATAAATGTAGAAATAATGACTTTCTTGGAAGGAAGCGCTTAAAAGTGCAAACTCGCAGCGGGCACAGTTCTATTTAAAGCTTTTTGGGACCTGGAACCGCAAGCTGGAATTCTAAGAAATTCTGAGAAACGCAATAAATGTTACAGTACACATGAAAGTAAGCTCCTTCAAATAGTCGACTAGCTGACAATAAGTGGAGATCTGTTAACTATCAGTTTCATCTGACAACCGAGATAAGGACGTTC
This sequence comes from Membranipora membranacea, assembly GCA_914767715.1. NCBI lineage: Eukaryota > Metazoa > Bryozoa > Gymnolaemata > Cheilostomatida > Membraniporidae > Membranipora > Membranipora membranacea. The sequence continues at coordinate 5,814,128 of OU612071.1, read as the reverse complement.
AAGGGCACGCCATGGCGCCAGGTGTAATATTTTTGGCAGTCGCAGCTGAATTTCTTTTTTGAAATTAACCGACCTTCAAAAGATATTTTGTCACGTTCTGCGGTTGCCGAAAATTATGCGGTCACGAGTTTGAGATAGCATCGGTATTTCTTTTTTGTCACTAAATAGCATTTTGTTGATAAACAGGTCACCATCAAGAAGGATTTTATACGCAGCAAATTCTATTCATACTTTTTTCTGTGATTATTTCTAGGAAATGTGTTGTTGTGTGCACTGCTCAGCCTCTCATATCTTATATCTTATATATATATATATAGTAATGTTCTCGCTACATTAATGCACAAATCACAATAAAGAACATAGCGCAAAGTGAAGATCGATATTATGATCGATGCCCAATGAGAATCAATTATATAGAGTAAAAACAACCTTATCTCTGTACGTAAAGCAGCAGCGGTAAAAGTAATGCAATCAGTTTTCATAAAGGAAACTAACCCAGCCACATTATTGAACATTTAGTACGTTTTATCATTTTTTTTATCCTAGCGCTTTGAATTGTCGGAAAATTGACAAATAACATTTCATGATTATTCTATTCCTATTGCTTTGGATTGCTGGAAATTTGGACAGAATGTTTCTATTTTTAGAATGATAAGAGACTGGAAGAGCTCGGTTCCACTGGCACTTAGCCTATTTTCCATAATTGTGGCATTGTGTGCACTAGCAGGGGCTGTTGTTAAAGTCTCGCAACTGACCCAGGAACTGGAGGCAATGAAACAGAACTTCAGCAATTCTGGCACTCACAAACAAGTTGAGTATGACATGATGTTCAATATGGACTCAACCTCTGGGGCTACATCAACTTCGGATATAATGAGGTAAGGCAATTTCTTCATGTGTCATTACTGATAATGTTAGGGGAAGTAATTCTACAAGTGGTAATGCCTAAAATGTAGACTTTTTTGATGTGATAGTTCTATCAAAGCTACATGTGGGTTTAGTGTATGTCTTGCAAATACAATTGATTATAGTGTTCAGGTCCTTCAATGACTCAATTATGCTGATAGGAAACCACAAATGTTCCCATTAATTTACTGAGATGTCATATTTTACTATAATTACGTTTTTCTTAGAAAACTGTTACTATTATAATTTGAACTCTTTACACTGCTGCTGTTTATCTTCATTGAAGCTGTTCTTTTGTCTTCCATTCATATCAAGGGCAGAAACTAGGCCTTCTTGATGCCGTAAAAATAGCGTAATGCTACTGAAAGTTTGATTGTTTCAACTAAAGGTCTCATTGCACTGTGGCCTGAATTTGGCTCTTGTCGAAATATAAACCTCACTTAGAATCTCAATCTTCAACTAAGTCAAATTCTAATCCTTATTTTGATAAAGATTTAGTCTCAATCCGGTTTAAGTATATCTGAATTTAAATTATCACTCTTCTCTTGTTTTTAAAATCCACAGCGTAACAAAAAGAACTACAGGCAAAGCTTTGTTTACAGCGCACTATTGTCAAACTTTCATTTTACTATTCCTCTTATATTATGCACTTGTTTATAAACTCCATCGCACAACAGCAGAAGATCCTACTACCATAAAACTGCATGCAGAGCTTTTCCCTAACAGTGTACATTTGTTTTACACTTTATATGTCATACCACTGAATTAGATTCTTCTCTTAGAATGAAAATAGTATCATAGCGTTATACGGTAAGGACACTAAACACAGGGACCCATCTGACTGTTATCTGATTGGCTGTCCCTAGTAGCATGAATAATTAGCCTGAGAAATTGTCTTGTTTACAAAATTGCAAACAGTAATTATACCCCTACAGTGTCGATGATTAGGGCATTTCTAGATTGCTACTAGGGACTGGCTATTTTTGCAAGCCCTTTGTTTTGCAAAAGAAAGCTAATGATGCTATTCCAGATATGGAATTCAATGTGTCATACCTTTCACCATCTTTTACCATTCTTTTGACCGGTCTATGCTATTGCTTATTCAATTTTTTTATAATTCACAGTACAACAGAAGACCCTACGATCACAGGGTTACAGGCAGAGCTTTACCGCTTACAGCGTACGCTGGTACAGCTCACAGCCGAGCTGGAGAGAGATATGAACCAGACTAAGACTTTATTCGGGAGTTCTTATGTCAGGTGGGGTAAAGCTCAGTGTGCAGGAGATGCAGAGCTCGTATATTCAGGTCAGCTGACATAAACTTACTTTATTTAAAAAGTAAACTTATTTTAAACCTATATTGATGAGATAAGAATATTTTCCAAATTTATCCATCAAGAATTAAGAGAAAAAAAAAAAATTAAATCAAAATGAAGAAAAAGATATTGAAAAAGAACCATTACTTTATTCAAAAAATATATATTCCTATCACTGACTGTAAAAGTAAAGTCGTCTGGATGGTACACCTACTCTGCTTGTTCAAAAGTGAAGTTCGCTTGCATGGGAAAAATGGGGTTAGAATGTAGTATTGTTGATGATTGCTATCCAAGGTTGTCAATTCAATGCAAACATTTTAGACAGTATTAGTTGTCGATCAGAATTGCCCTAGAGGAGATAAACTAAAGTTGGTGACCTGTTTGGAGTAATTTCATGTTAGCTAATATACAAAGTTTTGCTTGCTGGTGTAGGAGTTTTCATATAGTTCGAGAAAATGTAAGCTAGCCATAATATTTTTCTTTATCAAGCTTGCACAGACTTTCCTTTCTCGTAATACTTTATCCGCTAGGGTGATTTGATAATTTAACTACAGGAAATAATACTTTTTCTCTAAGATGAGAGGTTTCCATCAAGTAGAGTGTAGGACAAGAGACTATAGATATATCTATAGTCTCTGGTAGGACATCAAAAATTGTTTAAATCTTATTGTCCTTTAAAATGTATCTTCATGAATCGGAAAAAGGGCTAATAACATGAGAGTGTTGTGTTGAGTTGCCTGCTCATACAAAAAGAGAAAACAATATCTGTGAATATGAATATGAATTACAGAGTTCAAGATATTGCGTTACGAAATTAGACAACATTTTCTTCATTATGCCATTGTAGTTATGATGAATTGTTCAAAAGTTTGAGATATTTTCTCTAAGATTCATACTTCTATCTGTTAAAGGTTTTGCGGGAGGAGCTCCATCACAGGACAAGAGAATGTCTGGAGGAGGAGTTCAGTATCTTTGTCTTCCTTTTGAGCCGGAATGGAACAAATTTGACATGACAAACGACAGTCTCTCCTACTCATGGGTAAGGGAAGCACACCATAATCATGTGACGCATAGGCCACAGGATCATGTGAGATACTGATTGTGTGACATACAGATCACGACACACTGATAACAGGACACAGAGATCACTTGATATACTAATTCATTTGTATCTTTGATTGAAAGCATGAATAATTCATTGAGCTTGCACATAGATATTGGATAAGGGAAGCGCAAAAGAATTTGCAGTCTTTTAAATGGTCAAATATCTCTCCCCGCATTGATAAGGATTTGCAAAAAGATAATGTAGAGAATGATTGTCTTTATCATGCTTCCACGCTTTATTAGTTGTTCTTTCGGAGTTACCCTCACACTTCACAAGGGAGGCTAACTTCCAAATATTATACCATTAAGCTATTATCCGTTAAGCAGAATTGATATGAGTAAAAATGTCCCTTTTATTAATTCCATTTGAATCAAGTCACATTGATTAAGTGATCTTTACATTTCAGGTCTATGCAGCGGAATACATGTCATTCAAGACTAAAATATTTGATGATGAAATTCATGGACACAATGTTGTTTGTTCTGTGTGTCGTGCACCTCGGGCTGCAAAGGTAAGAAATGATCTTTCCAGTACCATCCAGAAATATCCCAGACCCAGAACCGCTTGAAAGCTTTTTTCAGTTGTATAAGATATTTTTCATTAATGGCAGCATTTATTATGAGTAAATCGGGCACGACATTTCAACTTTATCGAACCTTGATTTGATAAAGAAATGAAACTAAACCAATACCAATACCAAAGTAGACTGTGGCTTTTCTTTTCTTATTCCCGTTCTTTTCCAAGGTTGCAACCCTTCTAGTTCCAATGCTTATAGTTGGTCTAAAGCACTGCTGGTGACTTTTCACCATCAGTCAAAGCTGAGGTGGAAAAGGAAAAGGAGTTAGAAATTTCAACAGCTGCAGAAAAATGATATGTAATTAAAGCTCAAATTATTTTTAGTTTTTTACTCTTCAGCCTTTTTAATCTTTTTTCGTAGATGATGATACCTGCTCGTAGAACCTGTCCAACATCTTGGACTAGAGAATATGAGGGATATTTGATGACGAGTTACGTAGTGAGCAACAGAATGACATTTGAATGTGTAGACGAGGACCCTGAAGTTATCAATGGTATGTATAACTTATGTTCACTAAATGGAAACAACTCAGATTAATAGTTACCATGGTACTGTTTTATTACTATTGTTAGCTTTCATCTCGCTGAAAACACTATCATGATGAGAGCTGACTCGCATATAAATAGGCAGACAACTAAGAAAAGCTCTTTGCATTTAGACAACACACTACAGTTTCAAGGCCAGGTTTGATAGCAATCTGGTTGGAAGCAGTTCTTCTGCATTCCGTAATTGGGGAGCAACTCCAAAAGTAGACAAACAGGATCAAACTTTATCTAAGTTTACTATAACCTGGCTTATGTTCTGTGAGGTACCATTTCTGCACTGAATCTTATACCTTCTCACAGCAGTGATATATCTCGACTGTCCAAATAATAATCCTGTTATACCTTTTAGGCACCCGCCCAGTTCGAGGAGGAGCTTTATTATATCACGTAGCAGGTTACTGCGAGGGAAATGGTAGCCTTGGATTCTGTCCTCCATATAGACATGCTAAAGAATTGACTTGTGTTGTCTGCACTCGATAGACTGAGTACCACAACAAAACTGGTCAAACTTATCACATTCCCGTAATGCAATATTCTGGAAAGTCCAGGGCAATGATACTCATCACAATATTATATTTGATTGAGGCATGCTGGGATTCGTGTTTTGCAGAATGGGTTAAAGTTTTCTATAGACATCTATGTGCGTGGTTGGCTTCATAAAAGCAATTAACAAGTTATGTAAGGCGGCAGATACCTCATGACTTGATGACCTCACACACTAACTTGAGCGAATACTTGAAATCGACCTTGACATAATTTTTCACAGCCTTCAATTACTTGGAATGAGCAATTCGAAACATGAAGATAGTACTTGCACTATGCACTTTTTTAGAGCTTAAGTATGACTATAGATCTGTATAGTATCTGTTCTATTAGTTGATATTATAGGACCAAAATGATCTGTCTCGTAAGTGGTGATCAGTTAAGAAGTAAAATCGTAACCAATTACCTCACTTTTTACAAAAATAACTTTCTTTTTTCAAATATTTTATCATGATTACTCATCTGTTATCCATCGGCGTTTAGTTAATCCAGTCAATTTGAGTTTGGAGTTGCTACCCCTCGCTATAGCTTAGCTATAGAGGGGCAGTAACTCTTAAATCAGGAACACAAGATCCAACTACTAGTAGTTCTAGTATTTAACATGTTGCAACTACAGTTGTATTGAAATTTAAGATTTCCATGACAAGACAATTTTTTCTCTTTATACAATTACATGTATTTACAATGTGATTGCTTCCGCATTTTTTTATCGAAGATGTAAACATTGTTTGTCTTGGCACAATAAAATGTATATATCTATAATTCCCAGACCAGATGCGGAGTCAGTATAAATGATAAATGCCTGGCAACTGTCTGTTCAGGGTTAAGTCATTCATTGCATTACGTAAGGCACAATCAGGTTTTGTGGAGGGAAAACTATTAATTAGCCAGAATGGATGACAGGGTGGTGTAGTGGTTAAGATTGGGGTTTCTGAATCTGATAGTTGTAGGTCAATACCCATGCTGCTTATGGAGGTAAACTCTTCATACATAACCCTAGCTTGCCCTCCTTACTTTGAACAATGATGCGCTTTAAAGATGAGTTGTATTATGTTTCATGTAAGTATATTCTCATTGGCCAACAAAAGGGGCACTGAATAGAAAATAAAGTGTACTACTGGTTTTGCATAGCATAACAGGGCTGTTGAGTTGAGCTATGATTGAAAACACTGACTACATGACACGATAACTGAGAGTGCTCGTGTGTGGATGTATTGCAGTTGGCTGACTTGAACGGCAATATGATGTGAATAAAATCACTAACAGAATGGTAACTTGGTATAGATCTACTGTATCCAGAGCTCCCTTTCCATTTGGATGTGGAATCTATTATTTTCTTTCCATGAACTTATAAATATCATTGATATACCAAAAGACACGACATTTTTGAGTTGCAGCATATGTTGGCCTGAATGTTTACAACCAGTAATGACTTTGACAAGCATTATGCATATTTATAGAGAGATTGTTTTATTGCGTATCATCAATGATGAAGCAAAATTATGGTGACTGTAAGAATGTGTTATCATTTAGGAGTCTGATACTAAAAGGTATGAAACTTTGTTAAAAATGCAAGCTTTCGCTTGAAACAGCAATTTTTCAGAGGGATAATTTCAAGTTGTCTTCCTCTTGTCAAAGTAAAGACAATCCTTAAACTTCCTTATATCAGAATCTTCTTAATTGACAACTGTCATATTCCTATTGGCTGGGGGATGAAAGCTTTCACAGTTTCAGTCAGTTGCATGCAGCTTGCTAGTGCACTGATCTTTCTGAATTTGGGTCACAGCCTGTGAACACCCACCTCCTCCCCTTAAATTTCACCTCCTAAATTAGGTGATGAATATTGTATATCCAGAATGAATGCTGAAATTGGAATTTTTCTATTGTAGAATCGTTACCTATTGTCCTATGCATAGTCTACTCTGATGATACATCATCCTGGCCGAAGTGTGAAGACCCAACTATTCTCTGCGGCTATATAGGTCAGATGACCTTACGCTCTGGAAACTGCTATGCTCTGCTCGGGTATGAAGAGCCATCTTTCCCTGCGGCTGTGTAGGTCATGTGGCCTTATCTTCTGATGAGCTCTGGTTCGCTCTGCGGTAGTCAAGGTCGGGGACCTGGAAACACTGGTAAGGGTCGGCAACCCTAGAAAAAGTGTGCCGTGGGCTGCAGTCCACTTTTGGAGTGGTAAAATACCACAAAACTATATCGGAATCTTAGCACAGTGGTGATTTGTTCACCAAAACTGTAGGGGTACCATGTTCCCCAATTGTTTTATAACACAGCCTATGTTTTGATTACCAATCAACTCTGAACTGTATATCTTTATGATTCTAACATATAAAAAAATATTCAATCTCGCACCATTTGTATTGTTGTTATGTAATTAGGGAGAATAAAAAATATGCTTTTCATCATTAATAAAATTTACTGCAGTACTAAAAATTCGGTCTGAGATCAAATTAGGAACGTCACAGCTGTATGAGGTAGAAAAGGAGATAATAGCCACGATTCTCTCCTTGGCCGTGTAAGAGTTAAACCAAAATTCTGAATTATATAATAAAATCGGTAATGTAAGAGCCTGCACAAAATATTCAAATTGCGTATTGGACAGATAAAAAGATTTGAACTTGGACAATACATAAAATCTGCTTTTCAATCTACGAAAAATAAGGTCAGTATTATCAGTCCATTTTAAATCATCATTAGAAATTATTTCTATTTTCTGGCGTTTATGTGGCCTTTTGGTGCAGAAGCACAATGTTAGCCGATAAGTGCAACTGGGCAGTTTGGTAAGTTCAAGGAACAATCAAGGAACAAAGAGAACACAACTCTGAGTAGTGAATAGCGGGCATGCTAATTAGTGCCATCAACCCATTCTTCTTTGGGGATGGTGAGATGGCGCAATTGGTTAGCGCGCTTGCAATTCACCGCCCGGCGATATTTGCTGCAAGAGTTGTGGGTTCGAATCCCATTCGGGGAGCTTACAAGGTCGGGTGTAAACCTCTTCCTAAGCACCCCTATAGTGGGAACTGAACTGAAAAATCTTGCCGGACTGGCGGCGCGCCGACGCTAACTGATTGCGCCATCTCACAATCAACGAAAAGCGTTGGCCTGAAGGCGCTAATTGGCAAGATTGGATGTGTGTGAGGGTCACTGTCCTTACCTGTCCCATTGCAGGGGTCCCTTGTAGAGATTGTTAATATGAGAGTGCCATTATTTTTTTATCTTAAATGGCATTTGTGGGTCCTACTCTAAATAATATGTCGTCTAACTCCAAAAATATCAAGTGGACAACCAGAATGTCCTTTCTTCCAAAAATTACTCCAAACAAACAGATTGATTACCCTTCACCTATAGTTATCATCACTTTTCAAATTTAAAATGTCACCATCATGCAAAACACATGATAGTTCCAGTGGTGGCAAGGAGGCACTGCCTCCCATAAAAAAGGTGAATAAAGTGGCCTAAAAACTCATAAATTGAGAGAAGCATGTCAGAATCAGCTTAAAACCCTACATTTATTACTATTCATATACCTTATAATGTTTGTACAAACTCAAGCTTTGTACTCTCTCTCTCAGTGAAAACCCCCTTCCACAAATCTTATCTCCCCTACCAGTTTGCACTAATATTACACAGTATTTACTTAATCTTGGCGCATTAGAATTCTTATCACATCCCGAGGTATATTAATGCTTTGGATTTGTAATCAAACTATGTAACTAAACTTTGATCATCTCAATGTCGAGCTGAGATAAGTTAGTTATATATATTGTACAGTGTTGGACTTTAGTGCACATGCGACGGTAAGAAACAAAACTGTTCACTGCTTGCAAACTTGTTGGATAACTAGAAGCTCACATGATGGTGAGTTGTAGATACAATTCTAAGATTGATTGAATGATAATCAATTTCCTATTAACAATATTTTTGTTATATTGGGAATAGGCTGGCAATGGCAACATCATGATTTACCGATCATAGCTCATAAACTTAACCTAATAGCCCATCTCAGTGTTAGCTTCAACTGCAAGATGCGGGCCCGTATCTAAGACAGACCACAACCCTGTGAGAAAATGCTTGGAAATTTGTTATCAACTGATGTTCTGGAGTTGACTTGAATAATACCCCAGCACTAGTTGGTGCACTGCAGGTATCGATCACAGACCTTTTGCTTCACCTAACGAGCTAAGACTAATACTTGCTCAATTGAAATTTGTGAAGGAACTTTAAGTGTTGACTAGCACTTAAAGTTCACATATAGTTTTCCATAGAGTCTTATTGTGTGTCTGTACGAATACTTACCATGGATTACATTAACTTTGTATTGTATGATCCGCCGTCTTAGTCAACATAATTTATTTTACAGTTGAGCGGTGTTGGCTTCATGGTTTTCCTCATATCACGTCATATCGCTGAGTGGTCAAGGTAAGTGCTTTGGAGCAAAGCGTGATGAAGCAAGATAACTGATGTTTCAAGATTTATAATTTTATGTGTAGGTTTACCTTTTTACGTGTCATCCAACTCAATAGTTGTAGAAAGCTATTCTACTGTCAGCTTACCTAATATGCGTAAATAGTTTGAAGATCTGTATTCGCTGTATGGAAGTTGAACTAGTACTTGTTCTTCAAAAGTAGTACAGTGATTTATAGAACTGAAGCTTATTCATTGATTTTATCCACCTGCAGGCTTGAGAAGAAGCTTGAAGGTCTCAATATTACTACATATCTAGATTTTGAAGCTCATGTTCACCATATGGAAACAGATCTGTTCATACCGGGAAGTGTTCTCTTCTCTGGCGGATATACTCTGACAACAAATGACGGGATTCATTCAAACATCATTGCCGGTAGTACCAGGGGTTATCAGGAAGGTGTTGGTGAGGCTGCTAAGTTTAACTGGGCTCATGTATTCGTTCAGCTTAGAGTAGATAAGGTTGTTGTTGCTGACACAAATAACCATTGTCTGAGGCTTGTCGACCGTGTCACTAATCAGACATCAACCCTTTGGGGACAATGCACAAAGGCGGGTCATACAGATGGACTTAACCCTCTCTTTACCTATCCAGAATGTATAATAGTTGATGTAACTGATCCTGATCGTTTACTTGTTGCTGAATTCATTAGTAAGTCTTTGCGGACTGTTGATATGATTTCTCACACGACAAGCACTCTGTTCACGTTCACACAGTTTATTAGAAAGATCATACAAGAGAAGACAACTGGTATCATCTACCTGACCTTTAACCATGGTGTTGCAAAATTTGACCTTAAAACAAAGAGATTGAAGTGGTGACAGGATCATCCGAACAGGGAGTTAGTGGTGGCATATTCCACAATATTCAGTTCAATGATCCTACAGATGTTATATTCTTAAGCGAGCAAGTAATTGTAGTAGCCGACCGCGATAATCACAGACTGATGATTCTTGATTTAAAGATAAACACAAGTGCTCAAGTTTGCTCAGGTAACGCAGGATCTGTAAATGGTGATTTGACTGCTTGTCAGCTTAGCATGCCAGTGTCCCTGCTTGTAGCAAGTGATTCTGTCTTTGTTGGAGATCAAAACGGAATCAGAGCTATAACAGGTAAATTCATTTATATTGACACACTACTTGATAATTACCCTGATGCTAGATCTCACCATTACACCAAGTTAGTATGCTGAATACGTAACAACTGTTCTACAACTACTTTATGCATATTACACATAAACCCAAAATACAAATGTATTATGTTTTCATCATTTTTCGATCATGGTCATCGATGTGGTCGCTATTACAGCTTGTTTGCTCCCAAAACTGTAGCCACCACTGAAATCAAAATATATTCAATGACAATAATTGACCAACTATATCTCTAGATCTAACGCTTGAAGGTGATTCAATAATCTGTTTTAAGTGTTTGTAATATTTAAATTTTAAGGGATCGCCCCATACCTCGATGAAGATAACGCAACTGCTGATTGGGTGCTTCCAACTATTGGTGTATCTGTGCTCTCCTTGCTGGCATTGATGTGGTGGAGATATTTGAGCGGACTATCTCAAAGGTTCCTACAACATCAAGTTACACAGCTTGAGTGGTGGGAGCGAGCTGGAGAATTTTGGTGGCTCTTTTAATACCAGACCTTTTGTCTTTTCCAGTTTTACCTTGTTTCAGTAGTTCACATGTCCTTGAAAATATCACCTGATTGCTTCCTAGCTCCCGATACATAGCTGCCGCTTGAGGTCATCATGAGGTTGCATGTCTTTTCTTTTCAAAATTGAGATCAGATAATAACGATTATATACTAGAATCATTCAATAGTAAAATTTCAACTTTTTAGGTGATATGCAGCTCAATTATACCATATTTTCTTTTATCAATCTAGGTATGAAGAGGAAGGAAGAGGAGGTGCAGGGTTAGAGTTGATCGAACAAGACAAAGACATGTCAGAACAGAGCAATCAAGGAACCCCTGCTGTTACCAGTATAGGCATTGCTAAGATCATAGATAGTTCTGCTAAAGCTATATGGACCAATAATCTAAGTGAGTAAGAATCTGGCCATCTTGCATCTTAGGCTGGTCATGTTCATGTTTGTTGAACCACGTATTGGGTGTGGTAAATTTTTGTGAGTTATGAAGAAGTGATTACGTTTCATTAATTATTGCAGGTTCAACCTCTGCTGATGGTAAAGAGAATGAACAAGAGGACCCAGATTCTAAAGATGACAAAAATTATGATACCGCTCTAGATAATAACATCGAATCTGATTGTCATTCTAAATCTACTCATCAATTTATGAGTAAACTGCAGGTAAAGTTAGCTTCAGCTATTAAAATCTTCATCTTCTTCTTCAAAAAGCATCTCAGAATTTCAAATTCTATATCGATGGCCATGGTGGTAATCTCCCCATCCTTCTTAAGTTGGACAAAAAAATGTTTGCCGAGTTACAAATCTATCTTCTTAAGCTCTGGAAGGACCTGTGCATTTGTGGTAATTCTTCGAAATTAGAGCATTCAAACATACTTATAATTCATAGAGCTTTCAAAAAAAATAAGACATGTTCAGTGGTGAGTGAAAGTCATGAATAAATTTCATTCATATAAAACTATTAGTTACAGTGCGTGCTTAGGATATTTAAAAGTTTGCCACAGTGCTCTTTATTAGACCAGGACCTTTAAATCTTCAGAAAACAATGAGTTCTTGCATTGCGTATGAAATAACAATTGTCACTATAAACTGCTGTACATACAGCCTCTCCGTATCTCATCAGTTACTGCATAATTCCGCCAGTTTGAAATTAAGAACGAAAATCTGTTCTCCAGTAATGTAAGAACTTATCAACAATTTAACTATCAGTGTTGGTTAGTAATATGACATGTTCATATTTCTTCATTTATTCATTTGTTAGCATTGTAAGCAGTTTGATAACATGGAAAATAAACAGATCAACACAAAGATAAAAACTGACTGAGTACGCTCTGACCAACAGTTGAAGTTGTTCTAAACCTGATCCGCTCAACATTGTCATCAGAGATCATAATCAACTTCAGACATCGATCAGTGAATGCTGCTGCACCCACCTTTCTTATAGTAGATATGCTGTTTCTGACTATTGACTTTTTGCTCTTTCACATAATGTGTCTTGTGAGGCACCTTCGACCGTGATTTTTTTTAGATGAGCTAGACTTCCTCATATAGATTTGTGGCGAGAACTGTGAAGATTACTCAATTGATGTGTGAGTGCAGATTTTGTGCCTGAACTTTAATTTGACACAGTATCATGTTCATTTCAATTGATATTGATATTGGCATTAATAATTTGCTTCTCAATTCTAAGCTAGAGCACTGAATATTGAGTATTATTAGTCCTTCTCAAGTCCTCTTTTGTTTAGATCAAATTACTTCTTGCCTTTTTTGTTTGACAAAAATTAAAAATATTACTAGATATAACTATTAACTTCTGTCAATTTAGCATAATAAAGAGGATTGTTGAATTCTTGAAAAAAATCTGAGCTCCAGACAAATTGACAAAAAATCTGGGTGATTTTCACCCAAAATGAACGAAGGCAAGAAGCGAAAACTCATTACCAGTAATGATCCTGATGAGGATGATGCTGAGGATAACATCTTTACCTATTCGCTCAACAAGTTGAAGGCATTACAAAAGAAAATCGACTCGACTAGTTACCGCCGAGAACATGCCGATTGCAGGGTCCAAGTCAACATGTTCCTTATTTAATCCAACTTCGTTGGTGCTCTCATAATATCTAGGAGCGATACTTATTTTGTCAGCTGTAAACCGCCCTCGACTCCTGCCGTTTACCCTAGGTATTGCATCGCAACATTCTATGTTCAAGTTCTAGTTTAAAAACTCCAGTTTTTTTCATACGTTGGAATCAGTCATACCAAACCGGTCGGGATTTCAAAGATTATCTCTACTACTCACTCTTCTAGTTTTTTTTTATTGCTTAGTTCAGATATTTGAGGCATTGCTTGGTAATATTATTACATCTTATTTTCCTTTAATGAATAGATCCAGCAGTTGTGTGTGACATATCCAGCATCAACCGAAGAATTCAAGAAGAGAATGACCTGTTTAGGTTTATACTGATGAATAATGACACTGTACGTTCCTATACTTCAATCATGGCAATGGTACATGGCTGAGGTGGGTTAAAATATGTGGGTTAAAATTGCAAGTTTTTTGTCTCTGTCCGAAGACTGAGAAATAAAAGTGCCTTAAGCGCACTGGCGCCATATTCTGGTAGGTATGTTGAACACCTCAAGGGGCGATGACAAATTCAGCCAATATGTATACTCACAGCAGCAGAGGACAACAGAATACAATTCAACTTACATAACCTGAGTATACTTGGTGGAGAGTCTATAGAGGTTTGTTAACATACTGACTCTCGTGATCTGACCGGGCATGTAGATCACTGATAAACTAGGCTATCATTACCACAAAGGAGATGTTTTTAAGGCTAAGTATTCATCATGCGTGAGTTTAATTTGCACATGTGCAAAAACAATGAAATAAGTTTGGGTTCTGATTGAAATTGTGGTCAGGGAGAATGAGATGCTGCATGAACTACCAATCAAATTCGGCTAAGAATGACAATAGAAGATAACTCTTGCTAACAATTCCGCACACATTGGGGATTGTGCCACCAGAGCAGGTAGCCAATCAGATGGCTTCAGAATTCTGAGACTCAATTTTGCGGATATCAGCTCATGCCCAGAGCTGAGCATGCGCAGAATGGCTTGTTAATTCAACCATATTATATTGTTGTGTATACTATCTTACCAAGCTATGTCATTCTGGTGATTCTCAGCAAATAACATGTGGAGTTGAGCTCTGCTGTATATTATTCAAAAACATGTGTGATTCATCAAATTCTTTTAAGATTTCTCATTGTAGGCCTCATATAACATCACAATAAAAAGAGATTGAGGTTTGTCAAACTGAATGCTATGTCAACCTGTATGTTGGCAGACTCACATCTTTAAAACAGTCTTGTCCGAGCCCCATGATATTTTGATTTTGATCTTTTTTCAACATCATGGTTTAGAAAGGACACCCATAAAGGCCTGTGTATAATATAGTTATTGTTATACTATGACCTTGGATGAACTTTCATTGTTGTGTTGGCTTATCATCGTATAGGATCTGATTACAACACCTGTTTGGTTTTGTCATTGCTGGGTGATCGCTTTACATTGACTGGGCCTTCTATGACCAAATTTCAAGCTCCATTTGATTATATACATCAATCATAAAAAAAAACCTGATAAGACAATTTATTCAAATGCCCTGAATGGTCTCGGCTGATAAGGCTGTATATTTTTTAGATAGATTGGTAAGAAAGTGAAAAAATCTATCACATTGCTTCATTTGTGTAGGGGTTATCTCAACACCAATAATGACATTTTATATATTAACTTTTCACTGAAAAGTCTAAAGCTAAGGCCACACAAGGCTGTTTTCTCACGATTCGTATAAATTATTCACGAATAATTTCGTACGAATAGGTATTTCCACGAATTCGTGAAATGTTTGATATTCACGATGCACGAATCCAAATCGTGTAAATTTTCACGAAATGTTATCTGATTGGCTGTCAGGTTTGATTGATTTCCTGTCTCGTTTTGATTGATAAGTCAAGGCCTTATCTATGTAAACAACTTTGGTTAAAAAGATGGAATGGTTGATCAATATGTGGGGCTTCTCATTGATTTGGACCTGGAGCAAGAGGGAGAAGGGATACAATGACTAATGGGGTATCAAATTGAATAAATATGAGGAGATAGTTGAGCCTAAGCATATCCAGAAGCTGAATCACTGGACTGGTTGGCATAATAAACAAGAAGAAACAGCTTTGGTTTAATTTTTTATTTATCACTGTAGACCATGGTTAAAATTGGCTGCAGGGGATTACAGTAGGATTACACCCATGAATCATTAGTACGAATTTGGGAAATGACAATCATGTGTGGCAGGCTAATATTCGTACAAAATTTAATTTGCAAGAATTAGTGGAAATTTGCACGATCATGTGGCCTCTGCTTTACACTTGTGACTGAAAAAGTTATCAACCCACACTTTTCCATTCACTAAAATGGTTTTGTGTTGAGGGCATAACTCCAAAACGAAAGTAAGATGACATTATTAAAAGAGGCCTGGCCTATCGAGCGCAGGCTCCTCCCCTTCCATTCTCCCTTATCGATGTATATACATAAAAGGAAAAAATCGCATGACTTGAGTTGAGTACATTTCCAGAATTTTTTATGAACAAGGAGGTATCCTTGCATCTCAAAGGAACCTGTCCCCCCATCCATTAATTAATTTAATTGATCCAATTCATTATATCAATTTTAATTAATCATTGTTGTTTTTTTCCTACTTTCTTTTCGCACATAATGAAAAGCATATTTCTTCCTTAAAAACGTTTATGATACCAATAAACGTAAGAGAAATAAAATTGTTGCTTATAAATTCCTTGTGCTAATAAAATATTATTTTTCAATGTTTCAATATTCGAGGACACACCAGGGATAATTGTCCGAGCTTTGTAAAATTTGAGAGAAAGGACATCGGCTACAATCTCGCTACATATTCAAAAGGTGGATAATATATCCAAGCATTCAGTCTGTTATTATTATTAATCTGATGTGGCCAAGAGAAGATAATCACAATCAGGCATGATGTCATTCATATCACCTCACAATTGCCCTAGGCTAGACTCGTGTTTGAAGTTGTGTTCTATACAAAATGGCTAGCAACAAAGTAGTCAACTTACCATCATTAGACATGTGACAAATGTATATATACTCTTTTCAATGTCATATGTTAATCCAGTCTCATCTATATTAAGGTCAGGGTAGAATTGGGGTAGCTCCCAAGACTAGAAGTATGAACAGAGAAGACAACTCTGAGGTCCATCTGCAAGGTACATTTACAACAACATAACAACAAACCTTATAATAGGTAAGCTCCTCAAGTGTAGCTAGAGAAAACTGTCCCTTAATAACCCCCCCCCCCCTTGCAATCTAATATTTATATCCACCACTGACTATTGCATGACATAACATGTGGGAGTAAACAGATGTCAAAATGATCATGATGATAATACACTTCATCAGCTGATTGTGTGAAGTTGATTAAGTTGGGCGGCTGATCTGCTCTAAACTTGCAACTTTCCGTGTGAATCACCATGAAATTTGAATACTCAAGTTATCTGCTGTTTGCAGATGATAAGGTCACTCCAAGGACAAGTGTCACAGATGTCCAAGAGAATTGAAGAGCTTCAAAGTCAGTCACATATAAAGTCGGATGAGGTATGTTTATGTTTAGTATGGAAAATGACATGCTGTTAAACCCCCCCCCCCCTACACTGTCCTAAATGGTTGATACTTCTAATAGAGTCAAATAAGAGTCAAATGAATGTCATTACAAAGCACACTCATTTCAGCCTGTGAATCGATCATTTTGGCTTGTTAATGATGTGCTTTAGAATACTGAATTTATTTTAATGTGGATTAGATCCTAAACTTAACTCAATTGCATAATATTTGACAGAGTAGTGTTCTTTTATAGTATTATTATTATTATAGTATATTATAGTATTTGGTAGATATGAATCAGGTACTTTAAGTAGATCAGCCCATGTGGTGCTCTTCATCTTAACTCAAATATATAAAAATATGACTTTTGTTTGTATTATAATTCTGAGTAAGTGTGTATGCTATATGGTTCATTTACCACTCAAAACATCCTGAGACAAAGTTTGATATCATCTTGTAGACAATAGGAATTAGTTGTTGAGATCTACCACTATTATTGTTTTACATTTCGATCAGAGTGGAGACTTTGAAGGAGGAGTAGATAAGAGACAGGTGCAGCTCACCTCTGCTATTTTGCAGCACAGAAAAAACAGAGGTAAATATAAACTACACCACTCTACCAACAAAATCTAAAACCTTAGTTCCATAATTCTTGAGAGAGTTCGCCATTCAACATTTCTTGAAATATTTTCCACTCTTTACCTACAATACTAACAGAATGAATGAATGAAGATGCAGTTACTCATTCCGATTTTCCGATCAATGTTGAATTTTAGTTACAAATTATCTTGACTTATTTTCTGCTGTTGATAGTGAACGCTAGTTCTTCAGTTAATCCAGCGGGCTCAGTTTACACAAGGTGGGGGAGAAAATCCTGTGGATACAGATCTAGTATGATTTATGAAGGTAAGTTTAATTGAATAGCACTGGTAAAATTGTTCTAAGTTTGTAAAGATATAAATAAATGGAGCTTTGTTAACGGAAATGATCCCATCCCTGGCTTTCAAGTGTGATGTTCCGGGTTAAATTCCCATTCTTGTCCCGAGCGATTTACCCTGGCTCTTTTTTACCCACAATTTGCAATACAATTTCAACCAACAACTCTTACAAATCTTCTATGTCTCAAACTCAGACAACTCCCATAATCACAACTACACTGTCTGATGGTACAATACTCATCCTAACTTCAATGTGTTCTCTCAGTAACAATCAAATCATCCAGGGGCTTTGAGAACTTTATGCATTCTGTTCTCTGGAGAGTACGTTAAGACAAGACATCAATTGAGCAACATCACAAAAATTGATACTTTTCCAAATAAGCACTGTTAAAGACTTTGGTGAATTTTTTGTTGAGATGTGGCAAAACCAGCACCACGATGCTGTTGCAGGTGCTGCATGAGGCAGGGCTTATACTTAAGTCTTACATTGCAGAGTTTTTTTTATGTTTTTTTGTTTTGTATTAAGTTTCTGCAATAACTGAATGACAAATTCATAAAATTATTTCAAATATTATAAAGGAAGATGCAGCGGTGTGGTCTATTAGTCCATGCATGGGAGCTGAGACTAGAATGGCGACCACCAGATTGAAAAAAACTGAGACCACCCCAGTTCGCCCTGGCAACTAGGGGAACCCAAACCACCAATGCATCCTACCCACCACCCTCCCACAAGGCCCTGCCAGCCAATCCCACAGACAGGAAGGTCAGACCCCCTCCTCTCCCATAAGATAGCTGTTGAATAACTGTACCCTCTGTTGTTGGTGGTGGGAGGAATGTTTGAGTCTGTCCTTCAACTGGTTAGCTACAGTTCTCTGCTAGAAAGACACATTGTAGTTGTTTACCTTTACTTACAAGCTGTTTTTTTTTCAGGATTCACAGCAGGATCATGGTATGATAATGGGGGCGGAGTTAACCATCAATGTCTGCCTCTGCAGCCTCAATACAGCCGATACAATACTAAAACATACAACTCTAGAATATATGGAGCTGAATACCAGACATACACTAACGGCGGAGGTATGTTAAGTCTGTTGAGAACTTGGCATTTGACAGCTATAGCGATCGCTAGCAACATTACAAAGCGAAGATAAACCCTAATTACCCACAAAGAATTGCAGTGAGGGCCTCGCCTATCAAAAAGTAAATGCGCCCTAAAAAAAATTCTATACATGCAATCAGTCTCAAATTAGAATATCTATATTATTGAAATAATGTTATCGTATTATGCTCATAGATATCAGTTATCCAATTTCTCAAACTTGGAATGGTACACTGAATATAGCCTGAACATGTAGAATGAAGTAGTAGTGACTTAAACAGTTTTTTAAATCATAAAAAGTCCTCAAAATATGGGGCAGTGCTTAGATACTTGACCAGTAAGAAGAAATCACTTACCTGTTTCTAATTGAAGTTCAAGGGTTAGGAAGTTTAGCCTGCTGGGCGTCCAGGCGTGCTCCAATCTGCCAACAAACGGAGAGCAATGGCCATAGATGTGGCATGTGACATGACCTTGAATTTACACAACCTGATCATCTTATGATAGTTTACCACCATCAAAATTCCAGGGAATTTTTTTAATTTTCAGGACCTTTCCCTGACTCAGCTTATCAGCAGAATGTCCCATGTGCTCGGTGCTATGCTCCCCGATCAGCCACCATGATGCTCCCTGGTCGCACTTCCTGTCCCTCGAGCTGGACAAAGGAATACTCAGGTTTGTGTTTTACCCTGGATGAGTGAAGTTTTGTACATAAGATCAACCCCCTAAACATAACTCCGACTGATATTTACTCATTGCATCAATAATTATTCTCTGAGATGTAGCAGTCGATGTTACAGTCACTTACAATTTGGTGTCATATTGAGTGCTGATACAAAAATGGCACCTTTAGGAGATACATAGTGGCAAACTTTTATCTTCCTCAATCCAGAAATGACACATGCGCCCATGACCGTAGTCACATATGAAGGTTTGTAAGCTTACAGGGACAGGGGAGATAACATACTGTAGACCCTTGTAGACTCTAGATTTTCGCACTTTAAATTAGGTTAAATCATTCAATAATGTCTTTGTGCAAAAAATTTACTTTTTTTGTTCGTTGCAATGGCAAAGCTGAACAGATGTTGTTTTTTGCTTTCCTAGACACTTTAAAGTGGTATGGGCCACACCCTTTTCTGTATCGCATTTTACTTTCGATGCATCGGTCTATCATGTGAACAAGTTTCAGCATAAGAATCCTCTTATTGAGGAAGGTAATGGCTGGTAAAAAAGCATTACAAATCAGTCGGTCGATATACAAATTTCATGGTGCAAGTGGGCACTGCTCTTAGGTACAGATATTCTATCAACGCCGCAAGTAATCTGAACTTTAACAATTGCCCTCTTGAGTTAGATAAAAGGGAAAACCTTGCCGCCTATTCTCATAACTTAAGTATTTGTATTTCACTAAAGGTTATCTGATGAGTAATGGAGACAGTATGGGTTATACACCCTCTACATATCTCTGTGTGGATGCCTTCCCTGAATACATACATGGTAAGTTGAACGCAATAAATCAATTATTATACCTTGCAACCGTAAACATGTCTTGATTTTGCTTATTGTCACATTCAAGCTAGTTTCTTGAAATACTGACGGGTTGAAGGAGTGAAGCATTTAGAAGCAAATTCTTGAAATCTCATGATACCTCAGAATTGCTGCCTGATTGATCTTTACATTTGGAACATTTGTTACAAAATGGTTCACTCAGAACAATATATTTCAATCCAAGTCAGCGGCCAAGGTCTCATTCATTTCAGCAATGATCCATCAAATAGCAATAGAAGAGCCCCATAACATGGGTACTTTGCTTTGAATATCAAATATTCTAGTGCTAGTGGAAAATATTAACTATTTTGTGTTTATTTATGTAAACCGAGATACCTTGTGAAGGTATTATATAAAAAATGGGCTCAATAATAACCATAAACTTGCTTGATAAAGTATGTTATCCAAGCAGATAATTAATTTTACCAAACAGATTTTTCCTAATTGGAAAGCGGAGTATAACAAAGTATTTGGTCCATTAAAATTTTACTCACAACTATAAAAATATTTAAATCTTTTTTTTTCAGGAATGTCAGCCAATCATGATGGGGCTCTCTTGTACTTTGTTAAGGCAGACTGCAGCGGGTCTGGAGATACTGGTCACTGTCCACCTTATGATGAAGATAAACAGCTTACATGTGCTGTATGCACCAGATAAAATTATGTATTTTACTAATTACAGTATACAATATGAAGTACAGAGTGTATGTTATACTGTATGTGGCATACGGTATGCATTGGGTGATGTAAAAGATTATTGTAATAAAAGACTGCATAACATAATAATAATAAAATGAGCCCACAGGTAAAGTAAACATCCTGGAATTCTGACAATTTTCTTCTGCTCAATGGTAAGACCAATCCAGTACAGAGGACAGTGCATTGTCTGTCATCCTTTTGTGAGCTTGGTGAAAAGTACAACCTTAACATCTCTTTGACTCATCTGATCACCTTTTCTCTATAAATCCCTAGATTTATGATCTGATCTAAGGCATCTAGATCACAAAGCTCCCTCTGTTTAATTCCCCAATCTGCACATGGAGCCGTTGCCTTCTTATGAAAGTATATAAAGACAATGAATTGAAATTAAATATAATTAGAACACGGTCTCCTAAAATAAAGCTTGAAAGCTTGAAAAGACTCAGACATGGATGGTCATAATCTCACAGAATATGACCATCCATGTCTGTATGATATAATAATTGACCTCGATGGTTAAAAGTTATTTGTGTGTGACCTTATACGTGAACCTTTTAAAAAACATTATCCGTGTCATGCTTTCTTGAAGCTTGATCGGTGTTGCTGGACAAGTCTTAAGGGATGTTGGGCAAATGTGGCCGTCCATATTGCCCATTGTCCCACCAGATTTGTCCAATCGAATAAAAATTGACGGCCATTGGACAGACTGCGTGAAAACAAGGACAGGAACTGACAAAGAAATTTGTTCAATGTTGCCCGACCGATGGATGGAAATGGATGGACAAAATCAAAAGATGGACAGAAACGGGCTTGGAACAATGCCCAATGCTGCCATACAGACAAACATGGACGGACAAGATCTAGGGATCGGCATTAATGGGCATGATTTACATGTCCGCAGCACACCTCTGAAGTCAATACATGATGGGATCTCGTGGTCTACATTTTGTAGAGCTGTGAGTGCATTGACATTCTTTGACCAAGCATAACACCAGTGAAGATAGTTTTTTTCACAAAAAGTTCTTGAAATAATTTTATTTTTTCGGGTCTGGTCACTACAGAAGCTCTCTCGTCTACAGTTTAGTAGAGCTGTGGGCGCAATGAAATTCAGAGACAAACATGAAAAAATAAAGTTTTTGGTACAAGAAGATTTTTTTCTGCCCTGATAACACCTCCCTTGTCTTGGCAATCAGTCCCAAGACAAGACAAATAATCCTAGGTCAACTGAATAAAAAGTTGCCCTCCCTCAACCAACTAAGGACAACTTATTGGTAAGGAAAACTTAGAACTACTGTTCTCAGCCAATGATAGGCTTTCTTAGAACTACAGTTCTCAGCCAATGATAGGCTTCTTAGAACTACTGTTCTCAGCCAATGATAGGCTTTCTTAGAACTGCTGTTCACAGCTACTCACATATTCTTTCTTTCAATCTACATCCGGTCACCACGCCGGTCTTGAAAGAAAACAATTCTGTCAATTTCCAGATTACCAACCTAACATATCCATGCCACTTTTGACACAAGTGACAGAAAATTAACTTCATCAGGATAGCCAGCTTGGGCTTGGCTTACCTGATCCCGGTTGCCAAATTGTTCGGATGAACACATAACACCTAAAGGCAACCTGCCAGTCAAAAAGTCTGTTTAGAAACAAGGCTCCCAGCCAGGCATAAAAATATGTGATTTATAAACTATCCAAGGATTTTATTTTGTATCACTTACTAATTAAATACGGAGAAACAAAGATAGAACTCTATTAATATGGAAAAAATGATGGGTACACAAGTATTTCATAACAGATACAACATAGTGAAGGAAGTTAATGCATGAATAGAATGTAGTTACCACAGTATTTAATTTACGTATCAGTCAAATACTGAGATAATTGAAAATAAAACATACTGAATTATGATGTGAACTATGATCACAGTCCGCTAGCAAACATGAAGTGAAAAGTCGTAAGAGAAACGATTATCAGGTTGTTAAAAACAATTACAGTAGTAGCATTAAATTGTTATGAAAAAAGGATTATTATAACAGTATTTAGTTCATATAACAGTCTAAGACTGGTTATAGGCTGAAAACATATAGAAATGTTTATAGAACTGAAAACAGTGAACTATGATTATGATGGTGAAGTTTAAACAGTCTCTGTTCAAGGATTACATCTTTAATAGCTTCACAAAGCTCAGATGTATGCATAAAGTTTAGTTACGGTCAATAGAAGTGGTGATTGGTTAGTAACAGGAAGTAATAATATAGTGGAAACTAGTGTGAATATCTGTAATATGAATGTCACTTTTTTACGTAATACATTTGTACTAGAATTTATGTCCATGAAACGCATTTTCTGACAAGCCATGATTTACATTTCAGTACAAACAGTAAATAATATGGTATAAATTTGCGCAAAGAAACATAAGAAAATTGTCAATGGTTTATGTGTGGTGATCAAGTTGATTCAGCCCATACAATGGGCAAAATGCGTTTAAGAAGGACAAATATTAGTATAAAACATGCAGAAGGATTCAGACACACACACACATTTTGATAAAATTAGCTTACCAAGCCCAACTAAGCCTATCACTATTCTACCAGGCTAGTAAGTGAACTGTGAAGAAATGATTGTTTAACACAACTATAATTTCTCTCCCACTAATTGACCCTTCTTGTTAGCTGGTCATTGATGAGCAGGGCTCACGTTGCCATGAACCTCACTTTGCGCCATTATATCATCAATACAATTTTAGGAAAGATCAGTGGTATAACTAGATAGTATATAGATTTTCAGCGTCAGGGATCACATCCCTCAATTGATCAGAATAAGAGATCAAAAAGGGTTATTCCAATCAAGAGTTATGCCAAGTGTTATACTATGCATAAGCACAAACAATTTATTTTACTACTTTGCTAGACCTTAGCTCCCTGATTAGCAAATAGACATGTTGTAAAAGGATTATTTTGCCATTGAATCATGTTGCTGCTCTGCTACTCTGTACAACAAAATGTCTAAGAGATAAAGTAGTATTTTGATCACGGATGATCATATGATGATGTACACACCTAATATCTTAAAACCAAAGCCCATCAGACATTTTCTGACCATTCCGATATATGCATATTAGGTATGTTGTTTCCCATACTAATTAACCAGAGATTACTTCTGTGTTGTTTCTTTCTTGATGTGGTGGTCAAGCATCTGAAGCAAAAGTGCTTTTTTATCTATCTCATGTTTGTTTTTTTGCCTTGAAAACCTGACATGTGCATTATTACTTCGAGGGGAGGTCATATGAGGACGTGAGCTATCAACTACTGAATGAGAATGTTGCACAGATAGCTGGTTAGGGAAGGAAATGAGGAAATTTTTGATTTGGATAGTTGGATATCTAGTTGAAACGGGAATATCTTGGATATGATTTTGGATGAATAGTATTGCATCAATCTCATTGAGGAAGTCCGTGTCATTTGCACCCTTTTTGTACAGTTTCACAAGTGACTTGAGATCTTTTCTGCTGCGCCTATTCTCCATTATCTGATTATATAGGGCTTCATATCTAGGATTGTGTGCATATATCTCTAGCAATGGATGTTTAGAGCATGATCGACAATCTTTATCTGTAACATTATGGCTCTCCTTTTCAAACATACCTCCTGCTTTTTCTCGGATGAAAACTGCAAATTTTGCAATTTTGTTGCTCTCCTGCACATCTTTCCAACCATCTGTGACAGTAGTAGCTACCTTCCGCTCGTGATCTCCTCTTGTCTTTATTTCCCTAGTAACATAATCCCAACCGACCATCGGGTTGCTAAAGGCTGAATCTCCAAGTTTCCTGTCGATATCCGGTCTTTTCTCATTGGTCACTATCACAGCTTCTAATCTCTTCGGATTGCCCACCTGAATGTTCTTGCCTTTTTTCTTTGACATCCTTGTTACCATCCTGTGAGCATTGACTGTTAAGGTAACATCTGCATTTGGTGCACGCCCGTCTTTGACAGGCATCTTATCCAGCAAGCTAGTCATAGAAGGATAATACTCCAGGGTTTCCTCTTTAGTCAGAGGATTTGTCAGCTGCAGCAAAAAATAAAAAACAAAATCTGATATGCATCATTGATTTGATTACGATATGATTATAGCAAATTGAATTCCCAATGATAATATGTTGACTTTAAAAATATTTACCCAACTGCTGTCACCTTTTAGATGTGACTGGAACAGATACTCATTTCCATTCATAATAATGATGTTTAGAATTTTCCACTTAGGCATATATGGGATGATTTCCTGATTGTTCGTTTCATTTCTAGTGAAAGAAAGAACTGAACAAACTTTGAATTATTCATCACTCCAGAGACAATTGGATAGTGATGCATCGTGTATTTGCATTACTCACATGTCGCCGTTGAGCTATCTTGTAATTCCGCCACTTTGTTGTCTCTCTCACGCTCAATGAAAGGTTGTGTGTCTGGTCCTTGGAATCATATTCGAGACAGCATTCAGATCCCTGAAGTGTAGTTGTACTCTCCTGTACTGATATAGGGCAGGAAAGCTTTAGTTCTGTAGCTTGGTTAGAATGCAAATGGTCAATGATGCCAAGGAGCGGCTGTCCCTTTAGCACCTCTTTCTGGTCAGGGTTTGAATATTTCTCCTCGCGAAGATATGCAAACATGCCTCTCAACTCATCTTTCAATGCTATCCAGTGTGTTGACACCATCCAGCCTGGCTCTCGTTTCAGCTCTAGCCCCCAAAGCCTTTGATCAATGTCAAATATAATACCATTCATGAAGAAAATGGTAGAAAGAACGCCAAATGTGTCATTGTCTTTTTCTTGGAGTGTGCATGCAACCAGTGCCGTCATGGAGTGCTCGGATGGCAGAGCACTGTGATCACTTTTATCAAGGCCTCGGAGAAAATTGGAAATTCGCTCTTGTTCAGTTTCCAGGATGGCTTGCCTTTGATACCATGTCTTCGAAATCTGTAAATTACAAACTTATGTCAGGGAGGGTTTTATTTAGTCAATAAAGTCTATAATGATGGCCAAAATAACAGCTCTTATTAGACAAAATAACCAAATGTTTTTCAAGAAAGATTGATCTGAGGTCTTTGCCAATGTTCATGTTATAAAGCCAATTTGTAGAGACATTTGCATACTTCATGCTTTGTAGAAACAACAGTGAAAGTATTGAAAATGATTTTTGTATCATTGCTCACCTTTTGAACCTCACTCGTTGCAGTTCTGGTACCAGCTTTAAACTCTGCTTTTGGGGGACTTTGTGGCCACAGCATCGTTATGCAGAGCTTTTCCATCTCACTAACGGCATAGCTATAGCCTCGCCGACCTTCCTTCTTGGGTTCAACCCTTTGTTTGATGAGCTTGTCATTATGGAACGGGAATTTATCTGTCACAATAAAACCTGGGCTATTTTCGATCCAAACCAATTTCTCCTTTGGTTTCATAAGTTTGAGAAAATTCTTAGACCATCCAGCAGCAATTTCTTCATGGATATTGTCATTGAACAGTGTAACGGAATGAATTTCGACACCCCCTATTTCCAAAATCTTATCTTTCAAGACTCCAGCAATACAAAGGAACAAAGCTTTCTGATCGTAGTCATTTTGGCGCAAACAGACCACTGTCACAAGATGGCTATCTTCAGCCTTGTCAAAAAGAGCGATTTGATCAACAAGATTGTCCAATGAATGATCACTTTTACTGATGATAGAACTTGCATCGCTGCTGTCTGAGTCATGAAGTAAAGAGCAATCATCTCCCTGAAAAAAAAACAGAGTAATCTGCTGATAGGTAAGATGAGGACCAAGAAAGCGACCTCTATAGTAATTTAAGAACTCCATCGCGCTTATATACTAATAGATGAGGGGCCCATATCTGATCTTCCACAGGCGCACGGCTATTTATGTATGGTTTGAGGAACGCATTTCTTTATTTCTTTGGTCAAAAGTTCAGTAATGGTACAGACTAACACTATGCATGTTGTCTTAAAATTGCTAAATGAATGAAAAACCAAACAAAAACCCTGATTGTGTTGGCAGCGCACTCCTCCCCTGGGTCCACAAATCAGCCATTGTATGGACTTGTTACTACCAGGCACAGTATCATGTTTTGATTGTCATGAATCAAAAACTTCATTTTCCAATATATCTTCAATTGTGATGAGATTTGAACCTAAACTTACCTGACCAGTGCTGAAATTTCCTTGGACAGCGTCAACCTCATCGTCATTCGAGAGCAGGGCAAATCGAATAGAACCTCTTTCACTGTTCAGGGAGACCTTCAGATTTCCAGCTCTGTATACATGTATCCCTTTCTTATCTTCAGTCTCCTCACCGTCAACTTGTGAGTGCTTCATTTCTTCATCAAAGGCTAACACCAAATGCCTTGGGTGTACCGAATCACTGTTGCCTGATTTCAGTGAAGCTGCCATACTTGTAACTTCATTCGCATGCTTTGTATACAGTGTTGAGATGATCCAGGAGGCTTCGGACCCCTTAAATTCATAGTTCATAACCGATGTGATGTGACCTGGTGCGACAATCGATAGTTGATTGATTTGTTGTGAGCTAGATAGCTTTGAAGTTACTGTTGTGCATGTGAAACAGGCCTTCTGGAGGTTTACACCAGCTTTGTACTTGACAAGTTTGCTTTCCAATAGGTTATGTGCTTCATCAATATCCTGCAGAAATTAAGTTTTGGCTTAATCTTCGGAGTGCATACAAACTTCGCAAATAATATAAGTACACATGTAGTTCCAATTAGATGAGAGGTCCACCCAGCCATAAGGAGTGATCAAGGCAGAAGATAAGTAAGAGTAATAGATGCAGTACCCAGCTAACCAAAATTTTCCATTTGAGGAAAGTAAAATAGATAGATTTTTTAACATTGAGCTGGCCCAGCGCGATAAAGTGCTATCTGGCAAAGCCA
Organism: Membranipora membranacea; assembly: GCA_914767715.1. Lineage (NCBI taxonomy): Eukaryota > Metazoa > Bryozoa > Gymnolaemata > Cheilostomatida > Membraniporidae > Membranipora > Membranipora membranacea. Next base: position 5,786,084 of record OU612071.1, on the reverse strand, counting down.
AAAAAATCTTTTATAATTTTAGCTTTGGGATTTTTTATGCTCCAAATACCTGGTGCGACTTTGTTTTAACTGGCAGGGTCTAAATATTTCCTCAGCGGGATAAAGAACTATCTGGCTTCATTCAATTTAATTTGCCAATGCTATGTTATGTTATGTTATTAATGAGGGATTAGTGACATAAGGTTTGTTTATATTAGTTTATTAACTGTATGTATAATTTCAATTCATTTATCGCTTCAAATCAAGGCTGTTCAATGACCTTACAAATCTATATGCTGACAGTTGAAAACAATAATACTATAGTGATTTTGGATATCAAGTTATAATTACTGCCTTTCTATGCAATCATTTTGATCTGCCCTTTTCTCATATAGTTCTTATTGTAACTTATGTATGCTTGTGAAGTAAAGGAGTAGTTTGTAATAGATTTGACTGCTTGACTGAAAAAGATAGTCAAGTTACCCTGTTAAGTTGTCGTTTCACTAAACAAATCAGTTCAATTATTGCATGTCGATGTAATCTATTGAAAGCAGATTAAGAAACTTGGTATGTCTCTTCCGTTGTAATTATTATGTTTGTTCTGCTTAGGGATTATTTGCTTAATACAAAAAAATATAAATGTAAATAAAATCTGAGACAGAATCCTAATTAAAATTCCCCTTTGCTGGCAATTCCCTTTGCTGTGTAATGAAGTAACGTAATATTTTTAGCCAAGGTCAATGAATATGAAACATAGCTAAGACTAATTTTCAGTAGGGAGATGCCTACATAGCCAAGAAGAAGGACCTCAAACTCGAGTTAAAACAGTGGAATTTTCTAATAACTGCCAACTAAAAAAGTGCAATATGACAGAAAAAGATTTCTCTGTGTGCTGAGAGTCTTTCATAAGCTAATTTTATGTGTAATATAGATACAAGAAGAAATGTGGCATGTTGACGTGTTGATTGTTGAACGTGACTTGGCAACAAGCTTGAATTTTGAGCTTCTTGTGGAAAAAAATCTCAAATTATCTAAAAAACTATCAAATAGACAATAGAACAATACATGAAGGAAATATCCAAGATAAAACTGCAAAACAGATTCTCGCCCTTTACAACAGGGCGAGAATCGAGATCTCAGAATGTAGAAATGTCGGATAATTTACTGCCTTATGCTATGGATCTTGCAAAGGCACTCAACCAAAAGATAAAGAATGCAAACAACGGACTGAGTTACCAAGGTGAGCTAATTATCAAAGGGAATGCCCGTGATCCTCAGATAGTAGGTCACTACAGTTCTGCAACCTATGAATATATGCGATCATCTTTCCTGTCATACATTGAACATTGTGGATATGGGGCTGATATTTGCGACAACAAGGACAAATCTGGTCCAGTGGTACATACCAAAATAACAATGTATAATGAGATAAACAGTGAAGAAGTCTACTTCACTATTAATTTCTATCATACGACCAATACCATTTATTAGTTAATCACGCGTAGCCAACATAACATTGATTTGCATGTCTATCAAAATATCATGTCTGAGAGCCCGTGCAGAAGTCAAATGAGTTAAATGACTATATAAAGTCAGCCTGCCATGATGCCCTTCAAGAACTAAGAGGAGGATCTGTGAAGGTAAATCACTGCAGGTCACATTGCTCTTCTCTGAATCTGTCATCTAATAGTACACAAAGGAGTTCATCAGGATGCCATCACCTTTAGCCATACATCACCCTGGTATACACAAAATGGTGATGTTGATCACTGTAAGAGCAGAGACCAACCTCAAGACATCGACGTTATAGTGAAAGCTGTCTGCAAAGACACACTTATGGGAGGAGATATACACTCTTCCTTGAAGCGTAATAAAAGGTCAGCTAGGGTCGATTGTACTGAAAATGATGTTTGTCTTGAAAAGATGCAGGCCAAGAAATATTGTCATGGTATGCCAGGTTGTTCATTTGGGCAATGGAAAATGATAGTATACCACGATCACCCACTCATCACTCAGCTAGAAGTCTACTAGCCGACACAGTTCATTGCGATACAACTAACCAGCACTCACCGACAAAAATGTCCACAATTGAAGCCATTCAATTACAACTGTTGTCTGCACTTGAAGGAATTAATGACTTGGAACGAAACGATCAATATAATTACTAACGAGAACTCCAGCTTGAAGAAAGAGGTAGAACAACTCAAAACACAGCAATCTTATATTCCCAAGGTGTCTCAATCAGTAACTGCTAACAAGGTGACATTTGCTCAGTTAGCACAAGCAATGAAAAACCAAAACTCTGATAAACCGATGCAAAAGCATGAGAGACATAAGCGTACCATCACATTCAAAACACAAAAGAATATAGTAGTAACTGTTAAAAGAGAGGGTACTATCGTCAAGAATGATGACGATATCAGAAAAGCTATAGGCGGACTCGACAGTGACATTACTATTGAGAGAATTAGTAGAAGCAGTGATAACTGCTTCAAAAAGTTCTGTGTGCAATTCAGCCAAGAAAGAATGGCAGATACTGCCATCACCAAATGGTCACCAAACATATTTGGACAATCTTCGGTTAGAAAACCTATGCGACAGTCCCAGGCCATATCGGTCGGAGTTATCAAAGGTGTTCCTTTTTTCGTTGATGAGGCTGACATTGTGAGGGACCTCGAACAGGGAAGATTTGGTGAAACTATGGTGTCAAGAATAACTAAGTTTAAAAATCCTACAAGATCTGTCAGGGTATACTTTAAATCTCCCGAACTTCTACAAAAAGCCATGAAAGATAGAGTGCGCTCTAATAACCTTACTTTCGTGGTCGAAGAGTACAACATGCCATCTGTCATTAGCTGCTACAACTGCCATAGATAACAGCACAAAGCATCATCTTGCCCTAATCAAAAAGCCTGTTTCAACTGTGGTGGTGCGTACCATGGTGATCAATGTTCTGAGGTCCCTAATTGTGTCAACTGTAAGGGAGATCATCGAGCGTCATCCATAACTTGCCCAGTATATCTGAAATTATCTCACGCAATGCTCTCAAGATCTGTTCATGCAACTGAGTCTTCACCCTCAAGTTCCGATTGACTAGAGAATTTCAACACAAACAACAATGTGTCCGAAAACTGCGTTCATCCTGCAATATAGATCCATAATATCAGACCATTAAATCTAGAGGAGTATAATGAGCTAAAAGTTCTGGCGAAGCACTATGATCTTATATTTCTGACTGAGTCTTGGCTTACTTCAGGTAAGGAGCAGCTTTATAATATTGATGAATTCAAATTACATACATGCCGTCGAGCCAACAAACGCACAGGTGGCGGTGTAGCTGTTTATGCCAGGGATACACTTTCAGTGCAGAGGCTATGCACATATTCTGACCGATCTGTATCTGCCTACTGATTTATGATTCACCAAGCAAACATGCCAATTGTTATATTTGCTGAAATTTACCACCCCCAAGTTTGCCGAAATTGTCAAAGGATGGGACAGTGGACCATATTATATCCACTGTTTCCAAACTACTGCATAAGCACTCATCAGCAAAATTATTCATCTGTGGAGATTTTAACGACCTGGATACTGAGTCAATAACAAACAGTATCCCAGTTCAACTTATAGTGAAATTCCCTACTCGATATGACAGTTGTTTAGATCTCACATTCACAGATATTGCTGAGTACGTTGAATCGGGTTGTGTGTCTTTGCCACCAATTTTGACTAACGATCACTGTGCCATTCCTGTGCCTTCGGTAAATAGTAAGAGAGCTCCGAATTACAGTACCATAAGAAAACGCAACATCACTCCTGCATCGAAAGTAGCTGTAACAAGAGAGTTGGCCTCCCTCTCATGGTCAAATCTAATCAATGCAAACACAGCTGATGAGAAGGTTGATATCCTTCACAACACTATCAATAGTATACTAGAGAAACATTGTCCAGTTAGGAGCGTACCTTCGAGGAAACCGGTATTAACATCACCACTAATCCGCAAACTTCAGCGTGCTAAGCAGAGAGCTCATAAGAAAAACAACCCAACCTGGAAATTCTTGGCCAAGATGGTGTCATCACAACTTAAACAACAACTGGCTAAGCAAACTTCGGATAACGTGAATGAGACTGTTCAAGGTAGCAAAAGCTGGTGGAAAATCCTCAAACAGCTCACTGGAGACTGGCGCAATGCACGTCCTGCACAGTTCATATCGATGAATGGTAACTGGCTGTCCCGCTCTAAGTTTGTAGAACAGTTAAACACCTATTACCTCGATGGGCATCAAATCTATGTGCCCATATACCCTTCTTTACCTGATGATTGTGGTTCTGTCTCTGTTAATGAAATGGAAGTCTTCAAACATCTTTGGGGTATAAACACTCACAAGTCTACTAATAGAGAGGATTATACTAGCTGGGTCACCAAAAACAACGCACATCTGTTGCCATTTCCAATAACTAATATAATCAACAAAGTTCTTGAAAGCGGTCATTTCCCCACGCTTTGGAAAAGAGCAGAAGTCACTCCATTGAATAAAGTGAAGACACCTTCTACCTTCAAGGAGCTCAGACCTATCTCGTTGCTCTTGCATGTAGGAAAAGTTACAGAGAAAATCATAGCTGAGCTGATCAAGGCGGAACTCCCCAGTTTTGATGATCAGTATGCATATACTAAAGGAATGAGTACCACTGACGCTCTAATGAAATTTACAACGGAAATTGCATCTAGTTTAGATGACAAACAGAATGTTGCTGTTCAGGCTTTGATGCTGGATTTCAGCAAAGCTTTTGATAAAAAGCTTCCACACATTGCTATTCAAAAACTTCTAGCCTTAAATATCAGTCCTAGTTTCGTCAGAATAATGATGAGTTTCTTCAATGATAGATGGCAGAGAGTGAGGTACGCAGATGTAAATTCACCATAATGAGTGTAGCAAAATCGGAGTTCCACATGGTACTATTATGGGACCGCTCTTGTCGAACATTTTTGTGCATGATCTGCTGCCCGAAACACCTTGTATAAAAAAAGCAGATGACACTACAGTTTATAATGTGGTAGAAAACTCGGAAGTGCGTATAGAAAACTCAACATCTCATAAAGCATCTCGTATTTCATGACAATCCTCTACAGTCTGCAGAAGAAGAGTGAAGAAAATTCAATGCTGTTAAACGTAACTAAGTCACAATCACTGACTCTAACCCTTCAAAAGAACATCATCTGTGATCCTATCAAGATAAATGACATGCCCATCTCACAAAATTCATCAATCAAATTTTTAGGGGTTTGCTTTGACAATCATAAGAAATTCAGTGCTCACGTCGACTCTGTAATAAATAAGTTAAGGCCAGCTGTGCATGCCATTATTCGGCTCAGGAAATTTGGGGTCTCCGCGTCTAGTCGGTCACACTTTATAGATCGAGGGTTCTGTCAGTGATCTCGTACGCAGCATCAGGGTTATTTTGCCATGGTTAGAACATTATGATGAGCGTCTTGCAGCATTAAATTTAACAGAACTAAGTGTTTATCTGGACATATGCTGCCTATAGAATGTCAATAATGAGAGAATGAACACCAGCCATCCACATCACCATCATCTACATCACCTAGCAACAAATGACAGGCACCATCACAAAACCACGACCCTCCCTTAATTCAATACTGCTCTTTGCAGAAAAAGCCTTTTTTATAAATACTCATAAATACGTCATTGCCTTCTTATTGCTTCTTTTATTTTTTGTTTTCACATGGTCTTATTTGCTTCATGCATTGATCGGTGGTTAATAAAGTTCATAATAAATATACAAATCCTGTTCAAAAATCTTGCTCTCATCCTAGTTACATCATTATGAATACTGGTTTCATTGCCAGTTAGATCTATATCGCGCTGTGATTTGATTATTTTTCCGGCGATAAAAGTCTATCTGGCTTTGTTTATTGTATTTAAGGGATTTAAAAATCCTCTTATGGAAATTTCAACTCTTGGTAAACATATTATATTATAACAAGCTGACAAGCTGGAAAGATAGCTAAACCTACTACAAGGGGTCCCAGCAATGGGCCATGTAAGGCCAATAACCCAGCACGTACGCTGTGTTTCATATGGTGGCAATGGTAGATTGGAATGTGCTGTGGGATGAGCGAACACAACTCCGAGTAGTGAATAGCAGGCTATCTAATTAGCGCCATCGACCCATTCTTTTTTGGGGATGGTGAGATGGCGCAATCGGTTAGCGCGCTTGCTATTCACTGCCAGGCAATTAATGCCGCAGGAGTTGTGGGTTCGAGCCCAACTGGGGGAGCTTTCATTGCTGATTGTTCCAGCCCCCAAGCACCCTCGGGTGTATACCTCTCCTAACAAAGTTAAAAATTTAAAACTATCAAGTTAAAAGTTTACAAGAAACAGGCCTGTCAATCTTAATATTGAATTCCTGCAAATTAGCAAATTGACCAGATAGTACTTTCTCACACTGGGCCAGCGATTGGTTGGCAAATAGGTAATTATTTTTTAGGATTTTTTACAAGGGCCTTGATAACTCAGTGGTTAAAAGTTATCTTTTAATATTGTGTGTAAAGTAAAAATAGAATGTTTTACAAACCATCAGTGTGTTTCATTTAAATGTTGCAACATCTTGTGAACCACAAACTTCAATACTGAATTGTAATGGTACTATGGAAACCGCTTAATATGATTTGTGCCCCAGTTTGTGCCCCAATAAACTAGTTCGCTCACCTTCAGCTTGTGATCGTTGGGAGCATCAGGTGAGAGCGTCCTACCATCTACAAGCAATAAAAACACAATGTCCGAGTCATAATCAATCAAGATTGATGTTAAACATGCACGCAAAGTATTGAGCGCATAGGGATTAATCATAGTTAGTATTTACAGGTGACAAGCAAGACCATAGGCTAATGAGTGACATAGCTATTGTTATTCTATGTCATCAAACTTCAGAATTATAGGATGTTATTGCAACATAGAATTTTAACAATGGCAACAGTATCTAGGCAACATCTGATATCGACCAATAAGAGACCGTATAATTTGCAGCGCATAATTTGAAATCACTGTAGTTGGAAATTTTGAATGAATATTTTCACACCTTTTTTAAGCGATTTGTTGATTGAAACTCAATTGGGTATATGTAACACAAAATTATGCATCAGCAAATCCCAATCTCATCAAAATAAATACGCTGCTGCTCTTTTTATTCCCTAAAAAGCAGGTGAAATTTGAATGCTGCTTACCCCATTTGATTTTTGATACGGCCGGATGATCACTTTACATTGACTTGGCCTTTTATACCCTTCTCTGATCATTAAGACAGTCGCAATATTATATGACAGCACAGCAATATTTGCTTTACAAACTTTTTGGAATACCATGTATAGGATATCTGTCATGAAACTGACAATCCACAGCATTTATAAGTCATAAGCTAGTTCTGCAGTAGTGACGCAATATAAATTTACAGTGAAAAAATTCATAGCGCTTCTAGGCAAAAGTTATGTATACTGTTAGTCTCAGCAAGCTTATTTTTCTTCAAGCTCACTATGCTGCCACGTCCATATATTCTTTCTACATCAATTAAAAACAGAAATATGTTTAATGCCAGGAGACATTTCATAATAGTAGATGAATTTATTCATAAACTATAGCTTCGCTGAACTCAACCTTAATATTTTTTAAAGTAGATAGAAACAGCACCTGCCTACCCAACATAGATAAGATAACATGGATAAGCAGGGGGGCTATTTCTGAGTCTATCCACAATTTTCGCCCAGAAAATTTTCTCATTGTATCAATATTGCAGAACTACAGCACAACTAGCTGCCTGGCTATGATATAGTCAAAAGCAATATATTATATTGCTTTGGTCTTTTGGAGCCTTTATAGACTACACACAGATCTCAAAATAAAAAGTCATATGGTTACCTCCTTCGCAACTGCTATATCCAGAATCTGCAGCAGCCCTTAGTCTGCGGTTCCATTGAGAACTGACAGCTCGATCCTTTTCTGAGAGCTTTAAAAAGTCACAAAATAGTTTATGGAGAACATAATATGTAGCTACTGAAAGTAATTTTGTATCAGACAATGATAAAAGCCCTTTTAACTCATGCTGCCACTCATTGAAAGTTCTCATTGAATTCAGTATAGCTTGGAGATCACTAATTGATGCTTTTATCTCAGATGTCACATTATGGGCTAATGAATTGCCCAAACTTTTTGTCACAATCATGGAATGAAATCAATGAACTAGTTGAAATAGTGAAGTTTTGCCAGGTTATCACTTCACTTCCTGATTTGGACAATCAATTTGCCCATTAGGTGACAATGCTGAGACTAAAGCTTCATTTTGTTATCCTTGAGCTATACTACATCCTTTGGGCAAACATTTCTCTCAGTGGTTGCAACGGTTTAAGTAATTTTTGAGAAAGGGACAGGCCTAGAAGTATGATGTTTTTTCAATAAAAACACAAGGGGTGTAAATAATGTACCCAGCCTTCGTAAAAAGTCAAGGGCTAGTTTCCTATGTCGCAAGGATCATGAGTTTCATCATCAAAGTCCTTGGTTGAAATGAAAATTGCAAAATACACTTTCAAATCACCCCCTATGCCATCAGGGAACGGCACTGCATCTCTCCATCTGTTGGAGTGTCCCGAGAGTATATCATCTTGTTAGCATGTGGAGTCGGTGTCAGTGGCCCTACGAGGATGAACCATACTACTTGCCATAATAGGCATGCAAAAAGGCGTAGTTTGTTGTCAGTAGGCTGCTTGATGCTGTTCTTTGCTGCTTAACAATTATCACAGGTCTTGATTAGCCTTCTGATGTCATTCATCATCCCATGTCAGTCTGAGTAATGCTCGTCAGTTTTGTTTATCCCTTTGTGGTGCTGAGTGTGTGTATTCTCTATGGCTAGAGCTCATTGGCATAGGGCGAACAGTAAACCATTACTCTGTATTTGAGATAGGACTCTGCTGACTCCCTCCCCACTGACATCTGTGCGCTGAATGAAGCCAACTTTCAGGTCTAGATAGGCTAAGATTGGAGAATGTATGACAAAGTCCCTCTGCTGCTGGAACGCTACATCTTCCTCCATCATCCACTGAAAAGTTGTTCCTCTTGAGGTAAGTTTTCTATCAGGCTTAGCTACTGTATTGTACGGACAGAATGTTCTATAGTATTCGATATATCCAAGAAAAACCGGTACTTGGCACTATGGAGTTGACCACTCTGCTTCAACCTCCTAAGTACATAACCTCCTGGTTCTTATTTACTTGGTTGAGTTTTAAGATAGCTACCTCTCTAGGACAGTGGCTAGTACGTAAGGTGGTCTTAAAAAGTGCTGGCAAATACATTTACATCATCGCGAAGTAGCAGCAAGTTCAAGATTATTCCAGCTAGAACTTTCTCCTTAAATCGAAGGTTGCCGGAAAAGACCTGAATCTAAAGGGTAATCCCTTTGGGCTTTAGAGTCCGCTTTTGTTTACGAAGAGGGCCTTGTTGCTAGAGTGTTCCTCCTTGGAGAGTTGCAAGTACCTGCTTACTAGATCCAAGTACTAAATAATAGAGATAATGATAGAGTCAAGGCCATCGTCAAACCTGGGTAGAAGGTAGGCGTCTCTGATTGTGCAAGCAATGATAGCTCGGTCATCTAGCCATAGTCTGTAGGTGCCATCTTTTTTCTTCACCAGCGCCACTGATGAGCTTCAACCAGCCTTCTAACTTCAGTCATTTCAGTCCTGCTCGACTAATGTACATTTTGCCAATGCATTGATTGCCAATCACATTTTGCCAAAGACATTTTGCCAATCTCATTTCACCAAAGACATCCTACCAAAGTCTTTTAGCCTATCATTAAATCACATTTCCCCATCCCCAAGTGCCAATTAAGGTGAGCAATTATTCGTCCAAAAACCTTTATCGTTCACGTCCATCATTGACTGCTACCAGTTAGTCCATACAATTCAAGCTGAGACCTTCTCTCCAAAAAAAGATTTATATCTCAAAACATTGATATACATGATGGACGGAGTTGTGCAGGCAGGCAGGCGGGTGGTATACATACTGTGCATATATCAATGAATAAAGATAAAACAGGAGTGTCTAGAATAAATGTTAATGGGTTAAACTTTATTACGCATAGTATATACACAGTTTTAAGCGTTATTTTGCCCTCATACTACAAAAACTTCTATCGAACAGAAAATTGATTATAACTAGCTGCTAAATTTGAAATATGTTGAATTTAAAAAAAAGATTAAACTTTCTTCTTATTGTAAGGCCAGGGGTAATTGGTTTGACTCCCACTAAGGAAACTCTATAGACTGCTTGTTCAAACAGCCATGTTGGTTGTTCTAGCCACTAGAATTCCTCGGTTTTAAATTTATTAATGCTGCTATGACAATACAGATTTAACTTGTTTTGATATTCTCTGTTTTCATGACAAATATTAACTTAAATCCTATTAACTATTTCACGGTGTTCCTGAAATATAGCTATCTTACTGATTGCCCAGGCTTATTAAAACCTAGCGGTCCTTGGCAAAGCTTGCTCCGGATATCTGGTGCGATTGAATGAGAAATCTTTGGCTGGGTTGAAATGGATACAAGTACACAAATAATTAGCATGATTAATTTTATTAAAACAATACTAGTTCACTTTGACTATAATATCTAACTGAATTTCTATAATTGCGCAAAATTTGCAAACTTCACTGAACAAAGCTATGACGAGATCTTGTTACAACGCAGTTGCCCCAACTAGTGACACAAAAGTGACTTTACTAGGTTACATACACATCTAGGCAAACATTTCGCATCTCCCGTGGCCAGGGGGCTGTCGGCCGGGGAACAAGAGTTTTTGGGGTCAGTCTATGCGTGTGTTAGTCTGAGCCCCCAAGAATTTTGCCCCTCGCCCGACGGCCCCTGGCGAGGGTTTAGTCTGAGAAAAATTCAGGATCTTGCTGGAGTTGTCTGCTTTTGAGTGTTATAAGTTAATCAAGGGGAGCACTAAAACTGCAATATATACTGATTTCTATTCATGCCACCTACTATATTGCTCCAGGTATGAGAGTTTTCCAGTCAGACTCTTGAAAAAGCAGCCTCATGTTTGGGCAATACCCATGAGCGGAGATATTCACTGCAAAGTAGTGAAGATAATGTCAGCCAGAATTTCTTTCATTTTGAATAAGGGCGGCCATTCATGACATTGACAAAAGGTCATTCAATGTTTGTTATTGGACCCTTAGGCTATATGAAGTAAGATTAATGTAGAAGCAATGAGAGGAAAAATCAAAGCAAATCCTGCAAAGTGCATTGACTACGCATGTGTATGTGTGCAAGAATCAAAGCAGTGTGAGTCACTTAATTCAAGCTCCAGGGGACCCAAGAAATTTGTTCTAATCATGAATTGTTCTAATTACAATAATGCCAGCTCGCTGGGACTTTCAAAGAATGTGGGGCATATTTCAGGGATTTGACACCGAGAAGTGTGAATATGCCAATGCTGGTGGTGAAGAGCGTGAAAAGATTTTGCGCAAAAAGGGATTGATGAACAACGGAGAATGGCAGGTGAGATGCGACCTCACAGAACAGCTCAGCATAGCACAGCATTTACACTATGGTCCCATGCTTCGAATTTTTGGTTCACTCGAATTTTGGATGGTTAGAATCCAGTGGATTCTAACCATTCCCATGATGGAAAAAACATGAAAAACATCTGCCGCCGCCGGGACATGAACCCCGGTCTCCCACATGTAATTCCTTTGAAGGCATTGTGTGCAAGCCTGCTAACCATTCAGCCACGCCGTCAATTAGTAAGTAGGGCGAACTAACACGGTATGGGTATTCGCGTCCAAAAAGTCATTCGTCACCATAGACCTACTAATAATAAACCTAGACAGGTGACAGATATAGAGCTTATACAGTGAGCAGTGAGGCCTATAATAACTGGAATTCCCCAATGACACAACGATACTGTGTTGTGCACAGCGCATGCTGCAATGAATGGTTTTACTATATGAGCGTGACTGATTATTAGCTATAATGGCATTTTTCTCATAGAGATATCGTAGACCGATGCCTACAAGTTAATTTTATCTGAAAGGTGATGTACCAAGCAACGCCATAGTCTCTGAATATTTTCTTTAGCTTAAATATTGAATGAGATACAACCATTAGAAGTCGGCAATATCTGTAAACGTTGATACATTATAGCAAGGAGCAACAGTGAAGATAAAAATGTGTCTTGTATTGGTTGTAATAATAAATGAGAAGTCTTATTCTTACTATGCAACTGAACATCCAGAAGTACCACTAGAAGTACGAGTTGCGTACCTTATATCATGATATGCATAGATAGACCAGTTACTGATGCTGAAATATTACCAATCTATTGAGTTTAGATCGGATGTTTTCATTTTTCTCTGATGTTATCTTCTGGGTTTCGTAATGAACTCGTATCATTATGTATCGGTGGATAAGGGATCTGATTGTTGAAGTGGAATGCACAGCACATTTCATAAATCCATGCAAATTTCCTAAAAGAATATGGTTGAGGACTCTGTTTCGGGTTTTGATAAATATGTTTGTGTCAACACCATTGCATGTTATATAATTGCTCGCTCACTACGAAGAGCTTCTTTGTGTTTGGAGAAAGTACAACAAGCCCGCCCCTATTCTTGACGGACACCAGTGTAGTATCATCATTCGGGTCGTTAGTGTCTGTATCTATAAGTGAATCTCTTCAGTCTGAACATGTCTAAGATACCTATCATGTTACGTTGTACTCTCTCCTTCTCAAATCTGCGTATGTGTTGCTGCAATGTCTTTATTCGCCTCCTTTGTTTAGGAACTTTGGCTTCAAGAGTTGTGTTCTTTTGTCCACGCCCCTCCTGCGGCGCGTCGCTACTCAGTATTAAGGGTATAGCTGGAACTATAGGTTCTGCTGCTTCAGCAGGAACTGTATCTGCTTGCACAGTATGTAAATCCTCACTAGTTTCTGCGCTGGAACTCGGAGGGGGGGGGGGGGTTTGCAGCGTCTCTGCTTAACACTCTACTTTTTTGGGTTGTGGGGGTCGTAGATACGCAGGATACTCCGGAAACATAGTAGGCACTGCATTCGGGTAGAGCATAGCCCGTCTCCCTGGAAGGTTAGGAGGCACTCTGTATGCACCCTTTCCAAAATGCTTGCTGCATAGAACAGAGTTTGTGCTCGGTTTCCAATCTTTATGGGACACTGCTTCGATCCATTTGTCACGGCGTTCCTGCTGAGTCGGAAAACGATGGAAGGTGAGGCTTGCATTCTTAATTGGTGTGTTGCTACAGCCAAAAGCACAGCAGCAGTGTCGACTACTTTTACTGGCCTGTAAAATTGAGAAACTCATAAACATGACATCAATCTTTCTCCTACTTTGCGAAAGTGAAAAAAGAGCATAATGTCGCGCGTGTCATTGCCACCTTTACCTGACAGTATTGAAAAGTAGAGCATACCATACCATAGAACTGAAACATATTAAAACACAAGTATAGTTATGAATCTTATCTTACCGATTGCGATGTTGATGCGATGTCAGGTGTGCAAGAAATCCACTGAGCAACTGGACAGTTTAGTCTCAATAAGGCAAAGCCCACCAATGAAGAGTATGCAAAAATTAAGCTAATCCTACAGCGATAACTTTCAAGATCATGCTACTTATGGGGACGTGTCACAAACCCCTTGAGCTACAATACAGATGGACACAGCATGTGCAAGGTTGACCAAGGTTATAGCTATTTTTAGCTAGCCATGCTTTGAGTCATCAACTGATTGCAGCAAACCCACATGGTAAGGCCTGTGTCTTTCAGAACGCATAAACAAATATTTTCACGCAACAGTCAGTCATTGAGTCATGATATTTCCGACTTCTAATGGACGTAACTCACTCAATAGTTGAGTCAGATACAAAATTCAAAGACTCACAGCTGGCTTGGTCCATCACATTTCACATAAAATTAACTTGCTTGCATAATTTCTCGATGAATCTGTGAGAAAAATGCTATTTCCTTGCTGCAATGCTTAAATAATGTATCACTGTTTACAGATATTGCTGGCTTCTAATGGTCGTATCTCATTCAATATTTGAGCTAGAGAAAAAATTAAGAGACTATGACGTTGCTTGTTACATCACCCTCCAGATAAAATTAACTTGTAGGCATCAGTCTTCGATATCTCTATGAGAAAAATGACATTATAGCTAATAATCAGTCATGCTCATATAGTAAAACCATTCATTGCAGCGCTCACTGTGCACAACACAGTAACGTTATGTCATTGGGGAATTCCGGTTATTATAGGCCTCACTTCAGCTGAGCAGGTCACCTGTCTAGGTTTATTATTAGTAGGTCTATGTTCGTCACATGTTGAAAGTGACTTTAATGTCATTTCCATGTGGAGATTACTCCCGAAATCCTTATAAAATTGCAACATGGGATCAGAGTGATTGTGAGCACGAACCAAAGACCAGACTTAATTGTCTGGTCTGACAAAGAAAAAGAATTAATACTGCTGGAATTGATGGTGCCTTGAGAAGAAAATCTCTCAAAGTGCATGAGAGAAAACTGACAAGATAATACGACATCTGGTGACAATGCGCGTGCAATACAAATGATAACGGAAATGAAAACTGATGACTAGTGAACAGTAGTAACCACTGGATTGGATACGGGGGTTGGCAGCTTTGTTTAAGAATCTTAAATCCAGATATTGATCACTCCCTTTGTCTGCATTATCATAAACAAACATCTAAAGAAGTAGTTACATTATGCCCGTCTACCCATCCTAGTCCGCGCCTGCCAATGTTTCGAGATGAAAATATGACTGGATGGACCTTCTCAGCTGGAGTTACATGGACTGTCTGACAGCAGTCAAGGGCGGACTTTAATGGGAAAGACTTTCGGAGAATTTTCAAACACCTGTATGGGCAATCAGGGTTGACGAAATGAGGTTGGCGAAATGTCTTTGGCCAAAATGTGATTGGCAAAATGAAATTGGCAAAATGTCATTGGCAAATAGTGATTAGCAAAATGAGACAGACGAAATGTCTTTGGCAAAATGAGATTGGCAAAATGTTTATGGCGAATTGTGTTTGGCAAAAAATAGCATTGGCAAAATATACATCGGCGAAATGTAGTCGAGCTGTGGAAGATCTTATTTTTATTTAGCAGTGCTGCATTCTGTTAGTACTTGTTCGAGAAGAGTTTGTACATGAGAAGGTACTATGCACATGAGACTGAATGCCAGTGTGTCCTGGACTTGGTTGAGGTGCACAGAGGTCGGTGGCAGACTGCCATCTGAAGTATGGTCTTTTAATTCTCATTTTAATTGGTGTGGAGTCCGATGCTGGTTCTGGTCGAATGTAGACAGATGTAGAGTGGGTGCTGAGACACTGTTGCTCTTCAGTAACTTGAATAGCATTAGCTATTCAGAAACCAAGATCTTCCTCACCGTGGTAGTTTATGAATCCAAAGTCTCCTGCTGGGAGTTGCAAAAGTCAACAGGTTAGCTGATATTCTAAGTTAGCTGGTATACAAGTCTGTTTGGTGATTTTGGTGCTCAGATTTGTGCCATACTTCATTATGCAAGCAAACACCTTGGAGCCTATCCTGGGTATCCCTGAGTGTCCCAATGCGCAATCAATAACTGTTAAGAAACTCTTTCCGAGACACCTTATTTTAGTTAGATGGTGCCGTTGAGAGGCAAACCACTCCAAACTGCCATCGTTGCTGTTATATCTTCTGGAATCAGTTGATCTTTGATCCTGGTGGGCAGCCGGTTGAAGAGTTTTCTAGATAGCTTGTTGTCACTGGATCCTGAGTCCAAAAGATACCTTACTAGCTTGTCACTATCTACTCTTCCGTGAATGTACAGGCAGTGGCCATGGGTTAAACTCTTGGTCTCTGGTTTTGTTGTTGTAAAAGTGCTGCAAGACTCACGGATGCGGGCAGATTTTCTGAAACTGGTGGTGTTCAAGTTGAGCCTGCTGATGGGCGAGATGAGAAGAGTTATTCCGCCGGCTGACTAGTTACTGGAAAAGATGACTTGTCAACTGGCTGTTGACAGGGTGCTATTTTGAGTTGAGTTTTATCAAACTCTGCCTTCAATTTTCTTATTCGATCAGTACATGTCCTTTGTACCTGCAGTTCAAGCAAGGCAGTTTGTCCGGGGAGGCTGCGCATGTATCTGAGTCTGAGGCAAAGACTGACTGGAGATGTTGACCAGGTCTTCTACTGCTTTCAGCAGTGTAACCAGTTGGCTAGAATTATCTGAGCTGTGGGAGTCCTCCGTATGGACGGTGTTGTCCGTTCTGCTGTTGGCTACCGTTACCACCTCTTCCTCTGTGTCACTGGTACTGGTGATGGCATTCTTCCGATAGCCTGAAAGCCTCTGAGTTTGTACTTGAGTGGAAAACAGGTGTTGGTGAAACATTGTATGGCGGAGACTGTTCTGAAATTTCTGAATCACCCTCTGTATTTTGAATGCTCTGTCTTGGTCTGGCTTTATCCACTAGTCTGGTGATCTCTGCTCCGTACTCGCGAAGGCTCTTTTTTGTGGTTGTTCTATGTTTGCGGAACTAATCCTGGGCAAAAATTCTTTACGGGGCATGGCTATGAAAATAGGGGAGGAGACATATCAGGGCATTCATCATCACATCATCATATTGGAAAGCTTTGAATCAGAGTCACATCCTTTACTTACCTTTGTCCTTGCGCCTTTTGCTTTTGTGGTCTGCTGCTGTTCACCTACAACATAATTGAATGTCGGTAGAATATTGCAGCCTATTTCTGGAAAAAACAGTTAAGAACCACTTAAAATAATTATTGAGTTTGACTTCCATGGTTTCTCAAGTCGGGGGCATGGATTTTACAGGCATGCCTGGAACTGGGTATGACTATTTGTTTGAACTGCGGTACTTTCTGCATTTTTTGGCGACGTTTTAGGCAATGTTTTTACCATGGTTGTATCCATACCCGACCCGTATCCAAATCTTTGAAATACTCGACGGCTAAGATATTTTCAGGTCAGAAGAGACATCATAATTCCTTCGCAAAAGTGCCCCTTGCATTTCAAAACCATGGAAAATTGCCCTTTACCTCTAGTCAGAGTTCTATAATTTAAGTATGGGTTTATTTCAATGGCTTGCCAAAATTAACCACTTGTAGAAACACAAAGACTGCAGCTGAAATATTATAAGCGCTCCGAGTACTATTATCAAAATGGCTCTGTGTGCAGAGAAGTTGGTTTTTTTTGGGAAAAAAATTCACTGGTGACACTTACCATGCAATGATCTCGGTGCGGACCTGAGTCTGTGCTTCAATGGAGGCTCATCCACATGACCCTTTCTTACTCTCTTGCACTATAAATTAAGAAAGATGGAATGAACAGTTAGTCCAATAAACAAAAAAAAAACATTAACTGGAAACTTCCGTGAATGTACAGGCAGTGGCCATGGGTTAGACTCTTGGTCTCTGGTTCTGTTGTTGTAAAAGTGCTGCAAGACTCACAGGTGCAGGCAGATTTTCTGAAACTGGCGGTGTTCAAGTTGAGCCTGCTGATGGGCAAATGAGAAGAGTTATTCCGCCGGCTGACTAGTTACTGGAAAAGATGACTTGTCAACTGGCTGTTGACAGGGTGCTATTTTGAGTTGAGTTTTATCAAACTCTGCCTTCAATTTTCTTATTCGCTCCGTAGATGTCCTTTGTACCTGCAGTGGTGACATGGTCCTTTCTGAGTTCGAGCAAGGCAGTTTGTCCGGGGAGGCTGCGCATGTATCTGAGTCTGAGGCAAAGACTGACTGGAGATGTTGACCAGGTCTTCTACTGCTTTCAGCAGTGTAACCAGTATGCTAGAATTATCTGAGCTGTGGGAGTCCTCCGTAGGGACGGTGTTGTCCGTTCTGCTGTTGGCTACCATTACCACCTCTTCCTCTGTGTCACTGGTACTGGTGATGGCATTCTTCCGATAGCCTGAAAGCCTCTGAGTTTGTACTCGAGTGGAAAGCAGGTGTTGGTGAAACATCGCATGGCGGAGACTGTTCTGAAATTTCTGAATCACCCTCTGTATTTTGAATGCTCTGTCTTGGTCTGGCTTTATCCACTAGTCTGGTGATCTCTGCTCCGTACTCGCAAAGGCTCTTTTTTGTGGTTGTTCTATGTTTTCGGAACTAATCCTGGGCGAAAATTCTGAGCGTCAGCTATTTTTTAACTGCTACCACCAATGTTGTAAATGGCAGGCTGGCAAATAGGGGAGGAGACATATCAGGGCATTCATATCACATTGGAAAGTTTCGAATCAGAGTCACATCCTTTACTTACCTTTGTCCTTGCGCCTTCTTCATTTGTGGTCTGCTGCTGCTCACCTACAACATTATTGAATGTCGGTAGAATATTGCAGCCTATTTCTGCCTAAAACAGTTCATAACCACTTAAAATAATTATTGAGTTTGACCTCCATGGTTTCTCAAGTCTGGTGCATTGATTTTACAGGCATGCCTGGAACTGGGTATGACTATTTGTTTGAACTGTGGTACTTTCTGCATTTTTTTGGCGACGTTTTTGGCAATGTTTTTACCATGGTTGTATCCATACCCGACCCGTATCCAAATCTTTGAAATACTCGACGGCTAAGATATTTTCAGGAGAGACATCATAACTCCTTCGCAATAGTGCCCCTTGCATTTCAAAACCATGGAAAATTGCCCTTTTCCTCTAGTCAGAGTTCTATAATTTGAGTATGGGTTTATGTCAATGCCAAAATTAACCACTTGTAGAAACACAAAGACTGCAGCTGACATATTATAAGCACTCCGAGTACCATTATCAAGATGGCTCTGTGTGCGGAGAAGTTCGATTTTTTTGGGAAAAAATTCACTGGTGACACTTACCATCCAAATATCTCGATGAGGACTTGAGTCTGCACTTCAATGGAGGCTTGTCCACATGATCCTTTCTTACTCTCTTGCGCTATAGATTAAGAAAGATGGAGTGAACAGTTAGTCCAATAAACAAAAAAAAACATTAACTGGAAACTACCGGACCTTAGAAAGTAACAGAGTAAAAAGATTGCCTCCAGTCCATGAGTATGGCATGTATTCGTGTTGCAATAGTTGAGATGCTTTTGCTTTGTAATATAAATGCTTACCAGATTGTCTTGGGCTATTCAATATTTGTGAGTGAGAGTTATGCCCTCTCTGAGGTGTTATTTCAAAGAGGAAATAAATCCATATTAGAACACAAATATTTTTCTTCATTGTCACCATTCTGTTGCACCAGCAGAATTATTGAAGGTTGAGAGTTCTTACATACATACACAATCTATTTATCTGTGATCTTCTGACCACTTTAGCAGACATTCAATATCAAATTATCTCAGAAAGCTTATCATTTTTATTGTTTCGTAACATGAAAATGGATTGGTCGGTCAATCTTAAACTTATTTATAGAAATCATTTTCCGTTTTATAATAAAGTTACTGCTAAAATAGAATTTCTATGAAACAATTGAACTTCATTCTTCATTGACAATCCCAACTTTAAAAGTGCCATCGATAAAATTATTTGTTTGTCAAATTAACATAAGGGCTGGTGTAGGGCTGGTATAATAAAAACACGTGTTTACCAATCCCCCCTTGAAGTATAAGTGAAATATTGGAACAGGTTCTGATTGATAAGATTGTCATAACGCATTCTGTTCACCTTTTTTCAGGTTGATCAAGTGTATAGTTGAAAGCAGTACTAAGATGTACAGATATGCGACAAGGAATAATAACCCTAGATACTAGATAAAAAGTGTCCAGTTTCATCAGCATCAAATCTTTTGATTTCATTAAGAATATGAACATAATGCA
This sequence comes from Membranipora membranacea, assembly GCA_914767715.1. Lineage (NCBI taxonomy): Eukaryota > Metazoa > Bryozoa > Gymnolaemata > Cheilostomatida > Membraniporidae > Membranipora > Membranipora membranacea. Next base: position 5,766,219 of record OU612071.1, on the reverse strand, counting down.
TTTTTTACACTCTCTAGAAACAATCAGGTTTTGCTCAAATTTCAACCAAACCATAGGTTATACCCAAAACACTCACTGTGCAAAATCCGTTCCTATTCAATGATTATACACTGGGCATAAGTCTGAATAATCATGTTTATACATTCATTATTCCACTTTATACAATGATTATACCACATTCCTGGCAAAATTATGCAACTATAATTATTCAATGTATGGTATAAGTAAGCAACTTATTCAAATCAATTGTAATTATTCAATGTAGGTATAACTTCATCTATTTATACAATCATTATCCCGCATGGAATAAGCTCTGAGTAGGAACCGATTTTGCACAGTGACTCAATATCTAATCACAATACTTAGAATGGCCGATTGAATATTGGACTCATCAAGGAATACTCAGAGAGTAATCAAAATTGATTTTTATTCGATCATTATTATGACAATTTCAATTTCAATGTAGATGATGATCAAGCGCTGATTTTAACTCAGGTTTCAATCAAAATATTCAATGAGACCCATTGAAATCTGATGTGCACTCATATTCTCCTCAATAAATACCCAAAAATTAATCAGTCTCTGATTGAGCAGTCATTGCTAATCCTTTATGACTCAAAGCACAGTCGAAATGAAGTCATTGATAACACTCAAATCAATATTGAATCAGAAATTTCTGTGTGTGTAAATGTACAGCAAATATCTTAAATATCTTAAACCACTGCTGCCACACAGGCAGATGTGTGCTTATTGAATTCTGTATAGCTCAAAGCAAACACTATGAGGCTGCAATCCCAGCATAATCCCAGCATTGTCACATCGGTTAAATAATTTGCACAAACTAATCGTCAAAAACAGGATGAAATTGACTATCTCGCGTACTACATTGTGACCTAGTTACCGGCTTACAAGTGGAAAATAATGAAGTCATCACCTAGTGCGTTGATTTCAAACCCTGACTTTGAAGATCAGTTTGTGCAAACTAATTGCCCAGCAGGTGAAAATTCTGAGAATAAAGCCTCAAATAATTATCTTGGAGCTATAGAATTCAGTGAGCACCGATTTGCCTGAGTAACAACAGAAGTTCAAAGGGAAGAAAAGAAAGAGTTAAGCTGTAGCTCCACGTAACGATGTAATCACAGGCCGATGGCATGTCTAGACATGTTAGGCCGATCTCACACTGCTACACAGGCCTATGAGTTAGTACTCGATGGTTTAGTGAGTCATAGTGGGGTAATAAATCAGGTGCCTAGATTGACCAATTAACTCCCTCAGTTCAATCGATTGACCAATGATATTTAATGGGTGTGTTAACAAATGACCGGATATAGTGATGTCATATTAAATCCGGGTCTTTGTCACTTAGAATCTTCACCAAATAAAATTTCATTCTTCTGTAAAATTGATTTTCCTATGCTATACTATGGATGTCATGTCAGGACAGCTTCCATTTCCAAGTGATACAGCTATTACCTTCCATATTTTCACTACAGCACCACTCCTATCTTTGTAGTTATGGTCTTTTTTATCATAAATAGGAGGATGTGATTTAACTACAGATATTATAAACTCCTCCATTTTTGATAGCCTGTCACGATTTGATAGATGACGTGTTTAACCGCGTAATTATTTAAGCAAGCAATCAACAACCAATCAGCATAGAGGATCGTCTAGATCACTCGGGCAAAAGACCAACAAGTTCGATGTCCACTTAACACGAGTAATCACTTGTGCAGATCCATCGATTAACCACTCGTGACCCCAAATTGATGTAAAAATCGTTACGTGGAGCTACAGCTTTAATGTAGCGCTGGTTTCTTATCTTTACTACAGGTGTTAGATATTCAAGGATTGGAAAGGAATCTTCATAAATGGCTTTTTCTTGCAGGTGTAACAAAGAAATCTGCAGTTCACTTACGCACACTCTACAGAAAACCAATGTTGTTTTCATCAGACAAAGCAAAACTTTTTTTATTAGACATACTTTTCTCTTGATGTGAGATGATTCCAGGTCAAGTCTTTGTGAGTGGCTTGGTCCTTCTATAATATAGTTGGCCATAGTTACAGTAAATTATGTGTAAGATTTACAGAATGTTTTCTAAGACATCTATGTACAACACAGCAAAGATTTGTTTTTGATGATGCATTTACAGATTAATTAGTACAGCCCTTCTCTTTGGCAGATAGACACCGTATTACATGTACAATGGTTGAGGGGACCTTATCTTCAAACCTAGTTGTAAATTTAATCAGAAAACTTATGAGGCACAGCGATATCACATTGAAATGCAAAGGTGGTTACCAATTTAAACATCATCAATGGTCAGTTTCATACATGGCTGTTTCATTTCTATTCAAGCTCCTTAATCCTTCCCATATCAATATCACTCTAGTAAATCACCTTCAGGTGAGTTTGTTGTGAGGTACTATCACCGATATAAACTGCTAATGTAATGTAGTTTGTGTACATTTACCTTTGAAAGTGACCGCAGGTGTAGCAAGGAACTTGACCTTGGATGGAGACATTTCTGTCAAGAAGATATTCAGTTTTCAGTCTCATATATCAGCTAAATCTTTCATTTCAATCGTCATGGGTGACCTTAAACCAAAATATGAAAGAATAAGAGATAACAAATAAGTCAAACTTTCGAATTTGTCAAATGTGCAGATTCGAAAGGTGCGTTTTTTGTTCAGTTTTAAATTGTCAGTACTTTCTTTTGTTGTTGATTTGTTAGGAAATTTGTCAAAATTAGTAAGATAAATAACCAAGTCACCTCAGATATTTATTCAATAGTAGATTTGTAGGCCTAGGTGGTAAAACCTTTAAAAAAGATCATAGTCATCGGAACATAGTGACTTAACTGAAATTGCTTTTTAGAAAACTCAAAAATAAAACAGCGCCAATTTTTGAGGGATATTTTCAAAATCGATTTCGTACCCCAGCACTTCAGTATTGATGACTTAAGATGGCAGGTGGTCATTTGGGGGGGGGGTGTGCATCGCCCATGTCATGCTAACTCCCGCCCTTGCAACACCAACGTCCAACACCTCTATTAATTTCCCCATTGCTTTGCATGCAAACTATGTTAACTTGTCACCTCAATAGGCCTGCTTCAGGTTCTTCCAATTCTTTAACCAGACCACTCAAGATGATGATGTGCTCCTGTTCTTCCATATTGGTGACTATGTGACTATGGGTTGAAAACTGATTGTCAGAATTTTTCTGTGGCCCCATATATAAAGCCCTTGCATTTTTCACACATTTCCAGTCTAATTTACATTAACCCACCATATGTATTGATAGTCCTAAAATGATTTTGCAAAAGGAATTTCAAACTTTAAATCAATAATTTTCCATTGCGGATACACCTGAGAATATTTACAGGGTTCAATATCACTGACAGCAGTGCTTTTGAATTGCCTTCAGCCTCATTTGTCATCAGTCATACTAATCAATTTATTTGAGGAGGTAATGTGTTATATCTGAAATAAAATATTATTCAAAAATTATTCTGTTGGATTGATATCATAAAACTATTCAAAAGTTTGATAATAGTTTAAGTAAAAAATATTAAAGAAATTGAAAATTTTGCAAATATTTTTAAACAGCTATTGCTGACAATATTACACTGTTGAGAGACATCCGGTCGCTTACAATGCAAAAGTTAAAAACAAGCGGAAAGCTTGAGTCTTGATGGGCATGGCCTGTGTGAAAGTGAGCCAGCACTCTCATGATTTTGAAAGAGGACAAGTCAGGACTGACCAGGGCGATTCATAGCAAGTGAGTGGGCTGGAAAATGTGAGGGTGGGCCATGTTGTAACATTGCACATGCACCGCACAGCAGCTAAACCTTGGGCGAGGTATGGGCGATCAGGTGCGATGTGTTGCGCGTGGTATAGGCCGTGTACGGGCCATGCAAGGGCCGGAGTGGGCGTGACATGGGCGATGCACACCCCCGAAGCAGCTGAGGCATTTCCTACTCTAACCAATTGCTCTAACAAAGCAACTCGCAACTGTATTACAACAAACAGACAAAAAATACAGCGTGGCTTGAACTCTTTTGGTTACATATTTTGGCATTATGGCAATGGCATTTTGGGATATGGTATTTTGTCCTAAATGGTCTTATGTCCAATTGTCCGGATTGGTGAGTCTGGGCAGGATGTGTGCACTGTGCTCGCTGTCTAGCGAGAGCCCTCGGGCTCGCTGTCTACCGGGCGCCCTCAGGCTCTTCAGCGGCTTTTCTTGGGGATTTAGCTCTGGTTTCGCCCACTCTCCCCTTGAACTCACTTGTTGTTGGCGACATCAATATTGATTTAAATCTAGAAAATTATTGACATTCCTCATAACTTATAATTCTAAATTGAAGCCTTCGCTGAAAGAAATATAGTTTGCTGATAAACGCTGTAATAATACACTTGAGGGCATCAATTAATCACCTTTATAACTCTGTTGGGTTGTATAATCCACTTAGTTGATTATATCTCTTGTTAGAGGATCGAGCATCATCATTGCGCAAAACAAGTTTGAGGTTATAAAAATGACCTATACAAATATTAGCATATCATATAACATATTTATGAACGCGATATGTATAGCAGATATATTAATGAAAAACTTACCAAGTTCACACGAAGAATCTGAATTTGAGGAATTTCACTTGGACTCTTCTTTAACCTGGAAAAAACAAAAGTCACTGTAACGCAGAAGATGTTGAATTATGAGGTAGGGCTTGAACAGCATAGATCACAGTGTGATAAAACAGAAAGGTAAATCCTTGTCTTCTGAATGCGAGCAGTTAGCAGCATAGGGGAGAAGAAGTTGAATCAGAATCGAGATTAAATCAATCAAATTAACGGAAGTAAAATAGTTTGACACCAGCAACTGTAATCGTTTGGTCATACGGGCGGGAGAGAGTTTGTGAGTATACAAGAGGTACATTATCAAGCACTAGGATGTTCTGTCTGCACAAAAAATGACAAACCAGTATCACGTGAAATGGACAACAATCTATGAATGTAAAATCATACCGGATAAACACTCACAAGTTAAGACATCGCGCTAACAACATGGGACAGCTTTCAATATTGTAAAGTGGCCCGGGGTTGTTTTCGCGCAGGGGACAGTTTACAAAACAATACAACGGTTCGAAAAACAATAACTTTCAAAGAATTTGAAATGATTGTGTGAAAATTTTTACGCCATAGAGGATAATTTCCTTGCAACACAAGAACAGTGAATGATTCAAAATGCCTGAGATAAAGAAGAATGAGGAAGAGACGCGAACCATGATGTAATCACTTTTTCTAGAATTGTACTATAACTCACCCTCATTGTAAGCTTTTAGTTATCCAACAAGTTTGCAAGCAGTGAACAGTTTTGTTTCTGACCCTCGCGTGTGCACCAAATTCCAACACTGAAATAGCAGTTTTTATGGTACAAGCTTATCTTAGTTCAAAATTTGGTAACAAACTTCGGCATTAAATTGATATGATAAGAATATGGTAAGAATTCTAATGCCGCAAGATTAAGATAAATTAAGTAAGCACTATGTATGACATTAGTAAGGATACGTGCAACAGGGGCATACATCAGACAAACTGGTAGGGGAGGCAGGATTTCTGGTGGGGGTTTCCACTGAGAGAGAGTACAAAGCTTGAGTTTGTATAGAAATATTATAAGGTATATAAATAGTAATAAATGAAGGGTTTAAGCTGATTCTGATATGGTTTTCTCAATTAATGTGTTTTAAGGCCACTTTATTCAGCTTTTTTATGCACACCCCCGAAATGACCACTTACCGAAAAAATAAACCCATTTCGATAGTTTATTTGAATAGAAATGGTCTGAGCCAGTTTGATAGATCCATACAAAATTGACACTTGGTAGTCTATCTACAGGGATTTACTTGTGCGGGAGTGATAATATGGACCAAATTTTTTTTATGAGACTTACTTTCACCAATTTGCTATGCTCAAATTTAAATCCTAAAAACTTATGAGATCACGGTAATTACACGGAGCATAGCATGTCTTGTCAAGACAGGCTACATTGTGCCATATTTAATAGCGTTAAGCATGATGATTAATGATATATTGATTTATAATTCATTAGAAAATCAGTATCATGCAGTGCACCTGCTTTGACACACATTGTGACAATGTAATTTAACTATAAACTGAACTGAAAGTTATTGTATTCCTACACTTTTTTTACATCTAATCTTCTTGTAAACAAAGAAAGTAAAGTTTCAAAACTACATCAGCATAGTCAAATATAGTTGAGGAATGTGCAGCTATAATGATTATGAAAAATACTCAATATTTACTGAGAAAAATGATTGAATGTAAATCAGTCATTATTGATTGATAGGGCATTGTTTATGAGGGTCCTACATATGATATCATATTCTTGCTCGTAAATGTAAACAAATTGTTATGATGTAGTTGGCGCCAAATCGGAGCACATGTACATCGGAATTGGGTGATCTATCAACCTGGATAGGGACGGGAGAAAGTGAATCTGACCTGTACCCCCTCTTTAAACCTCAATCAAAGAACGAATTTATTGGCTGCTTCAGAACAAAGAGTAGGAATTTTGTGACTTGAAATGTGTAATATTAGTAAGGATATGTGCATCAGGGGCATATATCAGACGAACTGGTAGGGGAGGCAGGATTTCTGGTGGGGGTTTCCACTGAGAGAGAGTACAAAGCTTGAGTTATAAGGTATATAAATAGTAATAAATGAAGGGTTTTAAGCTGATCCTGATATGGTTTTCTCAATTAATGTGTTTTTAGGCCACTTTATTCAGCTTTTTTACGGGAGGCAGTGCCTCCTTGCCACCACTAGAACAATCACGTGTTTTGCATGATGGTGACATTTTAAATTTGAGCGGTGATGATCACTAGAAGTGAAGGGTAGTCAATTCTGTTTGTTTAGATTTAATTTTGCAAGAAGGACATTCTGTTTATCTACTTGATATTTTTGAAGTAAGTTGACATATTGTTTAGAGTAGGATCCACAAATGCCAATATGGAAAAAAAATGGCCCTCTCACATTAGTGATCCCTACATGGGATACCCGCAATGGGCCAGGTAAAGCCAGTGACCTTCGATTCCGTGACAAAATGACTGGGTCAAAATGCCATTGGGACAAAATGCCAGTGACACAATGCCATGGCCATAATGACATGGCTATAATGACATAGGCGATAACACCACTGCGCACTATACCAATGCCAAAATACAAGTTCTACAAAAGGCCAAGTTGTACAAAACGCCAGTTGTGTCAAAATACCAGTGGATATAATGCCAGATTGGACATAATACCATTCGGAACAACACACCATATCCCAAAATAACATTGCAATAATGCCAAAATTTATAACCAAAGGAGATCAAGCCACGCTGTATTTTCTCGGTTAGTTATTTTACAGCCGCAAGTTGCTCGGTCAGGTAAGAGGGTGGTTGAGCTGGTTAGAGCCATCTCGTTCACTGTTCATGTATGATATCGAAGTTTCAACATTTGATTTTTGATGATCTCTTGGGTTTGTTGGGCCCAATGTGTACTGAAGGCTAGTGTATGTTGCAGAAATTGCAGCCAAATATTGCCCCGCCACCTCTGTGGGATATGGCAAATTAATTGACTCTTTAAACTTGACCAACTTTATGTCTTGGGGTTTGAAGGAGTTAGAAACAACTCCTTGGCTTGACTAAAGTTAAAATTTGCACCTGGACAGCTGCTAGATTTTTCGTGACCATTGCTACCAGAGCATAATTTAGTGTCCTGTACGCCAACCTGCGTGTTTCAACACTGGTGGGTTATATTGTGGCATACACATCGGTATAAGAGAATTTTGCTCTACACTACAATATTCACACATTTTGTTATAAAATTATTACTAAGTTTAATTTACACAAGTTTTGTTAGTTTTCAGTCCCGTGCATAACAATATAATCTTACTTTTGCCAATAATTCCAAATTTTGTGGCAAAATTTCTGTAAAACAAGTTCTTTCTTGTGTATTACCGCTTAGATGCTTGCGCTATATGAATGATTATTTTCAGATTTTTCATTATGAACAGAAATTTGTGTCCTGCGCCCATCACCCAGTCCGCTACAGGTGGTTGTACATATAAAATTATACACATTCTCATTAAATGGAAGCAAAATAATCAATTTCTTTGCATGTCTATTCGAGAAAAAGAAAAAATGTGTCTAGTAACACCACATTTTAAATGAAACAGCTCTGCAAATTGGCTTTTATACCTTCGCTTATAAAAATAAAGTATGTTGTATGTGTATATGGTCGGAAGAGATCTAAAAAATTACCTATATCCTCATTATCATATACTAAATTTACAACATGAGATTCAACCTTGAACATCCTGCTCGTCACAAACCTCTATAAAATGCATGAGTCAAGACTTGGCTTTCGATAAAAAGTTAGTAATAATTCATAGGTATTTGTCATTTATTATTCTAGAGAATAGTTTGGAAATATTTGTTACAAGTCACTACCTTTCAGTTTGTGAACCCCATGAAACCCCAGATATCATCGATATTGAACGAAGAAACTTAATGACCTACACAGTGAAGGGGACGGCTCTAAGCAGCTGAGGCATTTCCTACTCTAAGCAATTGCTCTAACAAAGCAACTCGCAACTGTATTACAACAAACAGACAAAAAATACAGCGTGGCTTGAACTCTTTTGGTTACATATTTTGGCATTATGGCAATGGCATTTTGGGATATGGTATTTTGTCCTAAATGGTCTTATGTCCAATTGTCCGGATTGGTGAGTCTGGGCAGGATGTGTGCACTGTGCTCGCTGTCTAGCGAGAGCCCTCGGGCTCGCTGTCTACCGGGCGCCCTCAGGCTCTTCAGCGGCTTTTCTTGGGGATTTAGCTCTGGTTTCGCCCACTCTCCCCTTGAACTCACTTGTTGTTGGCGACATCAATATTGATTTAAATCTAGAAAATTATTGACATTCCTCATAACTTATAATTCTAAATTGAAGCCTTCGCTGAAAGAAATATAGTTTGCTGATAAACGCTGTAATAATACACTTGAGGGCATCAATTAATCACCTTTATAACTCTGTTGGGTTGTATAATCCACTTAGTTGATTATATCTCTTGTTAGAGGATCGAGCATCATCATTGCGCAAAACAAGTTTGAGGTTATAAAAATGACCTATACAAATATTAGCATATCATATAACATATTTATGAACGCGATATGTATAGCAGATATATTAATGAAAAACTTACCAAGTTCACACGAAGAATCTGAATTTGAGGAATTTCACTTGGACTCTTCTTTAACCTGGAAAAAACAAAAGTCACTGTAATGCAGGAATATGGCGAATTATGAGGTAGGGCTTGAACAGCATAGATCATAGTCTGATAAAACAGAAAGGTAAATCCTTGTCTTCTGAATGCGAGCAGTTAGCAGCATAGGGGAGAAGAAGTTGAATCAGAATCGAGATTAAATCAAATCAATCAAATGAACGAAAGTAAAATAGTTTGACACCAACAACTGTAATCGTTTGGTCATACGGGCGGGAGAGAGTTTGTGAGTATATAAGAGGTACGTTATCAAGCACTAGGATGTTCTGTCTGCACAAAAAATGACAAACCAGTATCACGTGAAATGGACAACAATCTATGAATGTAAAATCATACCGGATAAACACTCACAAGTTAAGACATCGCGCTAACATGGGACAGCTTTCAATATTGTAAAGTGGCCCGGGGTTGTTTTCGCGCGGGGAACAGTTTACAAAACAATAACTTTCAAAGAATTTGAAATGATTGTGTGAAAATGTTTGCGCCAGGGAGGATAATCTCCTTGCAACACAAGAACAGTGAACGATTCAAAATGTCTGAGATAAAGAAGAATAAGGAAGAGGCGCGAACAAAGATGTAATCACTCTTTCTAGAATTGTACTATAACTCACCCTCATTGTAAGCCTCTAGTTATCCGTCGCATGTGCACTGAAGTCCAACACTGTACTAGCAGTTTTTATTTTACAAGCTTATCTTAGTCTAACACTCTCGTGATTTTAGACTAGTTACATTGTTTGATAACAAACTTAGGCATCAATTTGATATGATAAGAATAATGATAAGAATTCTAATGCCGCAAGATTAAGATAAATTACGTAAACACTGTGTATAATATTAGTAAGGATACGTGCATCAGGGGCATATATCAGACGAACTGGTAGGGGAGGCAGGATTTCTGGAGGGGGTTTCCACTGAGAGAGAGTACAAAGATTGAGTTTGTATAGAAATATTATAAGGTATGCAAATAGTAATAAATGAACGGTTTCAAGCTGATTCTGATATGGTTTTCTCAATTAATGTGTTTTTAGGCCACTTTATTACGCTTTTTTATGGGAGGCAGTGCCTCCTTGCCACCACCAGAACTGCCATGTGTGTTTGTATGATGGTATCATTTTAAATTTGAGCGGTGATGATCACTATTATAAGAGAAGGGTAATCAATTATGTTTGTTTGGATTTAATTTTGCAAGAAAGGACATTCTGTTTGTCTACTTGATATTTTTGAGCTAAGATATGACATATTGCTTAGATTAGGACCCACAAATGCGAAAAATTGACGAAAAAAATGGCACTCTCAAATTAGTGATCCCTACATGGGATCCCCGCATTGGGCCAGGTAAGGCCAGTGACCTTCGATTCCGTGACATAATGCCATTGCCATAATGCCATGGCCATAATGCCATAGGCGATAACACCACTGCACACTATACCGATGCCAAAATATCAGTTGTTCAAAACGCCAGTTGTGCCAAAATACCAGCGGATATAACGCCAGATTGGACATAATACCATTTGGGACAACATACCATATCCCAAAATACCATTGCCATAATGCCAACATATGTAACCAAAGGAGATCAAGCCACGCTGTATTTTCTCAGCTAGTTATTTTACAGCCTGCTGCTGGCGTTTTGTTCAACTAGTATTTTGGCATTGGGATAGTGTGCAGTGGTGCGATCCCTGGTATTATGACCATGGCATTATGGCTATGGTATTATGTCACTGGCATTTTGTCCCAATGGCATTTTGACCATGGCATTATGGCCGGGTACCTCTCCCCTCATAAGGCAAGACATCAATTGAGCAAAATTACGAAAGTCAATACTGTTCTGAATATGCACTCAAATGCTGCTGGTAAATTGTTTGGTATGATGTGGCAAGACCACCACCACAATGATTGATTGATTATTTATTTGTCACACAATTTTTGTGAATAAATAGTAAAAAATAAGAGGATGATACTAAAAAAATATAGTCTACGATAAAAGCGGTTTGCTACTCAAGATCTACACTCAGGAACCAGCTATCACAGTATTGATAAAGTTGATATAGTGTCTAATAAAACTGATATTACCACATGCACATCTTGATTTGTATGCACAGAGTCTACCAGACGGATATTTAGTAATAAAATCATGAAAAGGGTGATCATTATCATGTAATAAAAGCATACAATGGTGTTACAGGTGCTGCCTGAGGCAGGGCTTATACTCAAGTCTTACATTGTAGTGTTTTTTTTTTGTTTTTACTTCGTATGAAGTTTCTGCAAAAACTAAATGACGAGTTGATAAAATTATTTGAAAAATGATAAAGGTGCGGTCTATTCATGAGCACCAAGACTTAGAGTGGTGACCACCGAATTGAAGAAAACCGAGACCCCCCTCAAGTTCACCCAAGTAACTAAGGGAACCCAAACCACCAATGCAGCATACCCAGCACTCTTCCACAAGGCCCCCGCCAGCCGATCCCGCAGACCACAATGTCAGACCCCCTCCTCTCCCATATGATAGCTGTTGAATAACTGTACCCTCTGTTGTTGGTGGTGGGAGGAGTGTGTGAGTGTGTCCATCAACTGCTTTGCTACAGTTCTCTGCTAGAAAGACTCATTGTTGCATTTACCATAATTTACAAGCTGATTTCATTTCACAGCAGGTTCTTGGTTTGATAATGGGGGTGGAGTTAACCATCAATGTCTGCCTCTGCAGCCTCAATACAGCCGATACAACACTATAACATACAACTCTAGAATATACGGAGCTGAATACCAGACATACACTAACGGTGTAGGTATGTTAAGTCGTATCATTGTTATCTCAAGAAATTTTTGACGCATTTTTCATAGTGATGGGAAGATAACCCTAATTACAAGTGAGTTGTAGTGAGGGGCTACAAGCAAACGCGTCCTAATCGAACTTCAAGTTTGTGTGCAATGTTATTGTATTATGCTCGTAGATGTTCTGTTATCCAATTTTTCAAACCTTTGACCGGCACACTTAATGTGGCAAACACATTGAGCATAAAGTAGTAGTGACTGAAACCGTTGGCTAAATCATAAAAAGCCCTCAAAACAAGAGGCAACGCTTGAAAACTTGATCAGTAGAAGTAGTCTTCACTTGCCGGCTAGCCGTAGGAAATCGTGTGTTAGTAATCTTGGTCTGTTGGGCTCCAAACTAAAAGCAAATGTTGGCAACCACTAATACCTTGCCAAGTCTGCCAAGTTTTTAGATGTGGATGTGACATGATCTTGATTTTGCATGAGTTATAATTTATAACCATCAAAATACAGAGTATTTTTTTTATTTTCAGGACCTTTCCCTGACTCAGCTTATCAGCAGAACGTCCCATGTGCCCGCTGCTATGCTCCCAGATCAGCAACCATGATGCTCCCTGGTCCCTCTTCCTGCCCCTCGAGCTGGACAAGAGAATACTCATGTTTGTGCTTTACCCTAGATGTTAAAGAGTTCGAACGAAAAAAAATGGTCTTTTTTTTTAGCAACAAAAACAATAATGCTGGCTGTCATCTACTCACCCTCTTTTCTTTATATGAGCAGCTTGCACCTGAGCTGAAATTAGTAAGCTAGCTAACATGATGTCACTCTAACACTATCTAAACACAACTCCAGCTAATATTAAATCTTTTAGTGTATGATATTCTCTGAGATGTAGCAATCAATTTTACGTAGTAGCAAACTTTTACCTTTATCAATCAAAGGAAATATACACATTCTCATGCTTCCCTCCAATAACAATGCACAACACGATGCACACAACCTAGGCTGGTATTTGTCTGGCACGCATAAGTTGGATTTACATGTGCTGTAATCAACTTCTGCGGGTATAGTCACTAATGAAAGTTTATGAGTGTTACGGTTGCCGTTTCTTTTTTTACTTTAGTTATAGCAAAGCCGGCCCTTTTCCTGCGTCACATTATATTCACATGTTTTAATTTATCATTTGAACAAGTTTCAGCAAGAGAATCTCAATAATTATTGAGAAATTTATTGTCTCTCAGTCATCTAAGGTAAACAAAAATGACACCAGTCGATGTTAGTGTAAAACCGCACAGCGGTCAATGAATCCATGATACGAATAACACAACATGGAAAGTTGATGATCAATTATATGTGTAGGTATTGCACTCAGGTACAGAAGATCTACAACGCTGTTACTAATCAGAATTTTACCAATGTTGTCTGCATGAGTTTTGTGTGATACTTGTGATTTTCTCTGTATTTGAGTATTTCTCTCTGTCTGAAGGTTATCTGATGAGTAATGGAGACAGTATGGGTTATACACCATCTACATATCTCTGTGTGGATGCTTACCCTGAATACATACATGGTGAGTTGATTAAATAGAAACAAAATGTTTCATTGTTTTACTTTATTGACTCAGGCAGACCTCATTCGTCCCAGCAATAGGAAGAACAATCAGTTTTTGTTTATGTGAACCTAGATTTCCTTCTGAAGGTCATATATCTACAATGGGCTCAATAACCATTAACAGGATTGATGTAGTGCATTGTGATAACTATATATTCCAAACAGACTTTTCCTGATTGCAGAGACGAATAAATAATGACAATTTTGGTTCAGTAAAACTATATTCACTATTCGATAAACACTTATAATATTCCAAAATTTTTGTTACAGGAATGTCAGCCAATCATGACGGGGCTCTCCTATACTTTGTAAAGGCATATTGTCGTGGTTCTGGGGATACAGGGCACTGTCCACCTTATGATGAAGATAAACAGCTTACATGTGCTGTATGCACCAGATAAGACATTTATTTTGATGTATACCTAATGTTATTTTTGGTTACTGGTTTGTGATATGTGGTCACAGAATTAAATTCTTTTCTTAGAATGGAAATAGTATCATAACATCATGCAGTTAGAACACTTAACGCAGGGGCTCATCTGAAATTGATCTGATTGGCTGTCCCTACTAGCATGAATTATATAGCCTGGGAAATCAACTTCTTTACAAAACTGCAGACAGTATTAAAACGCCTTCAACGTCGATGATTTGGGCTTTTCCAGAATGCTACTAGGGACTGGCTATTTTTGCAAGCCCATTGTTTGGCAAAAGAAAGCTAATGATGCTATTCCAGATATGGAATTCAATGTATGTGGTATATACCTTATGTGATATGTCATCTATGAGGGATAATGTCTTATTTCAATTAATTAATCTACAACATGAATACATCTTGTCCTGGAACTGCAATCTGTCATATTCCTTGTCCCCATTAGTCTTAACCAATAATACTTTGTTTGTGTGGGTGGGTGGGACAAACTGTCACTTTACTGCCAACCTCAATACAGCCGATACAATACTGAAACATACAACTCCAAAATATACGGAGCTGAATATCAGACATACACTCATGGTAGAGGCATGTTAAGTGAAATCATTGATATCTCACAAACATAGGCATTTTGACAGCTATAGTGACCACTAGCAACACTAAAAAGTGAAGATAACCAGAATTACCCTTTAAGAACTGCAGTGAGTGAGGGCTACAAGCCAACGCGTCCTAATAAAACTTCAAGTTTGTGTGTGCAAACAGCCAACACTTAAAACATTTATATTATTGAATTATATTATGCTGGTAGATAATCTGTTACAAATTTCTCAAACTTTCACATACAATTAATTTGGCCTAAACATTAAGGATGAATTAGTAGTGAATCAAACCGTTCCCTAAATCATATAAAGCCCTCAAAATATTGAGCAGTGCTTGGAAATATTTGAGCCCCACGTTCTTCACCCCTGTACGGAGGCCCCCCGGCTCAATCACTCACTTGCTTCTTGCTGGAGGCTTTGAGTTCGCTGAGCTTCCAGGTGTGCTCCAATCTGCCTACAAACCGAGAGTGATTGGCAAATATACACTGCAGCTTTGCCCTCAATGTTGGCACCAACTATTACCTCGCTAAGTTCTGTCAAAATTCAGAGAAATTATTGTTTATTTTTAGGACCTTTTCATGACTCAGCTTATCAGCGGAATGTTCCATGTGCTCGCTGCTATGCTCCCCGATTAGCCACCATGATGCTCCCTGGTCGTACTTCCTGTCCCTCAAGCTGGACAAAGGAATACTCAGGTTTGTGCTTTACCTTAGTTGAGTGAATTTTTCACAGGAGGGAAAGTTGGCCTCATTTTCAAATGATATAGCAACTAAAACATTATTTCTAGCTATCATCCATTCATCCACTTCACTTTATATGAGCTGAAATTAGTAAGCTAGCTAACATGATGTCACTCCAAAACTAGCAGAACACAACTCCAGCTTATATTAAATTAGTGTATGATATTCTCTGAGATGTAGCAATCAAAGCTACGTAGTAGCAAACTTTAACCTGTATCAGTCAAAGAAAATAAAATGAAGCTCATGCTGCCCTCCAATAACAATAACAATGGAGCTGAGCACGATGCAGACAAATAAGGCTGGTAATTGTCTGGCACGCATAAGTTGGATTTACAACTACTGCGGGTTTTCGCACAGGAGGGCATCATGACCATAGCCACAAATGAAAGCTTGTGAGTGTTAGGATTGCCGTTTCTGTTTTTACTAGAGTTTTAGCTAGGCCGGCCCTTTTCCTATGTCACGTTATATTCACATTTTCTACAGTTTCAGCAAGAGAATCTCATTATTGCTGAAGTTTGGTCTCTCTGACATTTAAGGTGAACAAATCACACCATTCAGCGATAGCCTAAAATGTCACATTGGTCAATGTTTCCATGATGCTAATAAAACAACATGGAAAAGTTCTTGTGATTAATGTGTGTAAGCATTGTACTCAGATACAGATATTCTACAAACGCTGTAAGTGATCAGAACTTTACCAATTTTGTCTTCATGAGTTAAATGCGATACTATTCTCTATATTTGAGTATTTCTCTCTGTCTGAATGTTACCTGATGAGTAATGGAGACAGTATGGGTTATACACCCTCTACATATCTCTGTGTGGACGCTTACCCTGAATACATACATGGTAAGTCAAATGCAATAGAAAAAACAGAAAAAAACAATGTCATAATAATTATTTTACTAGTTGTCTCCATCAGGCTGAAAACATACATTGGGTTAATCAACCAGATACAATTGGTTTTTATTGTTGCTTGCAACTAAACTACGTTGCTTGAAATACTGAGGTATTGACTGAGTGGAGTGATCGCTCAGGCATAAGATTTTTCATAAATAGTTTGCGCCGAACATTACTATAGCTCCACCGTGAAGTGAGTGATTCAGAAACAATACCTCAAGCAGGTCTCGTCCAATTCAGCACTGATTCTGGTCTTTATAATTGGACTTGATGGCATAGTTTAACTGTTTTTTTCTTATTTATATATCTAAAAGTGGATTCTATCTAAAATGGTTGCAATCACTTTTATTTCAAACGGACTCATTGCAGAGAGAAGAATAACAACTATTAAACAATCCCTCATTCATCACAGGAATGTCTGCCAATCATGATGGTGCACTCCTGTACTTTGTAAAGGCAGACGGCAGCGGTTCTGGAGATACGGGTTACTGCCCTCCTTATGATGAAGATAAACAGCTTACATGTGCTGTATGCACCAGATAAACGATGTATTGTACCCTGTATACTGTATGTGGTATGTGGCTTTGGATGTGCAGTATATATCGGATGTGGATGAGATATAAGTACACAGATTTATTTCAATATATAAAAGCAAAACATAAATACAACTTGTAATCGACCATGCTGCAATCTGTCATTTTAATAAATCTAAGGCATTACAACATTGCATTTCTTTCCTGCTCAGACCAGGCCAGCTTTGTTGACAGGTGGAAATTATCTACTTTTGAGTTCGACTTATCAAAGAGTGAGTTGTGCCCTCTCAAAATAGGGAAAAAAACTGCTCAATCTTGCTTGGTTCAGCCTTCAGCCACATCAACAAGGCTTACCAAGATGGGCTGTATACAACCTTAACCGTCAGACAGTCTGAAGCTAGAAAGATAGAAAATCAAGGGTGGCTTTGATCAGGTTCCACAGATGACACATGATACAAAATGATGCTCAAACAAAAGGCACCAAACCATATACAATAGGACAGTTAATTTTATACCCGCAATGGGCGCATACTGTATGTCTCCACCAATATTGTATTATATATTTCAACAACTTTTGGAGTGACCACAGACTCGCATTCTATCAGTTTTCACCACTTCGGCTTGATGTTTTATAAAAAGCAGAAAGTTATGTCTCCTGACAAACATAGAATAACATAATAAAACAGACATTTTGTGTCCAAATGAAGAGTTTTGATAGTGCAACAGACCATCAGTTGTAAGGTAATTGAATTAATCCATGCTATCAGGAAGAGGGATTTATACTTGTGTCTCCCTTCTCTTGCTAGTTCAGTTTAATCTCAACTAGCAAGATAGAACAAAAATATCAAATTGTCTCAAACAGTTGGTTTATTGGTTACAGAGGAAATGATAGGCGTAGAGGTCACAACATAGCAAACAATGAGGGTAAAAACAGTTTCTTTGATATACAAAGATGGGAAGTTATGGTTTCCTTCCACAGACACCAAAGCTAGGAGTGCTAAATTAAGAGTAAGATGAATAAAATCATAATGAATATAGGAAACTGAAAACAAACACTTATATAATAGTTACATGACAAATAAAGATATACAGGCTCATGGTCAATTCGAACAGAAGACGTAAATAAGGGGATTGAAGATTTTTGATGAGAAAAAGAAAGCAATCTGTTCTACCAATTATTATGATATATAACACAACTACTGTTTAGTTTTAGTCCAGAATGTGTGGCTTTTGATTTAAAAGATACATTTGATTGGACAATATCATAATCTGGAAGTTTAAAAGTTGTTATAGCATAGTTCATAAAATCATCTCATATTGAATCATATGCTTCTAATTTAGTTAATGATTCTGAAAAGAAAATTGTAAATACCGTGAATCTAAAGATTGTCGTCATCGGGTCATAATGTAAAATAGTAATCAGATGACCTCACCAAGGAAAAGACAACTGGATGCTGAATAAGTAGGGGCAGCGGAACTCTTATAATACATAAGCTTCGAGGGTGGACATGGGAAAATGGCATGTCAGATCGGTGGATTAGATGCTTTAAAAGCCAGCAACTGATCAGTGGATTAAAGAACAGATCGTATTTTCTACATTGTTACAGACTTGCATAAAATCGGGTTAGTCAAGTGAAATAAAATGAAGAGTGTTGGAATAAAGTGATAAGTTGTAATTCTTTTCCTCTGACCTAGGACCTTGATGATGTACGCGTATCATAAAATACCAGCACATTTTTGGGATAAATCTCTAGGTAGATTTTGTGCTTTCTTTCTGCTTTTGCAGATGAATCTCCATCAATTTTCGAACCAGATTTGCATGAAATGCTTTCCTTTTAAGTTCGTCAATGGGTCTAGAAAATCTGAGGTGGGACTGATCAACCTTGTCATGCATTAGAGCACCTTTGTGACCGTCAATTCCTACTTGATTGGGCTTAGGTAATAGTGAAAATTTTATCCCGAGTGTTGGGACTTGACAGGTCTTCGGGAGATTTGCTACAAACTCCTGACACTCCATATCTGATGGCCCTGAGCCAGGATGTGCACACATTGTTTCCAATTTAGCTATGTCTTGCCTATCTAACAAAGAGTATACCCGTTTTTCATCTTTTGGATTATGGGACCACGACTCAAATTTCAGGGGATTGTCATGTTTGGCCTTTTTAAATCTAACCTCGCCATTTTTGAATACAATCTCATGATATCTGAAAGGCCTTGTACTCAACATCCTAAACATTGCCATATCCTGGTTATCCTCCCGGCACCAGATTTCCCTTGTTTCATTGGCCAGTTGTTGGTCATAAAATTGTTCTACTTTCATGGATATAGATGTCAGTACATCACTGTACTGTAATGAGTCTGGTAGGACAATATCTGGAAAACCGCCATTTATTGTAAGTGCAAATGTGGCTTGAAGATCTTGGTCTGCAATCCCTATGCTGGGGTGCTTGCCATTTTTTCCAGCAGGCTTTACTCTAGTGATCATGACAATCGACGCCAGAGTTATGAGTGCAGATGGATCTCCAGAATTCATTGGATGCATTCTTTCCTTCACCTCCTCTGAGGCAGATTCTGAATTAGCATCCGGTCTGAGGGTCTGCAATAGAAACATTATGCTGTGTGAATTTTGTCAGCTGCATTCACAAAACTTCTCAAGCATGATTCTCGTGCTCCAAAAAATGATCAACTGATCTTCTCAAAATGCTTACTAGACTGAAGATTGTCACACAGCAGCGGGCAAACAAGAATAAGGATCATCAATTTTTTAATTTTTTAAAGTGTAATAGTTCATTTCCGAACCTTTGTGACCAGCAAAACATTAAACATCTGCTCATGGCTGTAATGTTCTGATTTATTTGGACTCAATGTTTCCTTCGCCTCATTCCTTGATAAAGATTCTGAACCATCATGGCCTTGTGTCTGAAAACAAAATTGAACAAAACAAATTTATCTGAGCAGTCAATGATCTTGCCGATCGGACCTGTTTAAACACTGAGATCATGCTTCATATTCAAGATTATAATTTGAAATGTCAATTGCAGTTTTGCAATAAATGTTTTTTACTTTTTACACCGCTCTACTTTTTCTTTTCCCAAAGACCAAAAAATGGTAATTTTTAAATACTTTCTTTAAAATACCCTGGTCAAAAAAAAATTAAGCCTCATGATAACACTGTCGTTATTTTGGATAAAATATGTCATGAGAAAGGACCCTGAGTTAACATAAATTCCAATAGTTGAAATAATTTATCGAAGAAGCATCATTTTCCCAAACCTGGTTTACACGATGAGTTGTATCCTGCTGCTCATTCGAGATGGCCCTCCCACCATCAAAAGAGGCTCCTCCACTAGCTGCCTCAGTTGTTTGGCTGTGTGACACATGCAACCAAAATGAATCTTTTCTACCATCAGGTTTCAGGATTGCGTGTCTACTAGCTATTGTTAGACAACTACGTTCAGAACAGTTTGCGGGTACACAGATCTTGAATTCTTTCCTTTCGAGAGTTTCAATTTCAACTGAACAGAACTCAGTTTGACCGCGATGTAGTGGGTCATTCCTAACCTTTCTCCATTCATGGTACAGTTCACGGGACAATCTCTGGTTTGAAATCAAACGAGGTGTAGTCATCCAGCCTGGATAGTTGTCGCTGATTTCTATGCGTCCAAGATTTTTGTAGTGAGGTAAACAAATGCCTCTAATAAGAAACACGACTGACTCGATTCCATTTTCTATGGAGCAAGGAACAATTGTGGAAACTATAGCCGTAATGTTGTCATCGGTTCGCATCTCAGTTTCTCCCTGTTCATCATATTCACTGAGCATGTTTAGAATTCTTGTCTGCTCAAGTTCCATCCGTTTTTGTCTAGAAGGTGTGGGTTCAAGTCCCTGAAATCAATTTAACATATAATTAGTTGACTTTCAAGAACCTATCAAGGCAAATACACACATTGAAAATAGAACGGCGCAGTCTCATCTACATTACCAAGTGCTGAAACTATTACTTACCACTTTTTCTGTTGTGCTTCTTTTTCCGAAGTGGCATTTGACCTCAGGAGGGCTTTCCGGTTCACTTATTTGGATAACCAAATCTTCATTCTCTGAATGGTAGTAAAAGCAGATCTGCTTGTTTTCTCGATTTTCTATTGTCGGTGTTATCGTTCGTGGTTGTTGCAGGCCGTTCTCAGACAAAATCTTCTCACTAACAACAAAAGCTTGAGAATTCAGGGTCAGCTTTGCCCGGCACTTGTCACTGAGATTTAGGTTATTAAGCGTGTCTCTTTGAAATCCAATTGAAATGTCCTTGAAAATATTGTCATTTTTGAAATGGAAAACACTGGCTCCATAGTTTTCCTCTGAGAAATGTTCCAACTCAATGAAACCTGCAATCCAGTAGTATAAGCAGTCAACTCTTTTTAGGCTTTTCATCCACATCACCTTCAGTGTAACAGTGTTTTGGTCACGCTCCTTGTGAAGGCTCTCAAAGTCCACTGAAGCATGTTTGAAAAACTGTATGTTTTCCTAAAATTTTAGAAAAGTATGAAAAATTGAAGACGAAGATATTTTAGGCCTATTGACTTACAGTACTGTTATCAACCATGTAATCATACCACAGTGGTTATGCATGGCTATTGCATGCATCAATGGCTTTATCATTGAACATATAAGAATTGGAGGTTGGCGGGCAAACTGAGAGCAACTTGGCGACGGATATGGCGGCCACCCCCTTAAGGTACCCTTATTTCTCAGTCTTCGGACAGAGACACACTTGTGATTTTCTTAACCTACATTTGAGATGAAAGTGACTAAAGTAACAGCATAAAGGTCACTTGTGGGTCTTTTTAATACCAGTCAAAAAAATTGCCATGTTCTCCAATCCAAACAAAACAAAATCATAACTTTAAACATTTCAAAACTGACAAAATGAGGCAGCAAGCTCAGCATTGTCTCCTAATAGGCAAATAATTTGCACAAACTGATTGTCAAAATCAGGTTTGAAGTTAACTATCTGCCTGGAATAAACAGGCGGTCACTGACTTCGCCCCAGCCAAACTTTCCACGAGTCAAACTCTGCCCCGTCTTGATTTGCGAATTTCCAATATCTTGTGCCATCTCACACCATAATATAGCTAGTTTTCACATATTTTGGATAACAGTGTGCTTCTAACCTGAGTTGCAAAAGGACGCCCCACTGGTGCATACCACTCAGATTCCAGACTAGAATTATCATGAGAATCTATGGAGCTTTCCATGGACTGATCATCGCTGTCATCAGAGTTATGAAAGTGCCCACATTGCTCACCCTGTAAAGATGTGAGAAGTTATGTTTGATTGCATTCTGCCTCGATGATTGATGAAAATGGGATATTTTGCTGTTTTCATAAATACATCACCCCATATATGGGTGGATGGGTGGATGGGTGGATGGGTGGATGGGTATGGGTGGGTATGGGTGGGTATGGATGATTTGGTATGGGATGAGTACAAAACATAAAGGATTTTACTCACATCTCTTGTACTGTCTGAAAAGTATCCGCTGACTGCATCTCCATCTAGCACAAACTCTACTGTAGAAGGATCAGGGCGCAATGTCACTTCAACAGGGCCGCAGCTGTACACCAAGTTTGGTGACTTTTGGCTCTGTGGTTTGATTATGAGGTGATCCAACCGGGTTTTCTTGATCCCACTTGACATAAGTGAATCCAAATTTTGCAGTAGCAGGTGTTTTTGAAATATATTTCCTGACCCGACTTTATTTTCAGGCAGAGAACACTCTTGGTCACTGATGAGGTCGATTATTTTAGTGAAGTTCCTAGCTCTTTTTGTGTGAAGAGTTGAGATTCTCCACATGTATTGGTCGCCGTCATGTTTGTAATTCAAAACGCAAGGAGGATGTCGCTTGGAAAGAAGAACCAGTTGTTGAACTTCGGAGTGTTCATTGATGTGCAGGTATGATACCAATGAGCATGTGATGCATGTGTTAGTGTCCGATGTTTTGATTTCATTTTTCTCCTCAGCAGCCTCTGAAAGCCAACTTAAAGCATCCATGTGTTTTCTGGATACATTCTTCGACTGTAAAAAAAAGTTTTCAAACTAATGATTGAAATTTTCAATCAGTTATTTTACTAATACTTCTAGATAAAGACAGTGATCTTTGCAACGGCAAACGTATGGGCAATAAGCATCAATGACCCTTGCAAGCAGGGCAAATTCCCACAGCGTTGGAACATTTATAGAAATTTAAGTAATCCATAACAAACTAAATTATAATTAAATTTAACCGTGCCATTTTTGCATAGAAAATAGATAACAACAGTGTAGCAGTCCACCATTAGCACTTACATTGAATCTGGACAGCCTGCATGTAAATGGTGCCCTGAAGTATAATGATTATCAGCTGCCTCAACTTACATTATTATACACTCCGGATTTAACAAACAAGCACATGAATGCACCAAATGCAGAAGAATTTTCCTTACCTGGATCTGGTGAAGATCCCTATTTGTTTCTTCACTTGTTGCTGCTGCTAGGGACAGAGAAGCTACAACGAAAAAATAAAATGTTGAGAAGCTTTCTGGTAGGTGATGCGGTTAGAATTGGGTTCACCATATCCTGCTATTTTGTTTAACAACTTGCTGCAAAAAAAGAATTGCGGTCATTTAATCGAGAGTAGAATTACAGGAAGTGTTAGACTAATTGTTAACACATTTTCAATGTTGGTTGAATTGAAGAAGTGATGTCAGTCAATATCGCAAAATTAAAACCTGATAATCAAGACAACACACACTCACTTTTGTTAGAAATTTTCTCTTCACTTTCTCTTAAAGATTGATATCCTCGATCCTAAAATAAATACATTGGACATTGGTTATTTAAAGTTTGAGTTAATTGGGGGAGGGGGATCGGGGATCGCTTTATGAGTTTATCAAACATAAATAGTAATGTGTTCTTACATCTGGCAAATTTTTGACCATCCTGTAAGGAATAATGACCTGACCCCAAAGTACTGATTATACTAATAAAAATGTTTTGGGATGACATCATGATGACAAGTGATGATGTCTATGCCTATTTGCCAAACTATGATTGCCAACACTGCAGAAATACTGCTTTACCTGAAGCTGATTAAGCCGGTTCATTTCTTTTTTTCTTGTAGATTTTTCCAGAGATGCTGAAGCTGAAGCTTAAATGAAAAAAATTAATCGTTCAATATGCTTAAAAATTCTATCCATGCGAAAGTAAAATCTCTCGACAGTTTGCAGCACCAAAAAGCCAATCAACAATTGTTTGGTCAGTTTATTTTACGAATTTTCATTAACATACATGTCTAAACCATATAATATCAACAGTTATCAGCAACAAAGAAAGATGAGCAAAACTGACTCACACAGTGTTTCTGTGATAAGACATTACAATGTTTGAATAAGGAGGATTGAAACAAATGCACTCACCTTGATTATCTAATGTTGATGGGTTAGATCGATATCCTTCATCCTAAAAAAATTGAATTTTCATTTTACATCTGTATGTAATGTATAGTTTTCCAAATGATAATCTCAACCAGCCGCAATTACAGATTGTTGCATTCAATTTTGGCATTCAATTTTTCGATCATTTTAAAAACTGTTCAACCCTGAATGAGCATAACTTTTTCATATATTTTGGTGATCTGAGAATACTAATTACTAAAATCTCATGCACAAAATTTTGCTATCGCTTTTTTGTCATCAATGATGCAAAAAGTCATGTGGTCAAGCTAAAGAGACTAGTATCATCTTAATATTCAAACTGTTGATTGAAAGTGTATTGCAGTAATGCTGTGCTCGAACACACAAAAGCAGCAGAAAAGTAGTTTTAAGTAGTTTTAAGTTTAAAGTAGATTTAACCACTGCACAATGGATTCAGATTCACAAAATTCCAAAATACTAGCTATACTATTTGATCCTGAAGCCAACAGTCGAACCTATGCCTGGTGTACTGTTGACCGTGGGTTCAAGCCCACCAGCGCTAAACATTAATTTTAGTCTTCAGGTTATCCGCCACATTATTAGCAAAATGAATTCCCAACCCTATGTGATTTTGATACAACGTAATCCTCTATACCAATTAGTTTCCATTGACCAATTAATAATCAATAGCTGCAAGGTCCTTATCGGGATTCTTGTACTGGAACCTGCTGACAGTCACGCTATGAACCAAAATGTCGCAAGCTATTCCTTGACGAACTGTTTTACCAAAATTATTTCACTCAAAGATGATTACCCAATACTAAAATGTTTAAGCTGTTGTCCAAATAAATACATGAATCAACAAAACAATCGCAGCGTTGATTGATAGTGCAGCAATAACAGACATGTGAAAAGCAAAAGATTTTTAGGTTTGATGCAAAAACCTTTGTTTGAAAATACCAGAAGCTATACACTGCATAGCATGTAGTGCAGAATTCATTTAAAAGACAATAAGGAATCCGCATGTGACAAACCTCCTTTGCATCCTGTCGTGTGACTGTTCTCATGCAGAATGCTTCAGCTACTGCAGATAAATAAAATAGTGAGGTAAAGAACCATATCTCAATAAAGCTTCAATAGGTCGTCTGGTTATTGACACAGTGACAAAAGGCAAAGCAACTAAAACTTTGCCATTATGCTTGATACATCATTCCATCAAAACCAACTCGTTTCAATTTATTTGTACTGTAAACCCTAGCTCACTATGAGGTCCCCTGGGACCGGTGTCAATTGAAACTATTGTTTGAATAGTCATTAAAACATATCAATAAATATTTATTTATGTAGGAATAGGAAGTAATCATATGTACTGCTTTTGAAAACTTTCTTATTTAGAAGGGAGCAACTGGTTCGTTTCAGTTGTTACCAGCAGATTTTAATAATCAACATGAGTGGGCTCTTAGTTAGCACTTAACCATGTTTATTGAATCAGTTTCTGTGATAAATCGCCTTTGAATTTTCATAAGAGCAGCACACAAAATAATCACTTATATTTTTTTTACAATCTGCATGACACTGTGCGTAACACAGTGCTATGAGCAAAGGACAAGCTTATGAGAGCCCTAATGGACACTGGTCCAAGACTTATGATAAATTGCTGAGTTTTTAAAAATAAAGGTTTCCACATTTATATGTCACCACATACAAGTCACTGTCTACAAAATCAATTGATTTTTTGTGCACCTTAATGAGTGAATAACAAAAACAACCTTCTCCTAATGATGATCCCAATATATCCGTCAGCATACATTTCAATGATGCAATTGCGATAACGATAGTGAATTTTTAACCTGTGGCTACCGAACAGAACAGTTTTCAACCAAATTTCTATAGGATAAATCTGCTTTGTTGAAACTGAAAGTAATTAATTTACCTATAGAGTCATGTATATAATTGAGTTGGAACAAAACAACCACACACACACTTTGATTTAAGTTTCCTCATAAAAAAATTTAATTGCACACTGTATATTGCATAAAACTCACCTCTCTGCCTTAGTTTGCTTAATTTAGGCATTTTGTAGCACTCCTCGCAACCTCAATCACAACAATTCAGTCATCTGGAAAAAAATGAAAGATTATTACAAATTTCACACACTTTGCTCATTCCTATTAGAGCTATTACACAAGCAAATATAATTGATATGAAGTACCAAAAAAAAATTTGTATATTCTACTGGGCAATATCCATCAGTTTTCCGCTTGTGCATTTAAAAAATATGTCATTTTTTAAGATATTTTCCACAGTTTTATACTCAATTGATATAAAAATTATTTATTTTGATTCAAGCAAATGACCCGCTTGTTCCTAGCATTGACATTGGTTTGAGTTTGGGTTCTTCAAGCTGATTGCAATGATATTTATGGGTACCATACATAATGTTGCCCAATAATCAACTTATTGCGACAATCAATAAATATGAAAACTCTTGTTGATTAAGTATTCTAAGCACTTGTCTTTAGAAACCCTGTGACAAACTTATAATTGTATCTCAACTAAACTATGTTATGGCAGAGGGTCAGTCTGTGTTGCTCATGTTTATTATGGTATCTAACTTTTATAGTATGCAATAATGCCTGTTATACTCCTAAAGACATCACATTGAGGCAAGATAAAACCATTTCTGGGTTGTGATGTGAGTGAACTATTCGATTGCAATAGCTTACTAAATTATACCATTAGGCATTTGAGAATAGTACTAGAATACCGTATACCCTGGCCATTGTTTTCACTCTGACTGGTTTGGTTAGGAGAGGACCAAAATGATACAAAGCTGCTATTGTCTTACTAGTGTCATTCATACCATCTATCAAGCTGGCACAAATGACACATTGATAGGTTCAACTTGCTGGCAGTCTTGCCAAATATTTGTCAAAAAATCTTTGACAAGCTGCCAATCATTGTTGCGGAAATGTCATCAAAATAGTTTCATCATTCAGATACGCACAAAAAGTTATAATGACACCTTGCCAGAACCTCTTATCATTTCCTTATGCATAGATCATAGCAATTCTGAGCTGGCTGAATTTTGATAACTCCGACCTTTAGCCAATTTTTTCACAAGCCTTGTTGAGGCATGACAAAGCCTGATGAAAAATCTGGCCAGAATGGTGATATCATCCTCAATATGGCGAAAGTTAAACTGACTAGCGGAATGTGGTCTACACTGAAAACCAAATTCTATGAAGCACAACCTGGGGGGGGGGGGGGAAATGTTGTGCCGATACCTAATCATCGGACCCAGCCCACAACTTAGATTGGTTATCAATATCAATCGGTGTCCTGAATTTCAAAGTTTTCTTATCACTCAGTGACTTAAATGAAAATAGGCTATGATTTGTTCTAGGAGTTATCAACCCGTGAATTTTATAGGCTTTTACTCAGCACAGTATAAATTGCTGAACCCATGGTTACCATAAATTCATCTGCAATTCGGAGTCACTGTTTGAATACACAATGGGAACTAGGATTATATGTCGTATATATATATGAAAATATCGGTTCTATGGACCTCCTATGCTCCCATCTATATTTTGATAACACATATTATTTAGTTTGGGCGGGAGGTTACTGAGCAACAACGGTGTGATTGTGATTTGTAATTGAAAAATGGGGATAAGAAGGGGACACAAATATTTTAGTTATTTCCTTGGATAAGGAGAAAGAGGCAAGGAGGGCATTGTGCTTCAAGATCGATGTCTTAGTTTGAGGACACAGAGCAAAAACTCTGAAGGATAACTTACTTTCAACTGAAGCAAAATGGTGAAGCTATATCTCTAGTGTCTGTTTATATGTTTTGTTCTTTATTTCCAGCTATTTGAGCCTTTCTGTTTTGCCGCAGTATATGGTTACCTTCAAAGAAACTATAAAGCATTATTATTATTGAGACTATTATGAACATGAAGTTCAGCTTTGACTATACATAGTCTAACCAGAGTCAACTTGCTGGTAGCCTTGCCAAATATTTGTCAGATCGCTTCAGTCGTTCGGTTGGCGGTGCCACCATCAACCCAGCCAGAGTTTGAGCACTTGACCTGAGAAAACATGCAAAAAACTTACTTACATTTATCTGGAATAAAGTTGCGTGACTATAATAGCTTTGTCATCAGTGGATATGAGTTACAAATCCATATCTCCGATGATATACGTAATCTCCAGCTTCCCTAGCGTGATTTAGCAGGCTTCTTATCTGAACCCTTCTGTTATAAGATAACCTTTGGCTTCGACTGTAACCTACTACACGGCTGCTTCATAAACACAATAAAACCCAGGCTGCTATTGGCTTACCACAGAGCCATACGATTATGCTGGCACAAAATGTCATGTCGAGAAACGATATGTTATTTATCAACTTGTAGTCACTCTTGCCAAATATAATATATCAAAAATGTAATGCAGCTGCCAATTAATGTTGGCAATCATCATCAAAACAGTTCCATCAATCAGTTCATCAACAATATTATTTTTGTGTCATTATGCCATAAACCTCTTTTTCAGTGCGTGTCAAATATCATTCTGAGATGACAGGTTTTTAATACTACCCTGGATAGAGCCAAATTTTTTACATCACTTCTTATTGATACTGTGATTTGTGAGATAAAATAAACAACTTGTCCCTAGGTAGTTGAACAGCGATATATGAACTATGTACGAGTTTCTCAAATGTGTATTCGGCTAGGATCTAGTGAGATTTAGTCTCATTTCAGTTCCTGTACTGATATATGTATATATTTAAATATATATATATATCGGCTTCTTCTAGATCTTTTTGGTATGGGCCCATATGTGAAGTTTGGTGTTCTCATGCAAAAGCAAACAGGATTCCTCTGCGGAACCATGGCACAGTTTGTTTCGTGTCGGATCCAAGCAGAGTCTTCTTTTACAGGAAGCAGGCCACTTCCAGCATCCTTCACCTCAGCTAGAACTTATCCACACTCTATGACTGTCCACATAATATGAATACGAATGATGATCAGGTGGTGTGTTTTGTTGTATTCCAATAATTTTGAAACTCAAGAAACGAAGAACACTGGGAGATATCATTGCACGTTGAAGCATACATGAAATAAAGCCCAAAACTACCAAAGATATTTTTTCAGCTAAAAATGCCTAAGAACAGCTAAATTTTGCAATCAGGACAAACATTTCTGAGTTATCAAAGTCAGGCATCGCTGAAATGATCTCTCAGTGATGCCTGGGGAAGGAGAATGTGATGTCAGAAAGATGTGTGTACCATCTGAAACTTTTGATTCTTGCATTTTACTCAATAATTGATGAATATAGGGGTGTTGTTTTGGTCTTTTTTGAAGGCATGGTTTCAACTGTTTTGAGCCAGGTATTACCAGGATCTTTTTGAACGCAGGGTATCAACTGTTTTGACTCAGGCATCTACAAACTCAGACAACTGAGACAACAACAAACACCATGACCTCAGAAAATCTAGCCACTACATAAGGATACAAGCATTATGCGTCATGTGGTATTTTCAGAAAAACTTAATAACTGCTATTAGATAGTCAAACCCCCTCAAACCAGGGACCCCTTCAAATCCCCTCAAATCCCCTCAAACCCCCTCAAACCCCCTCAAACCCCCTCAAACCCCCTCAAACCCCCTCAAATCCCCTCAAACCCCCTCAAACCCCCTCAAACCCCCTCAAACCCCCTCAAACCATTCTCCCTGCTCAAACCAATGAACTTGGAGTTTGTTGCTCAAACGCTCGACACTTTGTAACTTGTAGGTACTGAGTATGGTTTAAGCAGCTCTTATAAAATCACACCTTCTAAAAGCATAACCAAATTCAATATTTTTACTGCTACTTATTGCTGTTCATCATTTCACACACTGGTCCCCCTCCCAAACCCACCCCTCCCAACTGCCCTGCTGTTACACTTGAAAATTTTTTTAAGAATTGTCTTCCCTTGTAAAAACAAGAGTTGTTCTTTCGTTGTCCATGACATAAGAATCGACCTATTTCTAAATAGGCCAATTATTGAGCTCGGACCAGACTCTGAGCCAATCATATTTCACATCCTCTTCTAGCGAAACATTCCTTTTCATTTCTACCAAATAAGTTTCTAAAAATACAATTTATTTCATGATCACCCCAGTTTCTCTAAAAGTCTGCTATACTAAGAGTTTTACCAAGCATGATACTTCGACCGAGTACAGGAAACTGTCATCAGTCTGCTCAGATAAATAGCTGCTATCAAGGTAAAAACTTTGTCCAAAAGGAGAGATAACATAACATTTTTAAACATCTGGTAGTGTTAGTTCACCAGCCAGTACTGAGTACTACCTTCAGCTTACTACTACTGCTATTAGAACATAGAGTAGAACCTACATAAAAACATTAGTCTGAGAGGTACAGTTGGTTGATTGACACAAATGGTTATTTTTGGAGCTATATACAAAAATACAAAGGCTTGACCGGGGAACCATTTGAATTGCATCAATAACTAAAGATTAAAGAGCTACATTAAACCAACCATGTTGTGTCAATAAATTTAATCATTAAATAGGATAGTGGAGACAGGACTTGGTTAATATTTACTAAGCAATGCCTTCTCATTGATTGAATACACTATTGTGTAGGCGGTACTCTACAGGGCCATTCCATGGGGACTGATCAAATGTGTGTGCTGACAAATTTTTGATTTTGATTTTAGTAGTCTAGTTGGAACAAGCATGTTCAAATTAGCACAAATCCAGATTCCTTGGTTTCTGAGTCAAACGGTAGCTGTTTTACAGCCGCTTTAAGTTCGGGAAAATGTTGTGGGCACAACTCCAAAGCCATTTTCTGAAATTCTTCTTATTTCACACTTCAATATCTTGAAATATAAGTGTTGTTGAGACTTGAGAATTCAGATATCAATAGAACCACATCTGAATGTTATTTTGAGACTATTTCCAGTGATGCACTATCAATACCCGAGATGTCATAGGTCACCAAATTTGGCTACTGGGGCTGATAATGACGAAAATTGCTCGATTTCGCCTGTTTGTAACGCGCTGAAACTGAAAAATTTGCAGAGATAACAACAAAGTAAGTTACTACTAGCTTTATCATGCATGTACTGATCATAAATCAATTTACATTTTGTCATTCGGACCAATTGGGGAGCTGTGGCAGCAAAAATTCAAGATGGCCGCTTTCCAAAATGCACCGGCAGCGCCCAATCTGGGGCTTGATTGGTCGAAGTTAGCGTGAAAAATGTGACAAAAAATATATGAATTATATACAATTAACACCTGAAAAATCCGTTTCTGCAATAAAAATTGAGGATATTTGACTCTCTACTGACCAAGTTCAGTTTTTAAATCTTGCCTTTTTTTTAACAAATTTCAGACGAAAATGCCTAATAATTTAGTATTAAAATTAGTCTTACAAGCTCTAATTGAGATCGAGAACATTCAGACTACCAAAATAACTGATGATAGTACACAAGCTTAACCAAAACTATAAAATTGGCAAAAACATTAATCTATAAATGATAATAATTCAACTATAATGGTGTACTTTTCATGAAACTTGATCATATCAAATCACGCATTACATATATAATATATATGTAAGCACTTATACAATATATAGGTAAGCTCCTTGAAATAAACAGTTTCTATTATAAACTGTTTATTTCAAGGATCACAGATGTAATTGTCCAAAATTGACCATCAACATTGTTACAATTGGAATAATAGCCTGATACAATTAATCTTATCGTGATGTGATATATCCACACACACCACCCCCGCGGTCAAAAGTCATATTTTCACACACTCCATGTAGAAGTGTTGTGTTTTGCAATGCAAAATTTTGTACCTTCACCTGGTAATTAAACATATCTACTCCTCACCCATCCATACACATGGGAGATTTTGTGGATAGAGGCTATTTCAGTTTAGAGACACTAACCTATCTTATGTCATTGAAAGCAAAGTAAGTTTTGTACTCACGTTCATTTATAGTCTCGCTACCTTGTGAGAAACCTCAATGTTACTTTGTTTTTCTATATCAGTACGGGTCTACTGACTGTATACTGATGTGGCACAGGATCAATTGAGGTCAGATGCCCTTCCTGACAAAATACCTCTCAATTGAAAAAGGCCCATGCCTTTTGCCCCACCCATTTCACGATTGCCTCTCCCTTTTTGTATCTATACAAATCTTGCACATATTTGGTAGGGTCGGATAAATAGGTGATTATTATCAATCCATGAACATGGGAAACTTAATTGGATGGGTCATTGTTGAAATTTCATAGTTGATGTTCTGTCATGAAATGCATTAACCACCCAACTCCGCAGAAATAGCAGCCTTTGTCTTTGAAACTGAAAATCCCAACAATATCGACATATGTTATATCATATGAAATTTCCAGTCCTATACATAATGAATCCTACTAAATTCTCAAAACAACGCTTGCTACCAGGTTGAAGTCTTCTGGCTTTAATTTCACATACAGGCCTCTCTTTCACAGAGTCTGCAGTGTATGACTTTATTTGTGACTACAAATTTTAGTTAGTGTATTTTCTTTCAGATACCCGGAGAAGACTTTACACAGAGATAATCACGAAAGTAGACAAATCACGCAAGTCTACGTATTCTACGGTCAGTATATCGGTGATTGTATTGTGTTTACCCATCAATAATATACAGAAAGGAATCATACATTAGCACCCTGTAACTTGAAATGTTAGCCTTAGTACCTGGGCAACTCATAATGGATAATATGAGTTTTCCAATTACTTATTTCAACATCATTTTGGATATGTTGTGAATCCTTGATTGTTGCATCGGTTGAGAAATTCAATAATTCAAAATTTGGCATTGGCCGTATTAGGCTTCTGTCTGCAATCAAGCCCTCCGAACTGATAAAAGGATAAACATGAAATGGTCTCCTCAATTATACTATAGCTCAGGGGTGCCCAACCTATGGCTCATGAGCCACCTCGGCTCATTTTGGCTTTTTGGGTGGCTCATTTTAATATTTGCAAATTGCACACGCTTTTTGGCGCGAATTTCATGCATTCAATTCATGCATGTACAATGTACATTAAATGTATGTCTAGTGTATACAAGTTCATTGTACTGGGTGCCTGCATTGTACATATGTGTGTAGAGTTGTCTTCTTGCAGACTTGCCAACCTAAATTTTCCAAAATGCTTATAAAAATTTGCAAAATGCTTAAAATGCTTACAAAACTCCAGGGCGCCTCATATGACCAGAAATTGCCTCAAAAAAATTTTCGCGCTACGCGCATAATCTCACACAGTGACTTTGCTTTGGTAATTTTGCCAGCACTGATACATGAATGAATATTATACATATATAGATACTGACTGTTTCCATGTTGTCTACACGGGATGCGACGTGGTCAGCTCATTTGGTGTGATTGATTTTCTAAATGGCTCATGTGAGAGAAAAGGTTGGGCACCCTTGCATAGCTCTTAGGGATGCCCCGTATATTTATGTCATCTTTTGATGCCCTCAGGCTATATGAGTATGTAGCTTTTTAACAGCACAACGTTTGTGTTATATATTTTTGCATGTGTATATCTGATTAATAAGCTCCTGTAGCTTGAGATCAGTCAGGAGGAATTAGGTGTAGCCACCAACATAAATTTCCATAATTTAGGGTCGGCACACCATGAGGTACTCAGACTAAACTTGACTCTAGCCATCAGAGATACACATGCTAACAGTTTAATCTCAATGTCTATGTGGGTGTACAGTGATGCTCTTGTTGAACTATTCATACATAACCCTAGCTCGCCCACTCCTACCTTGAACAGGGGTAATGGCAATAAAGTTTATTATTTATATTGATTGTCATTCTTGTTCTACAGATGAATGTCAGAATAAGTACGGTAACGCTAACGCCTGGAGGTACTGCTATAAAGTATTCGATCTTCTAACAGTCGCTGCTGTAAGTTAATGTCCAAATTACAGTGTAGGTGTTTTGCTTCACAGCAAACTCCTTTCGGGCATCTGAAGATGTCGCATGACTCATGCTTAGTTATTAGCCAATAGGAATTCAGTATCAGTGGTACATATAATCATGAGGAAAGCAAGCGTGTCATCATTAGCTTACATCAACTAAGACATGAATTAAAGCTGCAGCTAGAGATCGGTGTATTTGAGAGGCTACCAAGGGGCCCCTAATTTTTCAAATGCAATGAAAATTTGAACATGTGTGTAAAAGACTCTAGCGCACAACATGGTGTCAATGATTTGTCTTGTATGGTGAACCCTGCTTGGCAACCTTTAAGGTAGCTACTCCCTCCTTACACTTTGACGATTTGGCCATTTAATAAAAGACAATGCCTCTGCTTACTATGCAAGTTGGCTGTAGCGACTGTCAACCTAACACTGACAGAGATAATACCAAAATACCACTCCTCTATCTGCGGATATCTAACACAGTAAATGAATAAAAGCACAGTCACATGCAAGTTATCATTCAGGTGTACGGCCGTCACACCTTAATTGTTTTTTTAATATTTTTACCCGCAATGTTCAAAAGGAACATATATTTGCATTGTATTGCTGTGAGATTGAGATGTATTGCTAAAGTTATCGAATAGTTGAATGATTTTTGTACTCAGCTATGGTTATATAATACTATGTATTTCTATTCATATAAATAAAGATAATTGATGAGAGTATACTTTGTGTACACGGAGGTCTCTGTCCAGATATTAAAACACTCGATCAGATCAGAACTATAGACAGAAATCAGGAGATTCCTCATAAGGTAAGGTCAAGGTCTTTGTTAACAGGTGATTTATACCTTCTCTTTCTCGCTACCAGAATGAGAGCAATTATCAAGAATGTGTTTGTTGAGCTACACTGCTCTATTCAGTATATGTGGACTATCGACTTTCTATATCTTGGACATATTTGGTTTGGGTGGAGTCGAATGTAAAATATTTTGATAAAAATGGCATTTAGTTAATCAGTTAGTTAGTGAATGAGTCTGGCCAACCAAGATTAGTTTCCCGCATTTGGAATTGCTCCCCTCTGCGAACTAGCCAACGGGATATTATTGGTGGAGGAGAAACTCCGAATGCAGGCACTTGAGCAAACTTGATGTAGGTCTATTGCTTTGCAGTAACAGTCACACATATATCTATAAAAGTATTTGAGCTGTCCATTTATATGCTCACTTACTACATACAAGATCATGAGTGGGCAACATTTTTTTTAAAGGCCACATTTTACGTAGGCTCAACTCGAAAGGCCCCAACATATCTATCAGGTACAAAACTGGAACCAGAGCAAGAGCTTTGTACAAACTAAAACAGATTTATGTGTAAAAACTGTGGTATGTTGCTGGAAACATAAGCTCAACAGAATCACTGGTTTAACAAAATTCTTGTGAAGTTTTGTGAAGTGATGCATGATCTGCCTGTGTACATGACTATCTCCCAATATTTCATGTGTATGGAAAAGGGCTGATCAATAATATGATTGTACAATTATACTTATATTCTTATAGGGAGCTTTCTGGGATCTCGTCTGGTCTGACCCCGATGATATAGATGGATGGGCTGTCTTACCAAGAGGTGCTGGCTGGCTCGTTGGTGCTAAAGTTACCAAAGAGGTAAGGTGTCAGTTCATACTAGAGCATGGAATATCACACAGCTGCATACTATCAGTAGCCAGTCAACCTTAGCTACAATATTTAGTGCCACATATCTTCCTAAATAAGACATCACAAAAGATTGGCTGATGTGGAGGGACCTTGTATTGAAGTTTCAGAGCGCTTTTTTGCTTATGATAGCATACCAGAAGTCTTAAAATGGTCATTTAAATCGGTCACTCTCTGCTCCGTAGTAATAACCAATAAAATAATATCTGGGTTTTTAGGTATTATTTTTGAGTTGTCTGCTCTTCGACATACATTTTTCATAGGTGCACAATTCTATCGTAATTTCAATTTTTACCATTCATTGCACAGTTGGTGTGTCCAAAGAGTAACTGATGAGTTGGCATCAATCTGAAAGCGGTTTTTCTATTCACTTGCAGTTTATCAGTGCCAGAGGAGTTCTGGGTTCGACTCTAATTGGCTGAGCAATTCAGATTGATCTATTCCTGTCAATCACCACACATTGGACCGTTTTGCATGACTTAATATTGTATTATTTTGTAGTTTGTACACATAAACAACCTGAGTCTGATATGCAGAGCTCATCAGCTGGTACATGATGGTAAGTGATCAATATTCTCATAACCCAAATCACATGTAAGAACAGTGAATGCCACTCTCATAAGTTGAGGAAATGTCGATGCTAAAGTTTTGATGAGTCAATCCAATATGCAATATCCAGTGTTCCCATAACCCAAATCACATCATAAGAACAAATAAGTAAAGATGATAGAAAATACCCACAATACATTTACTATTGTTGACTTTATCTCACCTGGACTACCAAAGCATTGCATTGTGGGATACACATTAATTTGCCCTCTTTGAATTAAGAGCGTTAGTCCATAGAAATGTGAGCTGAGGTATGCCCCTATAAGGGAAGTTCCTGAAATTCTGACGCTAATTTGCTTGAGTATATTTACTAAATGTATTTTGTTTCTCTGTAGGATACAAGTACATGTTCTCTGATAAGCTGGTGAATGTTTGGTCAGCCCCTAACTACTGCTATAGGTAAAGTCTTCTACTCGATATGAAGTATATTTTGTGACAGGGGTGACAATACTGCCCCACTCTGCCTGCATGATAGCCTTGTGACATAGTCTATCTCTGCAGCACAGCAATAGTGGTGCTGCCTTCCATCAAGAAAGACAACTCCCAGAGTTCAAGGTTATAAGATATCAAAGCCAGTGTTCTATTTTGGCCCAAATATTTCTAAATTATGGGTTTACATTGTTTCTCCAATTTAGGTTCTTAGTTTAGGTGAATTAATTCAAGCCCTATGCTGCAGAGACGAACGTCTGCCTCAACAGTTCGCACATGTGCAGAGTGATACTGCCCTGAGCTTGCAAAACAGTGCCACTGACAAAAAAATACAATATTCCCAAAATCTGTCGAACTTCACCCGAACCTTGTAAACACCGTATCTGGCTTACTTGCATTTGTTTGATTGCTGTCTCTGCTGTGAACTTTCAAATGTAGCAGGTACTTTGTTTTGTCTGCCCAGAGCTAACTGATCTGTTGTCCAATTCACTTCAAAGTAGCTCCAGTAACTCACGACAGATCATAACTGTTCAAGGGTAGATTCTAGGATACTATCAGCCGTTCGCTGCACTCTGAAACACTAATATCCAAGGTCTTGCCAAAGCCAGTTACCCTAAATTTGGAAGATTATGTTCTCATTTGTGAAACTTGGACGTGTAATTTTAATTTTGTCTAAACAATTTCCTGTGAGACGGTTTTCAGTCTGAACGCTGTAAGCCGAGATCAGGGTGTTTTATGTTATTTTGTTGATAGTTTGTAATTGAAACATTAAGTTCACATGACTCACTCTCTCAAGTTCGGTGAACTTGTAAGGCTTGAGTATTTGATACATATATAACGTTTATGTCCTAAAGGCACAACAGTCAAAAGACCTTGGTATGTTTGTTTTACAAGACCTATCTCTATTGTCAATTTTCTTCAACTATAGTCTGCAATGAAACCAATATTATTATATAGTTATTAATTTTATTGTATAATAGTATATAACAAAACTCTATAGCACAGCCCTTCTTTAGATTTAGTCCGGTGGTCAAGACATCCTTCGACCTCTACAACTGGGGAATTTTACCACTCGACTTGCCAAAACTACAGGAGGCCTGACGTCCTCTCTGAATAATACAGAGACATAGTGGAAATTTAATTCTTAGTGTACTTTCTCATTAGCATATCTGTTGGCTCTGATCGACTTGGGAGCCGATCAGAGCCAACACATTGGCTAGTGTCTCATAGACATAACAAGATTGTTGTCCTGCAATTCTAGTATTGAAACATTATTGTAAGTACCAAAGTCAATCAAACTGATTTTACCCATGTAGGGTCGGCTTCAAGTTTGCCAGCTGGTTGACTGTTTGAATTTCTTTCTTTTACAGTACCAACCATAGGTAGAGTTCGCACAGTGGGTGGAGACATCAGGGGTGACTTTCCTACCCCCTCCCTCTCAAGGGCCAGGTATGATTTGACTCTACTCTTGGTTTTTGCTCCTATCTTTTTATGAGAAGAGTATACTCTTGTATTCATAGTCAGGTATTCCAATGCTAAACTTTCAGACACTTTAGCTGCCTATGGTATTGACCAGATTTGACCATAGAGATATGGATTGGACCCAGCAACATACAGCTATCCCACAATGCAATTCTATTATTTGACCGATTTGAGTTCAAATGTGCAATATTTCTATTCTTTTTACTTGAGTAGTGTTATGGTAAAACACAAATATCTAGAGATAAACAGGACATCTCAGATATTACAATGCAGCGATCAGGTTTTCCCCTGTGATAAGGGGGATAGATCTGATTCTGCGAGGCTGGAAAACAACTTGGCAATTTAGTTATATGTGGTTCTCTTCACACTAACATCGAGATTACACTATTATCATGTGTATATATCTGATCGTTAGAGTCAATTTAGTAGCAGTACCTAACATGTAACCACCCCAATTAATAAAATTGAACACAGGTCGTCACACCAAACTCCTGGTGACGGTACTACTACTAAGTGAATTGATTCACTCTATCGATCAGAGATTTACATGCAACAGTATATAATGTGATCAGTGGGGGTTCTCTTTATAGACCTGCTGTAGCCCAGTCTGTGTGCGGCTCTATACGAGAAGGTAGACAGATGGACTCGAGGCATTCTTTACCTGCGGGTATAGCACTGCAGAGCCAAGATAGATACAAGGTAGATATTGATGAGATTTCACTGAGGAAGAAAAATTTCTTCAGTTATTCACTTTTCACTTTATCCTCATTTGACTAACTATTCAAATGTAATGAGTGACCAATGTCATTTTCCTGGTTTTGGCAAGCTGTAAACACCGATATTGAATCATGATTTTACCAATGGTTGGGGAATGAATGTTATTAGTTTTTGAGGTCGGCTAGGGTTAATGACCTGTGACAGACAAATCAGGAGTTTGCACCAACGGGCACCACTGAGGATGGAAACATTACCTTGCAGTCAAAAGTCCAGCGCTCTACCAACCCAGCTGATCCTGTTATGGCATAATGCATTTGATATATTTGATATGACAGGGATTGTCTATTCAAGAGCAAGGGGCAGACAACTCTCAAATATGGTCATCATGCAAAATTTCTTGTAAATGTTACAGAATATAAAAGCAGATCTTGTGGAGGCAGCTGAAGATTACTTACAGAAGAATCCTCAATCAGAAAGGAAGTTATAGACAAAGCTCTCAGATCAAGGTTTGTACGAGTTGCTTTTAAGAAGATCAGAAACATTGGCAATAATCTTTGAGAGTTACACTAAATGTTTTCTTTGATTAATCATAGGTGGAACTACTGTGCTATGGCGTGATGCAAATGCAGGTCATTAAAGTTTAATGTTGCAGCTGTAAATTCGGAAGCAGATTATCCTTCATGCAGACCTTATAATTGAATAAAATTTTGTTTTCAAATTTGCAAGCAAAAACAGCTCGAAAATTGTGAAACATCATCATCTGTAAAAAAGAAATTATCTTGACATGTGTGAATTGCATCTGTGTGTATTTTTCCTTGCTACTATAAACAGCCTAAGCTCCTGTCCGTTAACCTTTGTAAAGAACATTATATCTGG
Organism: Membranipora membranacea; assembly: GCA_914767715.1. NCBI lineage: Eukaryota > Metazoa > Bryozoa > Gymnolaemata > Cheilostomatida > Membraniporidae > Membranipora > Membranipora membranacea. The sequence continues at coordinate 5,726,013 of OU612071.1, read as the reverse complement.
TGTTTCGTAGTACTGCTCCAGCCGATGAACCAAAGAGGAAATCACAACCAGCCAACACTAAACAGGAAGTAGCTAAGTGGTTAGAGCAGGCGACAGATGAAGGTTAGCGTCTCACCTTGAAATGGTTCAAACATATAATACCTACCTAAATGTGTACAGGATATCAATAGCAGAATGTAGATGTGGTCTTTTAGTTTAGACCTCTTGGGTTTTAAGTTAGTTTTTTTGGTTTCATTAATCATATTTGTCCAGTTTATGGTAGAAGTTTTCAGATTGGATTTTACTTTGGATCTTGATTCTGAAGCATACCAGAAAAATCCACTAGCTAAGCTCCTAAGGAATATCATCAAATTAATCAGTCCCACCAGTAAAGTTCACCTTCAAGCTTTCACCAGATCCATCAATCAAATTGTATGATGCGCAAACTTTGATAATTATCTTCCACAGAACAAGAGATAGCTCTGCACTTTTTCCGCTCAGTTGGAGGGATGAGACTGATGGGTACTGGAGGTAAACCGAAGATGAATACCAGACACCAAACCTAATTATCAGCTCTCGAGACAGGGGAGGCTGGAAACCCTCATCTACCTTGTCTCAGCTACAGGGGCGAGCAGAAACGCAGAGAGAGAAAGCAGAGAAATCTGCAGCTTGTTAGACTACTTGGACCCAAAACTCTTAATAACAGGTTTGTAAATATTACCTGCCCTGAGGCCTTGCCTTTAACTGACTGAGACTCCCCATTCATGCAAAGACGGAATCCCTTAGAAAACCATGTGAGAGGACAACTATTCTGTTAAACGTTCAAAAGCAAGCTTTATCTCCCCTGCCCAATCAATAAAATTTTCTTTGGCCAAGAGTTGATGTGCTCAACAGCCTCCAAAAATCGCTGCCCATATTTGACCTCCACCACCATCATCTTGTGTGCAAAATAACAACTACCGGTAACTACTTCAGTACCATTGCAGAGATAGAATAAACATCATAATACTACAGATCAACATTTCCTACCACGCAAATAGTGATCAATCTTTTGTCAAAACTGCTATTGTTTCTTTTTGGAGAGATAATCGCAACTTCATTGATTTGAAGGTTATTGCAATGTGGCTTACCATAATTTTTACTTTCCTTGTCGACTAGGGTGAATGGCCCACAACAGCCAAATTTGGTAGTACTAGACAAACAGTGCACGCGGTTGGGCTTGACCTTATGATACCAAATCCGCGTCACTAACACTGAGCTATCTCTGATCCTATCCTGTTGTAGGCAAGAGCTACAGAGCTGGCACCACCTGCCAGCCTACAGACAGGCAAATAGAGCTGATAACGTGAGGTCACACTACACTCAGCCTCAGAAAGTTAGACCACTTCACTTCACTATCCATCCACACTGGGGACCGTAATAACATCTGCCCCTCAATCGATGGGTTCTTGTGAAGACCTAAGGCTATCACCACAATCGATGGGTTCTTGTGAAGACCTAAGGCTATCACCATAGTAACAACTGCCATATAGTGTGTCAAACTTGACCTTTTTTAATTGCTCAATATAAGCGACATTCTGATGTTTAGTTTTATTTTCATATATTCGTCCAATTTTAGTTGTTTTCAAATCAAGCTGGATTAAGCTAGGAGGACGCATAAAGTCGAATCAATACAACACCAACACTTTGCTCAAATGACAGAAGTGTGCTCGCTATTTTTGTGATATTATAATGCCATAAGAGAGTTTGTCTATTTTTAGAGTTTTAAAATGTGTCCAATTTGTGGTCAACTTTATTGTCACATGTAAGATAGTAGCTATAGTGAAAATAAACTTGAGAAACAGTTTCACTTATTCTGTTCTTCTATAGCAATTTGAGGTTACTAGACAATGTGTTGGCTTTGATTGCCTGGTGTTTGGATCCTTACATCCAATCAGGTAAGAAATAACACATTGACTGCAATCTGGCACACTACCAGACAGTTTTGTGCATGTTGCAGTTGTAGAGGATCTTGAGGGGGTTACCCTAAGGCGGCGATACCCGCCACTGCAACCACGCGCATTGCCTATTTATACTGAGTACGCCGACTCTCTATAACGAGTACGACGACTCTATCTGCCTGGAAATATACCGATTACGATGACTCTATCTGCCTGTGAATATACCGCGTACGACGACTCTAATTGGGGGGGGTACCGTGTACGTACGTAAAGTTTTGCCTGTATTTTGTATGCTTATACAAAAAAAACCTCTGACACTTTAGTTTCTAACCTTAAGTTGTGCTTCTCGATTCACTCTCAGTATCTCTAGTTGTACTCTTTAAGCTTCAAGCTCCTATAATTAAACATATTTAAACATCTTGCAATCAGATGGAGGATTATGCCCTGGGTTCGAATCCCAGCTTGGAAATTTTCTTTAATTTTCACTAGTAAGCCTACTAGTGAAATTTAGTACTAGCGAAATTTAGTACCGAAATTAAGCTCTAGCTAAATTAAACTCATATAGGCTATGATGCGTTACACTAAGATCGCGTATTATAACCATGAAGCTTAAGGGATGGAACAAAAATCAAAACAGCGTCTCCACACTTAGTGCTAACAAGTAGATAGTAGTGTTTTAGGTGTTCTAAGCTCAGGCTCTTTTTAATGTCAGCTCAGGCTGTTAAGTGACTCTTTCCAACACATTAAATTGTTGCAGCGTTATCATCCTTCAGAGTGACATGGCCGTGAGGCATACACTGCCGTCTATAGTATCCAACATGCACTTTGGTTTTCAATCACAGTTAATTCCCGTCTGTTTGAAACACAGAATTTAACCTTTGCACACAAGCAAGACCACACACAGAAAATGAACCAGAAAACAGCATATTAAATTTTACATGCTTATGCCCTCCAATCACACTGCACAGATCTAAGCACAGCTAAAAAGTGTGGTGCAGTGACAGGCTAAATTCTATGTTTCAAACAGACGGGAATTAACGGAAATTGGAAACCAAAGTACATGCTGGATCCTGTACACAGCAGTGTATATACCTCACGGCCATGTCACTGTAAAGAATTGAATGATAATACTGCAGCAATTATATGGATGGGAAAGAGTCACTTAATACCCTGTGCTGACATGAAAATGAGCCTGACAGCTTAGAACACCTAAAACACTGCTGTCAACTTGCTACCACTAAGTGCTGAGATGCTTAAAGTAAAACTCAACCACAAAGCCAACGTGTCCTGATTCAACTTCAAGTTTGTGTGCAATAAGTCTATGTTATTGTATTATGCTCGTAGATGTTCTGTTATCCAAGGTGTCAAACCTTTGACCGGCACCCTAAATGTGGCAAACACATGGAGCGTAGAGTAGTAGTAACTTAAAGCGTTGGCTAAACCATAAAAAGCCCTCAAAACAAGAGGCAACGCTTGAAAACTTGATCAGTAGAAGTAGTCTTCACTTGCCGGCTAGCCGTAGGAAATCATGTGTTAGAAATCTTGGTCTGCTGGGCTCCAAACTCAAAGAAATTGGCGCAGATACTGGAGCTTCGCCCTAAATGTTGGCAACCACTAATACCTTGCCAAGTTTTTAGATGTGGATGTGACATGACCTTGATTTTACACAACCGCACTAGCTTGTTATACTTTACAACCATCAAAATACAGTGTGTTTTTTTATTTTCAGGACCTTTCCCTGACTCAGATTATCAGCAGAACGTCCCATGTGCCCGCTGCTATGCTCCCAGATCAGCAACCATGACGCTCCCTGGTCCCACTTCCTGCCCCTCGAGCTGGACAAGAGACTCAGTTTTTTTCCTTTACTCTTGATGTTAAAATGTTTGCAAGAGAGAAAATTGGCCTTTCTCAAATGCTTTAGCAACAAAAACATTATTGCTAGCTATCATCTACTCACCCTCTTTACTTTATATCAACAGTTTGCAACTAAACTAAAATCAATTAGTTATCTAACATCAAAAATCATCTAATCATCTAATAACTCCATCCAATAGTTACTCCTCTAGGATATCATTACTCTCGAGGTGTTAAATAGAAGCATACTTTAATCTTCCTCAATCAAAGAAATGATAACCATAGTCACAAATTAGCTTAGAGGGTTTCTCATAGGCCCTTTTACAATAAAACATTTTACTCTCTTGATTTATCATGTGAACAAGTTTCAGCATATGAATCCTTATATCAACGAAGACATTTAAAGTAATAGCTGTCGAAAGGCATCAGGAATTAGCCGGTTTGCGAACATAACGTATGGTGCAAGTGGGTATTGTACTTGGTCACAGACTTTTGACAACGTAAACGTAATGAGTTAAAGTCTGATACAAAATATTACCGCCGATTCACTATACTCAAGTATTTCTCTCTGTCTGAAGGTTATCTGATGAGTAACGGAGACAGTATGGGTTATACACCCTCTACATATCTCTGTGTGGATGCCTTTCCTGAATACATACATGGTGAGCTGAATAAACTGAAACAAAATATTTCATTTTTTTACTTTATTGATTCAGGAACGATACCTCAGGCAGAGCTCATTCGTCACAGCAATTAGACGAACGATCAATTTTTGTTTATGTGGACCCAGATGTCCTTCTGAAGGTCATATATCTACAATGGGCTCAATAACCAATAACAGGATTGATGTAGTGCATTGTGGTAACTATATATTCCAAACAGATTTTTCCTTATTGCAGAGAGGAATAAATAATGACGTTTTTGGTTCAGTAAAATAATCTTCCATTACAGAAAAAGTCCAGTTCTATGTGGCCAATAACCAGTTTTATGAAAAATTCATAGTAGAGGGTTTGTTGGTGCACCCCATGTAGCATGCTAAGACATAGTTTAGGTACTTAGTCTGATCCAACAAAGGATTTTGAACGATATTGGTTGTATAAAAATGCTGTATTGTATTTCACAACAATGATGTATCGTATTTAACAACAATGCTGTAATGTATTTAACAACAATGCTGCCATTCATTCAACACCCGTCGCCAACAACGGTTTTTATTGCTCATTTAGAATGCACTTTATTTTGTTACGTCACTCTTCGACAATCACTCATAATTCTTCGAAATTTTGTAACAGGAATGTCAGCCAATCATGATGGAGCTCTCCTGTACTTTGTAAAGGCAGACTGCAGCGGTTCTGGAGATACTGGTCACTGCCCACCTTATGATAAAGATAAACAGCTCACATGTGCTGTATGCTCCAGATAAAACATTTGGTTATGGGTTTGTGATATGTGGCATATACCGTATGTGATATGTCATCTATATGGGATAATTTCTCACTTCAATTAATAAATCTACAACATACATACATCTTGTACCAGAACTGCAATCTTACATATTCTTTGTCCCCAAAAATCTAAACCCATAATACTTTGTTTGTGTTGGTCGGGGGACAAACTGTCACGGTACTGCCAATCAGGAAGTTGTCCCCTCTTAAGAACATGGAAAAAACTCTGCCTGCCTAATATTCCTTTATTTGTTATCCTCCTTCCTCCAAGTTTTTATTAGAAAATACCTAAAGGCCAATGCATGTTTTCTACACTAAGTCTTATTTGACCGCCCTAGTTAACAGGCCCCCTTAAGCGCATGTGGATTGTGGGGGTAGTGACCCTAAACCCTTGCCCGCCGTTGCCGATTGGGGATTTTCATACTGCGTTACTCAGTCTGTTCATAGTGACATCATAATGCAGAGAGTCACCTGCCCTTATGGGAGGGACTCTGACCACCATCAATAATTCATGCCAAGTAGAGCATTGAATTTTTTTACCATGCAAATCCGACATAACTTTATCATGAGTAACTGCCTGATTGTGACATGCATTGGTCTTTGTGTATTATAATATCTAAATAACTGAGGAGTTATCTCTCTTGAGAGATGTAGGATAAAGACTGTTCAATCTGGTTTAGTGGCTGAGAGTTTTTGCCAGTCGGGTTTTGCTGCCACTTGAGTTTTCTTCCCGTGTCAAGTAATGCTATACCTGGTGTCAAGCTACCTATACCAAACATCACACCAGATTCTTGAAATATTACGAGCGTCTCTGAAATGAATAGCCAGGCATGTGCAATTATATCCCAAGACTAAGTGGATGTAGACATTAGAATTTATATTACCAACCAATATAGCTTATATCCGACAACGTAACGTACAATGGATGAGCAATAGATTCATTGTTTACTGAGAAATCTAACTGTGAAAATTCATTATGTTTTATTGTATACAAAAAAAGGCAAGGGATCAAAAACAGTCTACTATTCTGCTATTTATTCGATGGCACCGTGAACAATATAATTCACATAAAAGAAGGTAAGACACACAACGTATTGTTGTGAGTATTAAAAAGTTGTTGAAAACGTATAATTGTATATCTTTTTAGTGCATTATCATATAATTAGTGTTGAACTGAGAGTATGGGCTAGCCTACTCTCTTGTCAGAATGAAAAGAGTAACACAAAATATACCAATATAACATGCGTTTATTACAAACAGGTAACGTTACAATAATCATGATAATATTAATAGTAGATTTTCATAGTAGTTTCGATGAAATGATATGAGGTTAATGAGGTTAAAAGTCATGATAGACAAAATTGCTAGGATAGATAGATACAAATGTTGATACTTCCAAAACTACCATTAACTGTACATGGGATGGGAACAGGGCTACTCATTACCAGAATACTGGGTTACCATGAGTGGTGGGTTCAAGTCACAGAAGGAGAGCATTGTTGTCTGTTTCACAACCCATTGCATTAGTAAGCTCAAAGAAAAATAAATGTAGACAAGTGACCATCACAATCATTACCATATCGTCCAAAAAAAACTCTCTGCACTACAGGTATGGATATCACCCTAATATGATTGTCAAACAAAGATGATTGTTTTCGATTCTTCATATGTGCCTTTTGATTGGACATTGGGACATTGGATGACAATCGCAATTGCTGTCTTACTGTCTCACTTCAGCTTTTTTAGGTGAATCTCTATCAGCTGCAGCAACGTATTCGCTTCCAAATCACCTCTAGAAACTCTTATATGAGCTTTGTTGTCGGTGGGCAGAGCCATGTGTGGGCTGGGGCCAGGATTTGCAGAAGCGCCAATCAAATTGACATTACCTGTACATAACCTGTTCGGCCTTGGGAGGAGCTTGAGCATTATCCCCATCGTAGGGAAACGGCATGACTTTGGAACGGTTTTGTCCTGGAGGTAATCAGAGACAACTGATTTCACAACAGATTCACTTGCCAGAAGGGATGCAGCAAATTCAACTTTTCCAGCTATGTTCTTCCGTCCAGCGAGTTGTTGATACTGCTCAACAAAGTTTTCAAAATCAGATTTGCAGTTTTGATCTTCAACTATTTTAGAGTACAGGGAACTCAATCTCGCACTGTGGGCATGAACTTCAAGTACAGTTAAGTCATTCCTTACATCGACACCCTTGAACTTGAGTTTTAATTGTTTGAAACTTGTTTCAGTAGTACCTTTACAGAACAGAGCAAATCTGGCGACTCTGTTTTCAGCACTCTCCTCCCACTCACTATCCAAAAAGTTAAGAGTATTGAATTGGGCGCTACCTTCAGTTTTGTGAGAAATTGTGGAATATTCCCAGATTGTGAGTGGGTCAAAATATTCTGAACTTCTCAACTCTCCGTCAATGTTTGGAGGTATTTCCTCACTGACGATAATGAGCTCTGTGATGGCTGGTTGGGGTGAAACCCTGAGGGTTCGGGAAGAGGCTTTCACTTTTGTTCTGACTCGGTGTACATTAGCTGTGAAAGAATCACTTTCTCTTATCTCTTCGAGTTGTGCTATCACGCCCCTTGCAGTTGGATTGAAGACAATACTTCCCTCATCGCCACCAAGGAACTAAAAAACAAAGCATAAAAGTTGATATTTAGCTCATTCTGTTGACACATTGACAAAATTAAGCAAATTAGACCCTAAATTTTTGCTCACCCTATGTTCAATCATCCTGTATTTGTATTGGTAGTCAGCATTGACAACTAGTGTCAATTCTCCTGTATCGGAGTCATAATCCACTCGTGGAAGGTTATCAGTCCGGAATTCGAAAACTTGTTCTGAAGATATCAAATTGTCCGGAGTTAAGGAGCCGAAAACTGGGTGGCTTTGCATCTCCTTCTTGTTGAGTCCTTCTGCAGAGGCCAATGATTGTGCATATTGTGAGCATAACAAAGACAACATTTCAGGGCTAGTGATCCAGTGTGTTGAAACAGACCACCCTAGCTCTTGTCCTTTCAGCTCTAAGTGTGACAGTTTTTTTCCTATATCACAGACGATGCCTTTAAAGCAGAATAGTGACGATCTAGCTTCAAAATCCACTTGATTTTTCTGAAGACTGGTTGCTATCAACACTGTGAGAGACTTGGTTGCATCCTTACTTCCATTACTCCGATCAATTACTCGCAAGTGCTTGAAAATTTGAAGTTGTTTCTCTTCGATAGCTTTCTGTCTAAGATAATATGTTTCATCGTCCTGCAAAAGAAGTGTACAATGCCATTGAGCTTGAAAATTTAACCCGTTCAACAGAATAGCTCCAGCTAATTGTATTGACCGATGTGTATAGCCTTGATAGTCATGAAAAAATCAGGATGTGGTGAGAAAATATCTAAGAATTCATCACATTACCATTCTGACAACAGGTAGGTAACCAAAAGTTTCACAATTTCATTTGTATCTCTGTTATAAATTCAAACGAAAATTAACAGGCGGAAGGCGGAAAGCCAATCTGATGCTAGGATGCAAAACCTTTGACATGAAAATGTCTGATTTTATTTACTCATTGCAAATAGATGATCGATTTAAACTAGGTGACACAATTAACATTCTCAAAACATGGTTGGGACACAAATTCAATATAGTAATCCCTTTCAAACTTACGTTTAACTGAAACTTATGAACTCAGTTTTGATTTTGCTAATTCAAGATTATGGATTGATTGATAAGATTGTCTAGATTGTACATGTCTATTTAAGTTGAGTCAGGACTGCCCAGTAAAGGATCAACTGGATTGTAATTACCCTGTTATGCTCATTTTGTTTGTAAAGCTTCGTGGTGACAGGTTTGTGTTTACCGGCTCCGTGTTTCTGTATTGGAGGGCTCAGAGGTTTGAATACCTTGATGTAGAACGAAAGGTCTTCTGGGTGTAGGAATGCATAAGCTTGCTTGCCTTTTGAATCTTGACTTTCAGGCTTTATAAGTACTTTACTAAGCTTGCCATCTACAAAAGGAAAGCTATTCGACACAACGAAGGCTGGAGAGTTTGCTGTCCAGTGATCTTGTTCATCCTGAGGAAGTTGTGAAAGAAACGATTGGCGCCATGCCTCCTCAATCTGTTGGTAGATAGTGTCATTTGAAATAGTTATAGTAGATATCTCCCAACGCCCGATTCTTGTCAGGGGCTTGCTGATACTGCCTGCTATACATTGGTACAGAAAATTTTCGTCTAGATGTTCATTTTTCATTGCCATGTACACAACAGTGACAGCTTGTTGTTGGCCAGGGCGGTGGAAGTTGTTGATTTCCCTGTGAACATCTTCATTGGTCAGGTTTTCAGTTTCCTCGACATTACTGTTGTTTTCTTCTTTTGGCTTTGTCTCATCTAAGAATCTAGCATTCGAGTCGCCTCCATCCGAGTCGCCCCCATCTGAGTCGCCCCCATCTGAGTCACTCCCATTTGAATCATCCCCATCTAACTCATTTCCATCACTGTCATCTGAGTCATGTATGTGAGTGCAGACTTTAGCCTACATAAAACAATGATGATACACACTTTATAATATTAAAAGAGAATAATCCTGCCAGCACGAGTGCTTAAAATCTAGGGCCAGAAAAACGGACAATTAAGCACTGTATATCAACCACTTCATCACTGAGTCAATCATAGGTATTCTTCAAAAAATGATACTCTTTGAATGAGCCTCAGTGGCTTGGTCATGGTCAGAGTGAATGTTGATGTAAATCAAATTGAACTGTGAGGATAACAACTCACCAGAAATGGTGTAAATGCTCCTCTAACACCATCCACTTCTTCAAAGCCAATACAGACTTCTCCATCGTTGTGAGGAAGCATTGCGAATTCAATAAACTTTTCCCGCAAGTTGATTTCTATTCTCACATTGCCGAAAGTGCGTAAATACAGGTAACTATTTTCGTCATACTGTAGTGTTTCTCGATTTTCAAGAAATTTGCAGAGGCTAATGTCTTTGAGGGGAAGAAAAGAAGAAGTTGAGTTGGGCGCTTGTGTCAATATGTTTGATGTGATTTCACAGACATTGGGGATAGATGACATTCGTAACAGACGTCCATGAGTTGTTGTGGGATTTTCCTGCTTTGTATGAAAAGTGGAAATTTTGCAGTGGGTGTTTTCGTTTCTCCACTCATAGTCTCTTACACCTTGAATGTGTCCATCAATGAAGATTGCGATGGGTGACAGAGTCCATTTCCCTTTTACTTCTAAAGCATTTGTGACCACAATACATGTAGTGCAGTGATGTTGAGTGTTTTCTTTGGAAGTTTCTGGCATGGTCAAGTCTCTCACCATACTACGATGCAATCCGTGCAAGTCGATGTTTTCAACTAGAGCAAACTAAGAAGAAACAAATATTTATTAAAATGAGATTGAAATGAAGCCTAATCATTTGTAGGACTGTTAATGGAACCTGCGACTACCGATGATCTTAAAATTATAATATATGATAACCTCCAGTAAGGATGCACCCAAGAAACTATGATTCAAAAATTATTATACTTGACCACAAGCTATGTTGTAGTTAGTTAATAAGGATCAAAAAGCATGCTACTGCTTAACTGAAAGACAGAACTAGCCAGAGAAAGCATCTGGAGAAGTGTTGTCATAAAACAATATAAAGGAAGAATCATCAGGGTTCTTTATCGTCAAATTCTGGTAGACATTCTTGACACATGATCATTGTGATGGCAATGAAATTCATTACAGTCAGTAATAACGGGCAATGATTCAGTCACCTCGTGTGTGTACATGATCATCACCTGTGCCCATATTAATTCACATAACTCAAGTTCATAAATATATTAGGTTTATTCAAAGTTTTCTAAGCATATGAAAATAAGGTAATTTAGGGTGCGCTTTTATCAATATAATAATAATGTCAAGCTATTTTCATATAATTGTTTCAGGGTTTCAGATTACCTTTCTAAATGTAGACATTCTTGACACATGATCATTGTGGTTGCTAAGAATTCAATGACGCCAATAATCAAGGACATATTGGGCTCTTATTTCGTGTGTGCGTGCATGATCATCACCTATATGAAGCGCTGATCCCAATCCATGCAAGACATCACACTAGTAAACTAAGTTGTGTCTTTACCCCATGCTCACACCACAAATGAGCAGAAGGGGACAATTTCTGAAGTTATCCATGAATTTGACCCAAAGAAGCTTGCGATTTTCCCAGAGCTAAAATTTTGCATAAATACAGCAAAACAAGCTGCCTGGCTGTATAACATAATTATATTTTAACATCACTAGTCCACATTGACTATACAATTATGTGACTGAATTTCTGGACTGCTAAACACTTTGCTGAACAAAGCTAAGACAACATTTTGCTACACAACGCAGGCGCCCAAACTAGTGAAACAAACTTGACTTGTACGCTAGATCGCTTACACTCTAGCAAAAAAACCAGATTATATGTGCGAGAAACTAATGTCATGACATTGTACATAATTTTTTATCTTAAATACCGAGATGACATCAATTAGCACTAGGTGCACACCTGGTATTTAATGATGATAAAAGACCAGTCAGTGACAGCATGATGCTATTGTTAGAGTTTGATATGAGGCGCCTCAAATGATTTATTTGCCTTTTAATGCGATCTATTGAGGTAAGTTCTTATTCCATTCAAATCTCGTGATTCATGTCTGTTAATTGAACATGATAAATGATACATGATACAAACCATCGTCGGTTACGGTCTGATCAGGGGTTGTGGAATTCCATGTTTAACACTGACATGTTGACATGTTAAAAAACTGAATAGAAAATCTGAACCAGCTTGTTTGCATCAGTGGCACTGTGTCAATTCCCTTACTCAATCAAATAGCTGCTTTTGATGTAGGTAAAAACTAGCCTAGGTACTAAGAAGTTTGTTGTTGCGATAAGTAGACTACAGCTGCCATACATAACAATGTCCTGAAGCTTCAAATTAAACACTGCATTATTTGCTACTTTATAGACGCAAGTCAGCTGGAAATGTAGCTTGACTAGTTAGCTTTCAAAGAAATGTATCTGTACCGAAGCATAAAAAATTGCCGAAAATCATGCTGATAAAAATAAGATGACACAGGGACTGCATTAGTGAACTAGTGCTGTTCAAATATATAGTTAATCGTGTTAATTCTTGTATACGCCATACCAATCTCAACTCAGCCAAGGAGATCACTTTCAATTGTATCAGATGCCTGAACAGGTTTTGCCAAGGACCGCTATAGCAGTCAGGTTTTAAAAGTCTGAGCAACAAGTCAAATAGTTATATTTCTGGAACAAATTGAAATAGTGATTAGGATTTATTGTAGGTGAAATGATTGAAGGGTCAGTCCTATTAGATAAGTGGATAAATAACCCCAGTAAATCCATTATTGTGAGTTCATAAGGCAAATAAAAATTATAAAAAAATGAAAATTGTGAAAAATAGCAATTAGTTTTTTTCAATTCATTTTAGTAGTGGATCATCGTAGTCAGGGGGAGGCAATTAATCACTATGATTCACTATGATCCCAATTTTCAGACTTTGCAGCAATTTTATTGCAATCAGGTTTACAGGTTGTTTTATTTCATCTGCCCAAATGACTTTTCAGCCCGAGATTTGTAAAACCATACCAAAAATGGCCTAGTAGGACTGTCACTTTAACTCTCTAACTTGATCTCTATTCATTGATATACACACAGAATATATCATTACCATCCCTCTGCCCGCCTACCCATCCTAGTCCACGCCTGCCAATGTTTTGAGATAAAAATATGATTGGATGGACCATTTCAGCTAGAGTTACATGGACTGAATCACAGCAGTCAAGGGTGGACATGAATGGGAGAGACTTTTGGACGAATATTCGAACACCTGTATGGGCAATCAGGGTTGACGAAATAAGATTGGCGAAATGTCTTTGGCCAAAATGTGATTGGCAAAATGAAATTGGCAAAATGTCATTGGCAAATAGTGATTAGCAAAATGAGACAGGCGAAACGTCTTTGGCAAAATGAGATTGGCAAAATGTTTATGGCGAATTGTTTTTGGCAAATAAGCGAAAATAGCATTGGCAAAATTTACATCGGCGAAATGTCGCGGAGCTGTGGAAGATCCTATTTTTATTTAGCAGTGCTGCATTCTGTTAGTACTTGGTCGAGTAGAGTTTGCACATGAGTAGGTACTATGCACATGAGACTGAATGCCAGTGTGTCCTTGACTTGGTTGAGGTGCACAGAGGTCAGTGGCAAACTGCCATCTGAAGTATGGTCCTCATTTTACGTGGTGTCGAGTCCAATGCTGGTTCTGGTCGAATGTAGACAAATGTAGACAAATGTAGAGTGGGTGTTGAGGCACTGTTGCTCTTCAGTAACTTGACTAGCATTAGCTATTCAGAAACCAAGATCTTCCTCATCGTGATAATTTATGAATCCAATGTCTCCTGCTTGGAGTTGCAAAAGTCAACAGGTCGGCTGATATTCTAAGTTGGCTGGTATACAAGGATGTTTGGTGCTTTTGGTGCTCAGATTTGTGCCATACTTCATTGTGCAAGCAAACACCTTGGAGCCTATCCTGGGTATCCCTGAGTGTCCCAATGCGCAATCAATATCTGTTAAGAAACTCTTTCCGAGACACCTTGTTTTAGTTAGATGGTGACGTTGAGAGGCACACCAGTCCAAACTGCCATCGTTGCTGTTACATCTTCTGGAATCAGTTGATCTATGATCCTGGTGGGGAGCCGGTTGAAGAGTTTTCTAGATAGCATGTTGTCACTGGATCCTGAGTCCAAAAGATACCTTACTAGCTTGTCACTATCTACTCTTCCGTGAATGTACAGGCAGTGGCCATGGGTTAGACTCTTGGTCTCTGGTTCTGTTGTTGTAAAAGTGCTGCAAGACTCACGGGTGCGGGCAGATTTTCTGAAACTGGTAGAGTTCAAGTTGAGCCTGCTGATGGGCGAGACGAGAAGAGTTATTCCGCCGGCTGACTAGTTACTGGAAAAGATGACTTGTCAACTGGCTGTTGACAGGGTGCTATTTTGAGTTGAGTTTTATCAAACTCTGCCTTCAATTTTCTTATTCGCTCCGTCGATGTCCTTTGTACCTGCAGTGGTGACATGGTCCTTTCTGAGTTCGAGCAAGGCAGTTTGTACGGGGAGGCAGCGCTTGTATCTGACTCTGAGGCAAAGACTGACTGGAGATGTTGACCAGCTCTTCTACTGCTTTCAGCAGTGTAACCAGTTGGCTATAATTATCTGAGCTGTGGGAGTCCTCTGTAGGGAGGGTGTTGTCCGTTCTGCTGTTGGCTACCATTACCACCTCTTCCTCTGTGTCACAGGTACTGGTGATGGCATTCTTCCGATAGCCTGAATGCCTCTGAGTTTGTACTCGAGTGGAAAGCAGGTGTTGGTGAAACATCGTATGGCGGAGACTGTTCTGAGATTTCTGAATCGCACTCTGTATTTTGAATGCTGTCTTGGTCTGGCTTTATCCACTAGTCTGGTGATCTCTGCTCCGTACTTGCGAAGGCTCTTTTTTGTGGTTGTTCTATGTTTGCGGAACTAATCCTGGGCAAAAATTCTGCGCGTCAGCTATTTTTTAATGCTACCACCAATGTTGTAAATGGCAGGCTTTACGGGGCATGGCTATGAAAATCGGGGAGGAGACATAACGGGGGCTTCATATTACGTTGGAAAGCTTCGAATCAGAGTCACATCCTTTACTTACCTTTGTCCTTGCGCCTTCTTTTTTTGTGGTCTGCTGCTGTTCACCTACAACATAATTGAATGTCGGTAGAATATTGCAGCCTATTTCTGGAAAAAACAGTTAATAACCACTTAAAATAATTATTGAGTTTGACTTCCATGGTTTCTCAAGTCTGGTGCATTGTTTTTACAGGCATGCCTGGAACTGGGTATGACTATTTGTTTGAACTGCGGTACTTTCTGCATTTTTGGCGACGTTTTAGGCAATGTTTTTACCATGGTTGTATCCATACCCGACCCGTATCCAAATCTTTGAAATACTCGACGGCTAAGATATTTTCAGGTCAGAAGGGACATCATAATTCCTTCGCAAAAGTGCCCCTTGCATTTCAAAACCATGGAAAATTGCCCTTTACCTCTAGTCAGAGTTCTATAATTCGAATATGGGTTTATGTCAATGGCTTGTCAAAATTAACCACTTGTAGAAACACAAAGACTGCAGCTGAAATATTATAAGCGCTCCGAGTACCATTATCAAAATGGCTCTGTGTGCGGAGAAGTTTGTTTTTTGGGGAAAAAATTCACTGGTGACACTTACCATCCAATATTCTCGATGCGGACCTGAGTCTGTGCTTCAATGGAGGCTCGTCCACATGATCCTGTCTTACTCTCTTGCGCTATAAATTAAGAAAGATGGAGTGAACAGTTAGTCCAATAAACAAAAAAAACATTAACTGGAAACTTCCATGAATGTACAGGCAGTGGCCATGGGTTAGACTCCTGGTCTCTGGTTCTGCTGTTGTAAAAGTGCTGCAAGTCTCACAGGTGCGGGCAGATTTTCTGAAACTGGTGGTGTTCAAGTTGAGCCTGCTGATGGGCGAGTTGAGAAGAGTTATTCCGCCGGCTGACTAGTTACTGGAAAAGATGACTTGTCAACTGGCTGTTGACAGGGTGCTATTTTGAGTAGAGTTTTATCAAACTCTGCCTTCAATTTTCTTATTCGCTCCGTAGATGTCTTTTGTACCTGCAGTGGTGACATGGTCCTATCTGAGTTCGAGCAAGGCAGTTTGTCCGGGGAGGCTGCGCATGTATCTGAGTCTGAGGCAAAGACTGACTGGAGATGTTGACCAGGTCTTCTACTGCTTTCAGCAGTGTACCCAGTTGGCAAGAATTATCTGAGCTGTGGGAGTCCTCTGTAGGGACGGTGTTGTCCGTTCTTCTGTTGGCTACCGTTACCACCTCTTCCTCTGTGTCACTGGTACTGGTGATGGCATTCTTCCGATAGCCTGAAAGCCTCTGAGTTTGTACTCGAGTGGAAAGCAGGTGTTGGTGAAACATCGTATGGCGGAGACTGTTCTGAAATTTCTGAATCACACTCTGTATTTTGTATGCTCTGTCTTGGTCTGGCTTTATCCAATAGTCTGGTGATCTCTGCTCCGTACTCGTGAAGGCTCTTTATTGTTTTTGTTCTATGTTTGCGGAACTAATCCTGGGCAAAAATTCTGCGCGTCAGCTATTTTTAACTGCTACCACCAATGTTGTAAATGGCAGGATTTACAGGGCATGGCTATGAAAATAGGGGAGGAGACATATCGGGGCATTCATATCACATTGGAAAGCTTCGAATCAGAGTCACATCCTTTACTTACCTTTGTCCTTGCGCCTTCTTCTTTTGGGATCTGCTGCTGTTCACCTACAACATAATTGAATGTCGGTAGAATATTGCAGCCTATTTCTGGAAAAAACAGTTAATAACCACTTAAAATAATTATTGAGTTTGACTTCCATGGTTTCTCAAGTCTGGTGCGTTGATTTTACAGACATGTCTTGAACTGGGTATGACTATTTGTTTGAACTGCGGTACTTTCTGCATCTTTTTGTCGACGTATTTGGCAATGTTTTTACCATGGTTGTATCCATACCCGACCCGTATCCAAATCTTTGAAATACTCGACGGCTAAGATATTTTCAGGTCAGAAGGGACATCATAATTCATTCGCAAAAGTGCCCCTTGCATTTCAAAACCATGGAAAATTGCCCTTTACCTCTAGTCAGAGTTCTATAATTTGAGTATGGGTTTATGGCAATGGCTTGCCAAAATTAACCACTTGTAGAAACACAAAGACTGCAGCTGAAATATTATAAGCGCTCCGAGTACCATTATCAAAATGGCTCTGTGTGCGGAGAAGTTGGTTTTTTTGCAAAACATTCTCTGGTGACACTTACCATCCAATGATCTCAGTGCGGACCTGAGTCTGTGCTTCAATGGAGGCTCGTCCACATGATCCTTTCTTACTCTCTTGCGCTATAAATTAAGAAAGATGGAGTGAACAGTTAGTCCAATAAACAAAAAAAAACATTAACTGGAAACTACCGGACCTTAGAAAGTAACAGAGTAAAACGATTGTTGTTTATGATTAGTATATCTAAATGTACAGCAAATATCTAAAACATCTTAAACCACTGCTGCCACACAGGCAGATGTTTGCTTATTGAATTCTGTACAGCTCAAAGCAAACACATTGAGGCTGCAATCCCAGCATTATCCCAGCATTGTCACATGGGTTAAATAATTTGCACAAACTAATCGTCAAAAACAGGATGAAATTGATTATCTAGCGTACTACATTGTGACCGGCTTACAAGTGGAAAATAATGAAGTCATCACCTAGTGCGTTGATTTCAAACCCTGACTTTGAAGATCAGTTTGTGCAAACTATTTGCCCAGTAGGTGAAAATTCTGAGAATAAAGCCTTGGAGCTATAGAATTCGGTGAGCACAGATTTGCCTGAGTAACAACAGAAGTTCAAAGGGAAGAAAAGAAAGAGTTAAGGTAGCGCTGGTTTCTAATCTTTACTACAGGTGTTAGATATTCAATGATTGGAAAGGAATCTTCATAAATGGCTTTTTCTTGCAGGTGTTACAAAGAAATCTGCAGTTCAATTCAGCACACTCTACAGAAAACCAATGCTGTTTTCATCAGACAAAGAAAAACTTGTTTTATTAGACATACTTTTCTCTCGATGTGAGATGATTTCAGGTAAAGTCTTTGTGAGTGGCTTGGTCCTTCTATAATATAGATGGCATAGTTACAGTATATTATGTGTAAGATTTACTGAATGTTTTCTGAGACATCTATGTACAACACAACAAAGATTTGTTTTTGATGATGCATTTATTGTAATCACACAAACTGACTTGAGTTTAGACTGAATAAGCGGAAGTGGGAGTTATCTGACTTGTGCATCGAGGGAGGATAACTCCTATTCTGGTCTAAATTAGTCAATTAGCTGATTAGTATATATATATAGATTGCGAGGGTTCTGTTGACTGGGATTAATATGTGCTTATGTCATCGCATAGGATTGCTGAGCTTGGTTATTAACCAGCGGATGGTTGTTTCAATACACAACTTGTGTGAGTGTTAACTCTGTAACATACACTGTATGTGACACGCCTAGGTGCATGACTCTACATGATGTTAGGTGTTGTATATTGCACTGTCATGGTTGCCATGGTCCTAATCTGATTAATTGTTATACTCTTCCGCAATTACTTCCATTTTCTGCACATTTAATTACCATCTAAATGCGGAGGTTGGCCATCAAAATAATGATGTATCATCCCACCCGTTTCTATTTTTACGACCTATTAATACAGGTCAGTATAAAGAACAGTGGTTTTTGCGCTGAAGAATGAGTTACAATTGCGAGTTACAATTGTGAGTTACGATCGGAAGTTACGTATGACAGTTACAACTTGGCGTTGCAATTTATCAGTTGCCTGGGGCATTTGCCCCAGGGTGTAGTTCAGTAATCAAATCATCAAACTGCCGAAAAACTGCAATCAGTATTATAAGGTAATCTCATATGAACTCTGCCAGCAGTGAACTGTCGTGATCTTTCTCGATCCGACAACTCAAGTGAAGCTAAACACAACATGTGCACGTCGAGAACTGTCATTCTGACTGGTGCTTTGTTTATAGAAATTGATTCTAGTTAATTCTGCGTAGCTAGCGCATAGGTATAGCGGCCCATAGCACCTAATTAATGCGCATTATTTAACATGCTTACACGCTAAGTTTCTAACTTGCTAACTAGCTAACACGCACTGCGCATTACATAAAATAAAGATTTACTAACATATTTTGGGTCTGTCTTTATGGATGTGCGGGGGGGGGGGGCCTGCGATGTCTTGAGATGGCCTCTGTGATTGGTTATACTTTCGAAATAAGACCAATCGCAGAGGTCATACTAATCTCTGCTCTACTATTCCTCCACAAAAACTGATTTAAGTCAAGCGATGTATTTTGTTGTGCTGTTGCTGATGGATTTTCAGTATTAATGACACCTATATCCTCAAACCACTCATCACTGAATATGGTAAGTCTATAACCGTCTAGTTTGGTACAAAAATAGAGCATGATGGACAAAGTTTGCAGACTATTTCATCAGTTATATGTACTCAAATGATAACCTCTCAAACTCAGTTCAGTATATATATAATATTGATTAGCAACTTGCATAGTAGTAGGCCTACCTCAGATTGATTTTGCACAGTTACTACTACAGATTGTGGTGTCAACTGTGTGTTAATGAAGTATCTACTAAGCTGTACATAGGCCTATGTCACTAGTGTTAGGTTTAGTTCATTGGTGTTATCAGGGAGTGATCACGAAAATTTTACTGGGATATCTTAACTATAGTTTCAGCAGACCAATTTTATGTGCTACTATTTTCATCTGCATTGCAAGCAGTCCCGTTTTTATGATTTGGATATGTTTGCTTTGGTTGGTTAACACTATTTCTCTAGCAGATAATAACCCATAACATAGTTGTGCTTTTGCATGTAATGGACATGTTTTAAGTGGGAATACTAGGTTTTTTTGTCAATGGTTTGCTCTGCTCTAATCAAGGTAGTATAAAGGAAGATATATAACTTGGGTTAGTTGTAGGCCAAGACGCAAGGGTCCCTGTTGTGGTTATATTGGTATGGTTTCGTCTCATGATCAATGTGAGAGAAATTTAGAAATATCTAATCTAATGCAACATATGTTGGATATATACATATATATATATAGATATATATATATACATATATACTTGGAAGACAAGTAAATCCCGGCATGTTGAAAAAGCTAATGTCAACTTAGGGATTGAGTTCGAGTTCTAGAACTTCAGAGAGTGCCTACAATCCCAATCATACTCTTAAAGGCTTAAAAAGAGGTTACAACAAATGAAGTGCAATGCTCATGCAATGATGCCCAGGTCACACCACCTGGTCGCACACAAACTTTCAGCCAAATTATCATTTATAGCGAAATATTTGTTACATACCCCTGGTTTCATGTTTTTTTGTCTTTCTCTCAAGGTAAGTGGAAATTACATCACTGTTTCTCTTCAGGAGCCCATGTATACAGAGTGATCGTCAATGTGATTCACAAACATGAGCCTATTGGGTATTTTTATGGGAGTACCCTCCCTGGGATTGTTAGGATGGGTACCATTATCGTAACCATACTATGCGATTTATAAGCTTCACAATCTTCACATCTAAAATCCCAGTCTTCACACCTTGTATTCAGTATTTAGCCTTGATTTGAGCTTTGGGTCTAAGCCTTTACTCTTAGTAGTACAAAGATTGGTAAACAACTGGTCAAAGTATTGTCATTGTAGAGGCCAGCCCAGTTCGGATACAATTTGTCCTCTGCCCCCAGAGAGTATTATATTTGACCAATAACATTTAATTACTTTTACTAAAACAGTCTTGGACCCTTGACTGAAGACCAGGCTTATGTCAACTTTAATTGAAACAGGGCCCTTATAATAAATTGCCAATATTATCCGGCCGAAGGGAATAGAAGCAGTAAATTGGTAAAAAAATCAGGTATTTCACACCTTGTTTTACCCAACTTTCCGCTTTATACTGTAACATATATTGAAATATATCCTCCAATGAATACTATCATAGATTTGTTGCACACAAACCCCTCGTTGGAAAATCAGTAAATATGACCAGCGGTTTGTTAGGGTCCTGAAAATAACTATTCTGTTCCCAGTGAAATCCTTGGACTAAGAAAATAATTCAATTGTAATATTTTAAAGATGATGGTGATGGAGAGGAGAGTGATGGTACAAATGATAACAATGGTAGACATGATGACAACGGTATACCTTCATCACTACCAACATTAGATCCAAAGACCGCTTTTGGTGAGTTATAATTTAAGATTGATTCATTGGAGTTGCAATGTCACGGAAAAGGGGATGACAACTTCAACCATCTATGAGCAACTATATGTTATTTTTTAAGGTACCTGCAATATCAACTAACATCTGTTACAGTTATTGGCCACCAAGGTTTCAATTTTCAGATGGTTCCTGTCCTGGATCCTTCACGTTTTGCTTTTAACCCATAGTTACATTATAAGCTGCCACTTTTTGTTGTTAATTTTAGAAAGAGTGAAAATGCAACATCAGAATTAGTACCTGACATTTCACCAATCAATAACACAAAATTACTTTGCTTTTAGATGAAGGGCTCATTTTGACCCAAAAAAAAGAGCAAAGAAGTTCTACTCCATAAGCACTGACAAGTACATGTAAGTAAGCCTTTTCTTTGCTTAGTCTCAGTACAGAAATCAAGCTCGTTGCAGCAAAGATACAGTATCCAGTTGATCTTGGGACTTGAGCAGTATTGTTCGAATGAAATGATAAGATTGGAGCAGATAAATAGTCAGGCAATTTTGGACTGAGACTGAGATCAGCATTCGTTTCTAACATTCATTTGGAATGCCTCAGACATATGCATAGGTGGTTCAATATTTCAGTACACTCTTTAAAACATGTTCGTTGCAGTAAGATGAAGATGGATTGAACCTATAGCAGGGCAATTTGAAAAGGAATAAAGACAAGCTTAAGGTTTCAGAAAACTCATCTGAAATCCCCTTTCACATAATTTGGTCAAATATCTAAATAAATTTTAATCCAAAGATTGGCCGAGGTCACTGCAGATTGATCAATTATGTTGCTGGGGATAAATGTGACCAACTTGATCAGAAAAGATACGGTTATTTCCGAAATATAATAGCTCAGTCATGTTTGCCATTAAAACTTTGGAGTTTGGACCCACTCGCTACCTTTGTTATGAAACTAGTTTTGAGCTTGAAGAGACTTATTGGTCACATTCTCAGCCTAACAGTGGTATACTGAAACCACACAACCCTATTTGTAATAAAATGCGTAGATTTCTTATTATTTGCCCCCCTCTGTAAAAGCGCTGGACAACTCCTGATTGAACTGTATTGAACCTTGATCCGGAATTTATAGCTTTTATCAGAGTTTGATATGTCCATTAAATCATCAGATTTATTTCAGATAGATATTTTAAAATTATGAAATACATGAGATCATATCCCAGTTCCTTCTAAGACTTTGAAGAGATAGGTGATATACCAGCTCACAACCCGTTATTCAATCTGAAGTATGTACCTGTATACGAATTTTTATTCAAAGTTTGAGAATCACAGGAAGAAAATTATATTGCAATGGCCATAAAGACATATTTGTGTTGTATCTTCATACTAATTTTTATTGCAGATATATTCACAATTGTGTGTGGAGTTCGGATAAATTTCAAATCAGAGGATTGAAAGTGAGTTATTTGTATGTTGATAAATATATTAATACTACCTGATTGGCGGCGACCATTTGAATTTACATTGCTCAGTTTTTTTTTATCTGTTTGTCAAGGAGAAGAGTTTGAGAAAACTTGGTTTAGATAAATAGAAATTACAGAAACTTAGTTGAGCTAGTCTAAGGCCAATCTCTTGCTTTATTAGGCTGTAACATACTGCCAACACCAACACATTCAGGCACAGTAATTCATCAATCAGACAAAAGTCTTCCTTCACATACAGGACAAAGTACCCCATTATGTTCTTTACAAAAAAAAGTTATGTTATGTCATGTTATGCTATGTTTTACCCCAATTTTTTTTGCCTGCATGCACTGCCTTTGCTGCCTGCTAGTAATTGATATGTCTATCTTTCAAAGGTACTGTGAGGGCACTGGGCTACAATGATACTGTAGTGATCGTGTGCTGTATCCCTGCTGTATCAGTGTAGTTGGACCAAATGCATTGTAGGAAACCAACTGTATTAAGAATGTGTTGTCATTCTCCTTTTAAGAAAGTCATAGAGCTTACTCTGAATGGTGAGAGCGATGACTCCTGAAGCAAAGCTATCAAACCAATTTCATTTTTCTCCTCCTCCATTTTTTACTTTTGATAAACAAAATTTTTCATTTCATCATAAATGTATATATTAATCATTAAACAGGAATTTTGCAATGAATAGAACAACCTGGAAAATCACCACACTCTTTCCTAATAAAATGACAATAAGTTTAATTTGAAAGCTGACATGCTGCAGCAATGGCTGTTGTCTTACTGTCATGGCCGTACTGTGCAAGTCGCCTAGTCATTTAAATCAAGAAATTTTAATGGGACTCGGAGATGACGAACTGGATTGTCATTATGGTGTTATATAAATAGCAGCACCACGCATCAGGCAAACCATTGCTTTTTGTGGAATTTGGCGATGACAAATTGGATTGTCATCACGGTATTATCTAGACAGTTTCTGCAAATATCCGGTTAAACGCGCTCAGGGAACGCCACAATATGGGGTTTCAATGATAAATACTTTTATCGTGAATCGGATATGAGGACATTTTGAAAAGACATCGTTCACAACTATTATCATGGCAATAAAATTGTGTCTACACATTTACTATTTCAATATCGTTGCATGGCGCCATCAGATTTCCACAACATTTTGTGTTTGCTGCGGGGATGGTATGGAATATCTATAAAAGATTATATACATCGTAAACGGAAGCAAGTTAGATTCCCAAAACAAAGTAAGAAAAGATCAAAACAAGACACATCTAATATGAGGTTTGGAGTTGGACTGAATTAGCCATTATGTTATCAAGAAAATAATATCACATCACCATCAGTTGCTCAAAACCTACAGGTATGACAACTAAGGATAGTTGTCTACTCTTTGAAAGAATAGGGTGATCCACTTGTGGTCAAAGGTGAAAGTGACATGAATAAGGTGAGAATCCAAAATACTTGCGCATTGTTGGAACTGCGCATTGTTAGAACTGCGCATTGTTTGAACTGCGCATTGTTAGAACTGCGCATTGTTAGAACTGTGCATTGTTAGAACTGCGCATTGTTAGAACTGCGCATTGTTAGAACTGTGCATTGTTTGAACTGCGCATTGTTGGAACTGCGCATTGTTAGAACTGCGCATTGTTAGAACTGCGCATTGTTAGAACTGCGCATTGTTAGAACTGTGCATTGTTAGAACTGCGCATTGTTAGAACTGCGCATTGTTAGAACTGTGCATTGTTAGAACTGCGCATTGTTAGAACTGCGCATTGTTAGAACTGTGCATTGTTAGAACTGCGCATTGTTAGAACTGCGCATTGTTAGAACCGTGCATTGTTAGAACTGCATTGCGCGCACCCCGAGCGGGGCGCGAGCGTCAAAGCACATCAAAAGCAGAACAGGCATATGTATATACAGTGTATGATGAAGCATGTAATGTATGTGTGGCAAGCGACGAGTCAATCAAGCAATATGAACGGTTTGTTAGTAATATGCATAACAAACTTAATACCCTAGTACTGACCTTAATAATTTGCGGAGGGCACAACTCCAACCTTTTTTCGTATTGAGAATAAGAACTGATGAAAAAGTGCTGTGCACGGGCTTTTATGCCCTGAATGGTAACATATAGGCTACATAGAAAATAGAGTAAATGGCCAATGAACATGGGCGAAAATCCTCATGACTCTGAGTAACCCTCCACGTAATAAAAAGGTGGGTGGGCTTTAGCGTATTACTACGTAATGAAAACAGTAACACATTAATGGCTTGATGAAATCTATGATGCTTGTATAATAAAAGCTTGATTAGGGAGGGAGGCGTTTATGACACATTTACAGATTAATTAGTACAACCCTTCTCTTTGGCAGATAGACACCGTATTACATGTGCAATGGTTGAGGGGACCTTATCTTCAAACCTAGTTGTAAATTTAATCAGAAAACTTATGAGGCACAGCGATATCACATTGAAATGCAAAGGTGGTTACCAATTTAAACATCATCAATGGTCAGTTTCATACATGGCTGTTTCATTTCTATTCAAGCTCCTTAATCCTTCCCATATCAATATCACTCTAGTAAATCACCTTCAGGTGAGATTGTTGTAAGGTACTATCACCAATATAAACTGCTAATGTAATGTAGTTTGTGTAAATTTTACCTTTGAAAGTGACCACAGGTGTAGCAAGGAACTTGAGCTTTGGTGGAGACATTTCTGTCACGAAGATATTCAGTTTTCAGTCTCATATATCAGCTAAATCCTTCATTTCAATCATCATGGGTGACCTTAAACCAAAATATGAAAGAATAAGAGATAAGAAATAAGTCAAACTTTCGAATTTGTCAACACTGCAGATTCGAAAGCTGCATTTTTTGTTCAGTTTTAAATTGTCAGTACTTTCTTTTGTTGTTGATTTGTTGGGAAATTTGTCAAAATTAGTAAGATAACTAACCAAGTCACCTCAGATATTGATTCAATAGTAGATTTGTAGGCCTAGGTGGTAAAACCTCTAAAAAAGATCATAGTCATCGGAACATAGTGACTTAAATTGCTTTTTAGAAAACTCAAAAATAAAACAGCGCCGGTTTTTGAGGGATATTTTCAAAATCGATTTCGTACCCCAGCACTTTAGTATTGATGACTTAAGATTTTGAAAACTCAAAAATCTGTTTACGGACATTTTTGCCTTTGGCTGCTTTTCTCCGGAGGGCCATTTTGAGACTTAACCATCTGCATCGGTTTATTGCGCCATGCTCGTTTAAACCTATGATTTGTCTCGTTTTTTATGGGATATAGATATGCTCGTTTGGTAAACTTTCAACCTTAGTCACATGGGAATGGCATATGAAATTACTCTAGGTAGGAATTGTACGAAGCACTAGCAAGGCTCATACATTATTCAGATTTTTTAAAGGAGGCATAATTGCATATCCAAGTACCACGTGAAGTACCGTTCAGTACATTTTTGAATGTTTTTTTTACATTCTTTGGTTGTTACTATAGGCAGCACTAGAGTGCTAGAAAAATGGCAGATGGTCATACCGGGGGGGGGGGGGTGTGCATCGCCCATGTCACGCTGACTCCCGCCCTTGCAACACCAACGTCCAACACCTCTATTTATATCCCCATTGCTTTGCATGCTAACTATGTTAACTTGTCACCTCAATAGGCCTGCTTCAGGTTCTTCCAATTCTTTAACCAGACCACTCAAAATGATGATGTGCTGCTGTTCTTGTGACTATGGGTTGAAAACTGATTGTCAGAATATTTCTGTGGCCCCATATATAAGGCCCTTGCATTTTTCACACATTTCCGGTCTAATTTACATTAACCCACCCATATGCATTGATCGTCCTAATATGATTTTGCAAAAAGAATTTCAAACTTTAAAACAATAAATTTCCATTGCAAATACACCTTAGAATATTTACAGGGTTCACTATCACTGACAGCAGTGCTTTTGAATTGCCTTCAGCCTCATTTGTCATCAGTCATACTAATCAATTTATTTGAGGAGGTAATGTGTTATATCTGAAATAAAATATTATTCAAAAATTATTCTGTTGGATTGATATCATAAAACTATTCGAAAAGAACTATTGCACAAAAGAAAATATAGTTTGATAATAGTTTAAGTAAAAAATAATAAAGAAATTGAAAATTTTGCAAATATATTTTGCTGACAATATTACACTGTTGAGAGACATCCTCGCTTACAATGTAAAAGTTAACAACAAGAGGAAAGCTTGAGTCTTGATGGGCATCGCCTGTGTGAAAGTGAGCCAGCACTCTCATGATTTTGAAAGAGGACAAGTCAGGACTGACCAGGGCGATTCATAGCAAGTGAGTGGGCTGGAAAATGCGAGGGTGGGCCATGTTTGAATGGAACATCGCACATGCACCGCACAGCAGTTAAACCTTGGGCGAGGTATGGGCGATCAGGTGCGATGTGTTGTGCGTGGTATAGGCCGTGTACGGGCCATGCAAGGGCTGGAGTGGGCGTGACATGGGCGATGCACACCCCCCGAAATGACCACTTACCGACAAAATAAACCCATTTCGATAGTTTATTTGAAAAGAAGTGGTCTGAGCCAGTCAGATAGATCCATACAAAATTGATTGGAATGAACTCTAGTACCTTTCTTTGTGCGTACATACAATAATTTGATATGTAATTGGATTCCGATTGGATAATATACCAATTAAACCTCAATCACAGAACAGATTTATTGGCTGCTTCAGAACAAAGAGTAGGAATTTTGTGACTTGAACTGTGTAATATTAGTAAGGATACGTGCATCAGG
Source organism: Membranipora membranacea (assembly GCA_914767715.1). Lineage (NCBI taxonomy): Eukaryota > Metazoa > Bryozoa > Gymnolaemata > Cheilostomatida > Membraniporidae > Membranipora > Membranipora membranacea. Next base: position 5,698,581 of record OU612071.1, on the reverse strand, counting down.
GGCATATATCAGACGAACTGGTAGGGGAGGCAGGATTTCTGGACGGGGTTTCCACTGAGAGAGAGTACAAAGCTTGAGTTTGTATAGAAATATTATAAGGTATATAAATAGTAATAAATGAAGGGTTTTAAGCTGATTCTGATATGGTTTTCTCAATTAATGTGTTTTTAGGCGACTTTATTCAGCTTTTTCATGGGAGGCAGTGCCTCCTTCCCACCACTAGAACTATCATGTGTTTTGCATGATGGTGACATTTTAAATTTGAGCGGTGATGATCACTATAAGTGAAGGGTAATCAATTCTGTTTGTTGAGATTTAATTTTGCAAGAAAGGACATTCTGTTTGTCTACTTGATATTTTTGAAGTAAGGCGACATATTGTTTAGAGTAGGACCCACAAATGCCAATTCGGAAAAAACAATGGCCCTCTCACAGTAGTGATCCCTACATGGGATACCCGCAATTGGCCAGGTAAGGCCAGTGACCTTCGATTCCGTGACAAAATGCCTGGGTCAAAATGCCATTGGGACAAAATGCCAGTGACACAATGCCATGGCCATAATGACATGGCTATAATGCCATAGGCGATAACACCACTGCACACTATACCAATGCCAAAATACCAGTTGTACAAAAGGCCAGTTGTACAAAACGCCTGTTGTGTCAAAATACCAGTGGATATAATGCCGCATCTGACATAATACCATTCGGAACAACACACTATATCCCAAAATACCATTGCCATAATGCCAAAATTTGTAACCAAAGGAGATCAAGCCACGCTGTATTTTCTCGGTTAGTTATTTTACAGCCGCAATTTGCTCGGTCAGATTGGCAGGTGGTTGAGCTGGTTAGAGCCATCTCATTCACTGTTCAAGTATGATATCGAAGTTTCAACATTTGATTTTTGTTGATCTCTTGGGTTTGTTGGGCCCAATGTGTACTGAAGGCTAGTGTATGTTAAAGAAATTGCAGCCAATATTGCCCCGCCACCTCTGTGGGATATGGCACATTAATTGACTCTTTAAACTTGACCAACTTTATGTCTTGGGGTTTGAAGGAGTTAGAGACAACTCCTTGGCTTGACTAAAGTTAAAATTTGCACCTAGACAGCTGCTAGATTTTTCGTGACCATTGTTACCAGAGCATAATTTAGTGTCCTGTACGCCGACCTGCGTGTTTCAACACTGATGGGTTATATTGTGGCATACACATCGGTATAAGAGAATTTTGCTCTACACTACAATATTCACACATTTTGTTATAAAATTATTACTAAGTTTAATTTACACAAGTTTTGTTAGATTTCAGTCCCATGCATAACAAAATAATTTCACTTTTGCCAATAATTCCAAATTTTGTGGCAAAATTTCTGTAAAACAAGTTCTTTCTTGTGTATTACAGCTTAGATGCTTGCGCTATATGAATGATTATTGTCAGATTTTTCATTATGAACAGATTTTGTGTCCTGCGCACATCACCCAGTCCGCTACAGGTGGTTGTACATATAAAATTCTACATATTCTCATTAAATGGAAGCAAAAGAATCAATTTCTTTGCATGTCTATTCGAGAAAAAGAAAAATTGTGTCTAGTAACACCACATTTTAAATGAAACAGCTCTGCAAATTGGCTTTTATACCTTCGCCTATAAAAAAAAAAGTATGTTGTATGTGTATATGGTCGGAAGAGATCTAAAAAACTTATCTGTATCCTCATATCATATACTAAATTCACAACATGAGATTCAACCTTGAACATCCTGTTTGTCACAAACCTCTACAAAATGCATGAGTAAAGACTTGGCTTTCGAAAAAAAGTTAGTAATAATTCATAGGTATTTGTCATTTATTATTCTAGAGAATAGTTTGGAAATATTTGTTACAAGTCACTACCTTTCAGTTTGTGAACCCCATCAAACCCCAGATATCATCGAAATTGAACGAAGGAACTTTATGACCTGCACGGTGAAGGGGACGGCTCTAAGCAGCTGAGCCATTTCTTACTCTAACCAATTGCTCTAACAGAGCAACTCGCAACTGTAATACAACAAACAGACAAAGAAATACAGCGTGACTTGAACTCTTTTGGTTACATATTTTGGCATTATGGCAATGGCATTTTGGGATATGCTATTTTGTCCTAAATGGTCTTATGTCCAATTGTCTGGATTGGTGAGTCTGGGCAGGATGTGTGCACTGTGCTCGCTGTCTAGCGAGCGCCCTCGGGCTCGCTGTCTACCAGGCGCCCTCGGGCTCTTCGGCGGCTTTTCTTTGGGATTTAGCTCTGGTTTTGCCCACTCTCCCCTTGAACTCACTTGTTGTTGGCAACATCAATATTGATTTAAATCCAGAAAATTATCTGGACTCAGCTTCAGAAGACTATAGCGAGATGATTCAACGCCAATGTTTTTATAATCTTATTCAATCCCTAACAAGAATTGGCGAAACCAAAATAAGTATTTTAGATCACATTATTGTTAAAAATACAAATTGGCACATAAAGTCTTGCACTCTAGATTTTGACATTTCAGATCATAAGCCGGTGCCTTGTGTGAATCCTTTGTTTACAAAAAGCACAGTCATAATTTTAACAAAAATCCCTCACCAATGAACATAGCTAAAACAAATTAAGTCGTCTTGCTTTTATTGCCAGCAATCAACACTCACCAACATCCATCCAATGTTGAAACAATCTTTGTGTTGTCTAAGTATTAGTCTCAATAATAGTCTCAAATAAATGTATATATTCAAATTAATTGCTAGAATTTCAGGAAGGTATTTAATGAATCACTATTTTAATAAATCACTAATCATCTGCTAAGCGTTTGTGTGATGTTTTTCTTGCAGTATCAATACTCAACCACTGATTTTCATGGCTAAGTGTGAGAGATGATTTTATTTAAGACTTCAAAATTAATTTTTTTGTTTCATGTTTACAAGTTGCTTGGAAGCCATTGAAGCAAGTGCTTGCATGTGGGAACTATCAAACAGTTAATGATGAATTTCTCTTCTTTGTAGCCTTCAAAAGTAATAAACCTGTGTGGCATGTAGCTGGACCTCCACGCCAGCATGAACAGATACTACTTATTTATTGGATTTATATATCTATGCATCTCAACTCATCAAATTATAGCTCAAAGTAAGTTTAGTTAGTACAAGGAGTTAACTTAAAGTCTTTAACTCCTTGGTTAGTATGACTCCTTGGTATGACAAAGATTGGAATCGTATATTCAGCCAGGATCAGTGATCACTTTGCATTGGTTATCATTCTGGCTCTATTGGATTATATTGATGGGTAAACAAGAGAAAATAGTCTCCAGCAGATCCACCACAATTGCGAGGTAAATGCTGTCTCTGCCTTTGTAAGTAAGTATTATTTAAAACTTCAGTTCAACATTTTGAAACTTACCTGTATTTCAAGAAAATAAAAATTATACAGTAGTGCCATTGGAAGGCAAATTGTGTACTTTATGATCCAGTGTCCACAAAAGATAATATCTGCTGATTGATTTTACAAACATCAGGCTGTTAAAAGCTGGGGATGGGGTTGTAGTTCATTATCTATGCATTGAGATCAATTTTTGAGGAAAAAAATATTTTTCCGCATTTTCCAAAAGAAAAAATTTTTTCAATTGATTTCTACCAAAAACACTCATATGATAAAGTGGTGATGTCTCAATATCTTTCCAGTAGTTTTTTTTAGCATCATCATGAAATTCAAGGTGAAAAATGATTTTCCGCATTTTCGAAAACGCGGAAAACGATTTTCCGCGTTTTCCAAAAAAGAAAAACCTGAAATTCAGGCTGTAAAAGATGGGGATGATATCTCAATGGGTTACAGTTCATTGTCTATGCATTGAGATCAATTTTTGAGGAAAAAAATATTTTCCGCATTTTCCAAAAAAAAAATGTTTTTCACTTGATTTTTACCAAAAACACTCATATGATACAGTGGTGATGTCTCAATGTCTTTCCAGTAGTTTTTTTTAGCGTCATCATGAAATTCAAGGTGAAAAACGATTTTCCGCATTTTCGAAAACGCGGAAAACGATTTTCCGCGTTTTCCAAAAATAAAAAAACCTGAAATTTAGGCCTTTAAAAGATGGGGATGAATGATATCTTAATGGGTTACAGTTCATTTTCTTTGCTTTGAGATCAATTTTTGAGGAAAAAAATATTTTCCGCATTTTCCAAAAAAATTATTTTTATCACTTGATTTTTACCAAAAACACTCATATGATACAGTGGTGATGTCTCAATGTCTTTCCAGTAGGTATTTTAGCATCATCATGAAATTCAAGTTGAAAAACGATTTTCCGCGTTTTCCAAAAAAGAAAAAACCTGAAATTTAGGCCTTTAAAAGATGGGGATGATATCTTAATGGGTTACAGTTCATTTTCTATGCTTGGAGATCAATTTTTGAGGAAAAAAATATTTTCCGCTTTTTCCAAAAAAAAAAAATTGATTTCTACCAAAAACACTCATATGATACAGTAGTGATGTCTCAAGGTCTCTCCAGTAGTTTTTTTTAGCATCATCATGAAATTCAAGGTGAAAAACGATTTTCCGCATTTTTGAAAACGCGGAAAACGATTTTCCGCGTTTTCTAAAAAGGAAAAAACCTGAAATTCAGGCCTTTAGAAGATGGGGATGATATCTTAATGCGTTACAGTTCATTTTCTATGCTTTGAGATCAATTTTTGCGGAAAAATATATTTTCAGCATTTTCCAAAAAAATTATTTTTATCACTTGATTTTTACCAAAAACACTCATATGATACAGTGGTGATGTCTCAATGTCTTTCCAGTAGTTTCTTTTATCATCATCAACAAATTCAAGGTGACAAACGATTTTCCGCATTTTCGAAAACGAGGAAAACGATTTTCCGCGTTTTCTAAAAATGAAAAAACCTGAAATTCAGGCCTTTAGCAGATGGGGATGATATCTTTATGCGTTACAGTTCATTTTCTATGCTTTGAGATCAATTTTTGCGGAAAAATATATTTTCCGCATTTTCCAAAAGAAATTATTTTTATCACTTGATTTTACCAAAAAACGATTTTCCGCGTTTTCCGCGATGAAACTGATTTTCCGCCTTTCCGCGTTTTCCAGAACCCGTAAATATAGCAATTCAAATCGTTATACAGTTTTTCAACTTCTACACCCAAACAACTGAAGGGCTGTATATAGAATCGACTTATCTAACTATTGTTTTATCCATCAGTATATGCTGTAGCCATTTGAACACCAGTAGAAGCCGATCAGAGTAATATCACATACTACGCTCATGGCTTTTCACCACCCAGCTTGACAACGTTGCTCCTATGGACAAGCAATTTCCTTGTTTCCGATGATTTCTTGATTCAGCGCGGGAATGGATCATAGTCAGAAAGTTATCATGTAAAGATTGGCAGCTAATGCAGCAGTCACAGGCCACATGGCCAGTTTAACAAAAGACCAACGAATCGACATTATTGTGGTTCCTGGACAACAGTGTCATAAGTACAACAGTAAAGTAAAAACCAACACAGAACACTTACAGAGGAACAGGTTGATTGTAAAAACAGTTTTGCGGCCTAAACGATCAACGGCGAAGCTATCTGATTTCTACACACCGAAGTCAAGAACAAATACACGATGCCAGACAATACTGTGTAACACAAGTTACATAGAGTCAATCAGTATTGATTTTATATATTTATATATGTATCTTATGTTTTGCTTTTACCTTATTCAAGGGGTATTTTTGTTTAGCAATGCTATGCACCAGTAAAAAGTTTTTTTTTAAATGTAAATTTCTCTGGAGAGAGGGTTTTAAAATTAAAAAAATAAAACAAACCACACAAAAATTAAAATGTATTTGAATACATGCATCACTTCTATAAAATGATTTTATATTCATTTAGAAGTCGTGCGCCTCAATCAATTACTTTGTGGAAGCAGGTTATTTTGTACATATTACAATATACACAGTGATAAGTGTGGAGTGCATCCCTCTATAGTCTATTACACTATTACACACAGTGAAACATCTAATAATTATTGAAAACATATTGATTAACTTAATAAATAAGTGGCTTCCTTTGAAAAGTAGCTTGGAACAATACCCTGCGGATTTTGAATTTGAAAACTGCTTTACAACCTGCAGCATCTTGTTATCAACTAGATGCTAATTCTTCTTCAAAAATTTAGTATGAAACTGTTCAGGACAAGCTGCTAAATCATATATAATTTTCAACCTCAAAATAGATCGATTGACGACAAAAATCCTGGATTTCGGACAGTAAATCAATGACAGCATCATTGCTTCTTCACCTTCCAAAGTCGCGACCTTGCCCACAATTAAATGCATCAGTGCCACGGTGCCAATGCTCCATATAATGTCCTGCCTAGGTCTATTATTAAGTCCACGGAGTTACCTAATCATGCAAGAATAGATCAACTTTCATCATTGGACCGACGATTTTGGTATCTTAGTTTTTTCTGACATTTTTTTATAATTGACTGCTCAAATTAAGCCGAATGATATACAAGCAGGTGAAATATAAGAAGCATAAATTATTTGTCACAATCATGTCAAAATGAGTTATACGATCAATATTTAGAATGAAACAAAACCGACTAGCTGCAAGTATTGCCCAAGTACTGAATTTGTCACTTGGCACCCTCTAGGTGGTTTGCTGCCAAATAATGAGAAACAAATCTATCAAACTGATATCCCACCCTCCCACTATGATATCCTGCTGATCTCCTACTTGGTCACATATTTCAGGTGTTTTATTGCATTTTTATTGAAGATAAATCTCCGAGAGAATTATTGACATTCCTCTTGACTTATAACTCTTAATTGGAGCCTCTGATAAACAAAATATTGATTGCTGATAAACGCTGTAATAAGACACTAGAGGGCATCATTTAATAACTACTATTTTATAATTACTCTGTTGAGTTTTATAATCCACTTAGTCAATTATATCTCTTGTAAGAGGATCGAGCATCATCATTGGGCAATAAATTGATAATAAATTGGACAAAAAAGTGATAAAAAAAAAAATTGGGCAAATCAAGTTTGAGGTTATGTCAATGACATATCCAAATATTAACATATCATATAAAATATTTGTGGATGTGATGAGCAGAACAAAACTTGATTTGATGTCGGCGTGTCATTTTAGTGTAGATATCTTTGTCCATATTTGTGAATGTGATTAGCCGTACGAAAACTGCTGTTTTTTTGAGTAGACAGTTTAATTTTGGAGTTGAACTCTCTCCATTTTGGTGCTCTCAAAAATATGCAGGATAGAATGGAGCGGAAATGGGTTTATCTCGAATTATTGATTATTGATTATAACTTATAGGATAAGCTTAAATTTGAGCTCAAGAAACTGTTTAAAATAAGCCTAAAGATTTTTATTACGATATATTGCAGATATATTAATGTAAAACTTACCACGTTCACATGCGAGAGGAATCTCACTTGTACTCTTCTTTAACCTGGTAAATACAAGACAAACAAAAGTCACTGTAATGCTGAAATATGCCAAACTAGGAGGTGAGACTTGAACAGCATAGATCATAGTCTGATCAAACAGAAAGGTTAAGCCCACGGGCTCGCTGTCTACCGGGCGCCTTCGGGCTCGCTGTCTACCAGGCGCCCTCGGGCTCTTCGGCGGCTTTTCTTGGGGATTTAGTTCTGGTTTTGCCCACTCTCCCCTTGAACTCATATGTTGTTGGCGACATCAATATTGATTTAAATCCAGAAAATTATTTGGTCTAAGCTTCAGAAAACTATAGCGAGATGATTCAAAGCCAATGTTTTTATAATCTTATTCAATCCCCAACAAGAATTGGCAAAACCAAAATAAGTATTTAAGATCACATTATTGTTAAAAATTCAAATCGGCACATAAAGTCGTGCCCTCTAGATTTTGACATTTCAGATCATAAGCCGGTGCCTTGTGTGCATCCTTTGTTTACAAAAAGTACAGCCATAATTTTAACAAAAATCCCTCACCAATGAACATAGCTAAAACAAATTATGTGTTTTTACAAGAAATTATACAGCGACAAAATTGGTCCCCCACACTGTTATCTTAAAGGTCTGAAAAGCAATTATTCTTAGGTATTTGAACATGACAGCACAGAGTAAGGATAAGCAGAGGGGACACTTCAATGATCGTTATAGTGCCTGCGGTTTTTGATTCACTGGGGGAAAATTGTGCACAGCTGGATGCCAAAAACTCATTATCTCTATATGTTATAATGGCATTTTTCTTGCAGACATCCCTACCTTTGATGGGCCATAATTCATTCTGTATTTATCCTAAAGACTGATTTCCAACTTTGCTGGAATGTCCAAGCTTCAAGCTATACACCATATTATTGTCATCCTTTGCTAGGATTCATAGGCTAAGAGTAATCCAGGTTTTTAAAATGAGTTTTGTCATATAGATTTACTGTGACAATTGATAGACAGCTGGTCATCAAAATTAGGAAATGTCCGTGCATTGACCTAAGCCCTATGTAAATCTATATGATAAAACTCATTTTAAAAACCTGGATTACTCATAGCCTATGTATCCTAGCAAAAAATGACAATAATATGGTGTATAGCTCGAAGATTGGACATTTCAGAAAAGTTAGAAATCAGTCTTTAGGATAAATACAGAATGAATTATGACCTATCAAACGTGGCTATGTCTGCATGACAAAACTCCGCTGTAACTTATATATATTCTGAAATTGGCAGGTGGCCAGATTGATGAATTTCCCCCAGTGGATATAAACCGCAGGCACTATAACGATCATTGAAGTGTCCCCTCTGCTTATCCTTACTCTGTGATACAATACAATTTATATCCTAATGATAGAGGCTGGTGAACTGAGGTTAATTGTTCAGCTCTAAATTTAATCTGTTCTCATATGTTGGTTTTCCTGGTCAAACAGCTCCAAATTACGTGATACTGAATTTAAATCCGTAAAAGTCATGGTTTTTTAGTATCTCCATACTGAAATCAACTGGATAGTCTTCTTGTGCTGCTGATTTCACAGAATTGAAATTTACTCGACTTCTCTGGCGTAGACTATCAGATCAGACCGCTGCATTTTTTATCTCAATTTTTAATTAATTATTTTACTAGAAGTTTTCAAGCAGAAACCTCATACCAAAGAATTAGCTTGTTGCATATTAGTTTCATGCGGGTAGCCATCACTTATTTCACTTAGCTAAGCGATTTAGGTTTGTTGGTTACTCTCATGGAATGTGGAATGTCTCACCAATTGTATGGGGCTAAGCAACTACCGTTGCTCATGACCCTCTGTTGTCGGCGGACTAGCTCAGTATTGATGGATTGTGTGAATTATTTTTGATTTTGATTTTTGGGTTCTCTCATGCTGCGGAATGTCTCAGCAACTGTATGACACCAAGTAACTTTTACCCTTGACCCTGTTGTCGGCGAACAAGCTCAGTATTGATTGATTGTGCAAGTTGTTTTTACTTTCCATTTTAATTGGGGGTTCTCTCATGCTGTGGAATGTCTCGGCAACGGTATGAGTGACATGTTAGCAGCAAGTCCGTAAACCAGAATTTCACTCTTTCTTTTGCAGATTATTCTCTACTGGTGAGCTACATGTTGCTGCCTGTATATTTTCAAAGGTCATCAGAAACAAGATAAATGTTATGGAAGAGAAGCAGGTTAGAGTTCCCCCTGTGAGAATTTTTTTGCTGCAGTACTCATTGTGTAGCGGACAATTATTAACAGGTATCATCATTTATTAAATTTACTGAGAAGCACCAATCCTATTTTATAACTATCTTGATCATAATCCTAACAAAAACATGTTTGTACCATTTTAATCATCATGTACCATTTTAATCATCATTATGTCAACAAAACTAAAATTTAGCAAGCTGTTACCACAATAATGATTCAGTGCACTGGCCAAACTAACAATAAAATGGTCTTGAAAGCGCTGTATTAAGCCGGATATTTGCGGCGGAATCATTTTCGGGTCTTGCACCTAGGGATTGGTCCTAAACTAGCGATGTCATCCTATTGACTGAGTTGGGACAAGGTAAACAAGGGATACATTTGAAAGGAACACTGGTAATCCTGGTCAGTAGATTTATCGCAGCCATCAGAGTAGGATGAGCTTGCATAATTCGTCGTAAAATACAATATAATACACATAATTCGTACTTTAATAAATTATCTGCACAGTAAGCAGATTTTTTATGCAACAGAAACAAACAAGCTACTATTAGAGAGCAAAAGGTTCGTTTTTTTTATCATTTATTTTATACCTTGTTGACTCACAGTTGATGATCAATTGTGCACATGTCAAACAAATATTTCTGGCTTAATCAGTTACAGTTATCAAATTGTATCAAATTAACTTCTTGTGTGTATTCAATTATCATTTATCATGTGATTTATTTCATATTACTCTTTTAGATTTCACTGTGTGTTAATCGATAGTAACCAGTGGAAGTTGGACACAAATAAACTTAAAATATAACCCCAAAATAACTTCTATCGATCCATCAATCAGTAAAATTCAACCTCCAACAGTAGCCTCAGGTAAACCTAGCGACCCAGTAAAAACTGCTATACATTGTGTTGGAATGAAAGATAACAATGAAAAACCTAAAATCAATAATAATCAATAAATTTCTTCTGCTATATTTTGTTTATGATCATGTAGCATAATTAGATCTTTAGGTAATGGAAAGCGATGTTACAGATTATGGCTATCAATTATGGCTATCAAAACCCTTAAAATATGCGTGATTGTCTGACATCCTGCATGGAAATCATTATTATGCCACACTTCTTATTCATTGTTGTTTTATTTTTACCCCCTGTGAGAATTTTGTTTGCTGCAATACTCATTGTGTTGGAATGAAAGATGTCAATAAAAAACCTAAAATCAATAACAATTAATAAATTTCTTCTGCTATATTTTGTTTATGATCATGTAGCATAATTAGATCTTTAGGTAATGGAAAGCGATGTTACAGATTATGGCTATAAATTATGGCTATCAAAACCCTTAAAATATGCGTGATTGTCTGACATCCTGCATGGAAATCATTATTATACCACACTTCTTATTCATTGTTGTTTTATTTTTACCCCCTGTGAGAATTTTGTTTGCTGCAATACTCATTGTGTTGGAATGAAAGATGTCAATAAAAAACCTAAAATCAATAACAATCAATAAATTTCTTCTGCTATATTTTGTTTATGATCATGTAGCATAATTAGATCTTTAGGTAATGGAAAGCGATGTTACAGATTATGGCTATAAATTATGGCTATCAAAACCCTTAAAATATGCGTCATTGTCTGACATCCTGCATGGAAATCATTATTATGCCACACTTCTTACTCATTCATAGTTGTTTTATTTTGTAGGTCAAGACTCCATCGCTGACCATGGTGATAAAATCAAAAGATCTTTACATCAACAGAATTTGTGGCAGTCTTGCAACAACAGCACAGTTTGAGTGACACGTTATTTTTAGATTCAAATTACTCGAATCAGAGACGCCATTACTATCACATCTTGGAAATAAATAATGTGTAGAGACGTCTACACAGTGCAAAGCCAATAAGTAACCTTAAACTTTCCCAGACACAATCTATATCCAAAAAAGTGCTAATATCTTTCATCATTTTTTTCATATTTTTACCCCTACAATGTTTTGAATCTCCAAGCTGTTAGAAGTGCATACATAAATTGAAAATTTGTTTAATCGCCATAATGATGCTGCTGTTTTGAAATTTTATATTCCTGTCGATACATAATCTATAAGCTGTTGACATTTATAACAATAGAGTATTCTGTTTATTCACTTTTTTGCTGTCGCTACCAAATTTCTGCAAATGATTGCAAGTTTTATATTGTATTCGTTAATTAATTTAACTGCGTGATGCCATATTTGAAATTATGGTTTGTGAGTGACAATATTTATCTGTGTCTTTAATTGTTGATATTAGTGAGATTATTGGCTTTTTATTTAACAACAGTAAGGATACAAATAATAAAACTGCTGTAACTCACAAGCAAAATTATTCACACTGTATCTTAGCTTGTTGATTTAGACCCCTTCCTCCCAAGCCCGTCAGCTACATCACCCCCCCCCCCCTCCCGTAGCTGCCAATACCTTAACCGCAAAAAGGTTTGCTATTTAGATTCATTGCTTTTCAAACCCTAAGGTTTGAGAATATCAAACTTTTTGGATAACAGTGACAGCGATATCACATTGAAATGCAAAGGTGGTTACCAATTTAAACATCATCAATGGTCAGTTTCATACATGGCTGTTTCATTTCTATTCAAGCTCCTTAATCCTTCCCATATCAATATCACTCTAGTAAATCACCTTCAGGTGAGTTTGTTGTGAGGTACTATCACCGATATAAACTGCTAATGTAATGAAGTTTGTGTACATTTTACCTTTGAAAGTGACCACAGGTGTAACAGGGAACTTGAACTTGGGTGGAGACATTTCTGTCAAGAAGATATTCAGTTTTCAGTCTCATATATCAGCTAAATCCTTCATTTCAATCATCATGGGTGACCTTAAACGAAAATATGAAAGAATAAGAGGTAACAAACTAAGTAACTAAGTCAAACTTTCGAGTTTGTCAAAACTGCAGATTCGAAAGCTGCGTTTTTTGTTCAGTTTTAAATTGTCAGTACTTGCTTTTGTTGTTGGTTTGTTGGGAAATTTGTCAAAATTAGTAAGATAAATTACCAAGTCACCTCAGATATTGATTCAATAGTAGATTTGTAGGCCTAGGTGGTAAAACCTCTAAAAATATCATAGTCATCGGAACATAGTGACTTAAATTGCTTTTTAGAAAACTCAAAAATGAAACAGCGCCGGTTTTTGAGGGATATTTTCAAAATCGATTTCGTACCCCAGCACTTTAGTATTGATGACTTAAGATTTGAAAACTCAAAAATCTGTTGACGGACGTTTTTGCCTTTGGCCGTTTTTCTCCGGAGGGCCATTTTGAGATTTAACCATCTGCATCGGTTATTGCGCCATGCTCGTTTAAACCTATGATTTGTCTCGTTTTTTTATGGGATATAGATATGCTCGCTTGGTAAACTTTCAACCCTAGTCGCATGGGAGTGGCATATCACATTACTCTAGGTAGGAATTGTACAAAGCACTAGCAAGGCTCATACATTATTCAGATTTTTTAAAGGAGGCATAATTGCATATCCAAATACCGCTTGAAGTACCGTTCAGTACATTTTTGAATGTTTTTTTTACATTATTTGGTTGTTACTATAGGCAGCACTAGAGTGCTAGAAAAAATGGCAGGTGGTCGTTTGGAGGGGGGGGGTGTGCATCGCCCATGTCACGCTAACTCCCGCCCTTGCAACACCAACGTCCAACACCTCTATTTATTTCCCCATTGCTTTGCATGCAAACTATGTTAACTTGTCACCTCAATAGGCCTGCTTCAGGTTCTTCCAATTCTTTAACCAGACCACTCAAAATGATGATGTGCTCCAGTTCTTCTATATTGGTGACTATGTGACTATGGGTTGAAAACTGATTGTCAGAATTTTTCTGTGGCCCCATATATAAGGCCCTGGCATTTTCCACACATTTCTGGTCTAATTTACATTAACCCACCCATATGCATTGATCGTCCTAATATGATTTTGCAAAAAGAATTTAAACTTTAAATCAATAAATTTCCATTGCGAATACACCTGAGAATATTTTCAGGGTTCAATATCACTGACAGCAGTGCTTTTGAATTGCCTTCAGCTTCATTTGTCATCAGTCATACTAATCAATTTATATGAGGAGGTAATGTGTTATATCTGAAATAAAATATTATTCAAAAATTATTCTGTTGGATTTATATCATAAAACTATTCAAAAAAAATTATTGCACAAAAGAAAATATAGTTTGATAATAGTTTAAGTAAAAAATATTAAAGAAATTTTGCAAATATTTTTAAACAGCTATTGCTGACAATATTACACTGTTGAGAGACATCCGGTCGCTTACAATGTAAAAGTTAACATAATTTTGAAAGAGGACAAGTCAGGACTGACCAGGGCGATTCATAGCAAGTGAGTGGGCTGGAAAATGCGAGGGTGGGCCATGTTGGAACATCGCACATGCACCGCACAGCAGTTAAACCTTGGGCGAGGTATGGGCGATCAGGTGCAATGTGTTGTGCGTGGTATAGGCCGTGTACGGGCCATGCAAGGGCTGGAGTGGGAGTGACATGGGCGATACACCCCCCCCCCCCCCCCCCCGAAATGACTACTTACCGAAAAAATAAACCCATTTTGATAGTTTATTTGAAAGGAAATGGTCTGAGCCAGTCAGATAGATCCATACAAAATTGATTGGAATGAACTCTAGTACCTTTCTTTGTGCGTACATACAATAATTTGATGTAATTGGAGTCCGATTGGATAATATACCAATTAAACCTCAATCAAAGAACAGATTTATTGGCGGCTTCAGAACAAACAGTAGGAATTATTTGTGACTTGAACTGTGTAATATTAGTAAGGATATGTGCATCAGGGGCATATATCAGACGAACTGGTAGGGGAGGATTTCTGGAGGGGGTTTCCACTGAGAGAGAGTACAGAGCTTGAGTTTGTATAGAAATATTATAAGGTATATAAATAGTAATAAATGAAGGGTTTTAAGCTGATTCTGATATGGTTTTCTCAATTAATATGTTTTTAGGGCACTTTATTCAGCTTTTTTATGGGAGGCAGTGCCTCCTTGCCACCACTAGAACTATCATGTGTTTTGCATGATGGTGACATTTTAAATTTGAGCGGTGATGATCACTATAAGTGATGGGTAATCAATTCTGTTTGTTTAGATTTAATTTTGCAAGAAAGGACATTTTGTTTGTCTACTTGATATTTTTGAAGTAAGGCGACATATTGTTTAGAGTAGGACCCACAAATGCCAATTCGGAAAAAAAAATCGCCCTCTCACATTAGTGATCCCTACATGGGATACCCGCAATTGGCCAGGTAAGGCCAGTGACCTTCAATTCCGTGGCAAAATGCCTGGGTCAAAATGCCATTGGGACAAAATGCCAGTGTCACAATGCCATGGCCATAATGACATGGCTATAATGCCAGAGGCGATAACAACACTGCACACTATACCGATGCCAAAATACCAGTTGTACAAAAGGCCAGTTGTACAAAACGCCTGTGTTGTGTCAAAATACCAGTGGATATAATGCCGCATTGGACATAATACCATTCGTGACGACACACCATCTCCCAAAATACCATTGCCATAATGCCAAAATTTGTAACCAAAAGAGATCAAGCCATGCTGTATTTTCTCGGTTAGTTATTTTACAGCCGCAAGTTGCTCGGTCAGATTAGCAGGTGCTTGAGCTGGTTAGAGCCATCTCATTCACTGTTCAAGTATGATATCGAAGTTTCAACATTGATTTTTGTTGATCTCTTGGGTTTGTTGGGTCCAATGTGTACTGAAGGCTAGTGTATGTTGCAGAAATTGCAGCCAAATATTGCCCCGCCAACTCTGTGGGATATGGCAAATTAATTGACTCTTTAAACTTGACCAACTTTATGTCTTGGGGTTTGAAGGAGTTAGAGACAACTCCTTGGCTTGACTAAAGTTAAAATGTGCACCTGGACAGCTGCTAGATTTTTCGTGACCATTGTTACCAGAGCATAATTTAGTGTCCTGTACGCCGACCTGCGTGTTTCAACACTGGTGGGTTATATTGTGGCATACACATCGGTATAAGAGAATTTTGCTCTACACTACAATATTCACACATTGTGTTATAAAATTATTACTAAGTTTAATTTACACAAGTTTTGTTAGTTTTCAGTCCCGTGTATAACAATATAATTTTACTTTTGCCAATAATTCCAAATTTTGTGGCAAAATTTCTGTAAAACAAGTTCTTTCTTGTGTATTACAGCTTAGATGCTTGTGCTATATGAATGATTATTGTCAGATTTTTCATTATTGACAGAAATTTGTGTCCTGCGCAAATCACCCAGTCCGCTACAGGTGGTTGTACATATAAAATTCTACACATTCTCATTAAATAGAAGCAAAATAATCAATTTCTTTGCATGTATATTCAAGAAAAAGAAAAATTGTGTCTAGTAACACCACATTTTAAATGAAACAGCTCTGCAAATTGGCTTTTATACCTTCGCTTATAAAAATAAAGTATGTTCTATGTGTATATGGTCGGAAGAGATCTAAAAAATTACCTATATCCTCATTATCATATACTAAATTTACAACATGAGATTCAACCTTGAACATCCTGTTTGTCACAAACCTCTATAAAATGCATGAGTCAAGACTTGGCTTTCGATAAAAAGTTAGTAATAATTCATAGGTATCTGTCATTTATTATTTTAGAGAATAGTTTGGAAATATTTGTTACAAGTCACTACCTCTCAGTTTGTGAACCACATCGAACCCCAGATATCATCGAAATTGAACGAAGAAACTTTATGACACATAAAGTCGTGCACTCTAGATTTTGACATTTCAGATCATAAGCCCAGTGCCTTGTGTGCATCCTTTGTTTACAAAAAGCACAGCCATAATTTTAACAAAAATCCGTCACCAATGAACATAGCTAAAACAAATGATGTGTAATTAATTTTCAGAATGAATCAAGACCAACTAGCTGCAAGCTTTGCTCAAGTACTGAAATTGTCACTTGGGTGGTTTGCTGCAAATTAATGAGGGGCAAATCCATCAAACTGATATCCCACCCTCCCTGATGCCAGGGCCAATAGACTATCAGAGCTCTAGTTTTTTGATGAGTTATCACAGCTTCATAAATCTGTGACAGTTTAAACATTGTCATTGGCACTACATATTTAAAAAGGGACCCAGGTAAACTATACTGTCCTGCCGATCTCCTAGTTGGTCACAGATTTTAGATGTTTTATGGCATTCTATTGATGGAAGATAAAATTTCAAGAGAATTATTGACATCCTCATAACTTATAATTCTAAATTGAAGCCTTCGCTGAAAGAAATATAGTTTGCTGATAAACGCTGTAAAATACACTTGAGGGCATCATTAAATCACTTTTATAACTCTGTTGGGTTGTGTAATCCACTTAGTCGATTATATCTCTTGTTAGAGGATTGCGCATCATCATTGCGCAAAACAAGTTTGAGGTTATGAAAATGACCTATACAAATATTAGCATATCATATAACATATTTATGAACGCGATATGTATGGCAGATATATTAATGTAAAACTTACCAAGTTCACACGAAGAATCTGAATTTGATGAATTTCACTTGGACTCTTCTTTAACCTGGAAAAAACAAAAGTCACTGTAATGCAGAAGATGTTGAATTATGAGGTAGGGCTTGAACAGCATAGATCATAGTGTGATAAAACAGAAAGGTAAATCCTTGTATTCTGAATGCGAGCAGGTAGCAGCATAGGGGAGAAGAAGTTGAATCAGAATCGAGATTAAATCAAATCAATCAAATGAACGGAAGTAAAATAGTTTGACACCAACAACTGTAATCGTTTGGTAATACGGGCGGGAGAGAGTTTGTGAGTATATAAGAGGTACGTTATCAAGCACTAGGATGTTCTGTCTGCACAAAAAATGACAAACCAGTATCACGTGGAATGGACAACAATCTATGAATGTAAAATCATACCTGATAAACACTCACAAGTTAAGACATCGCGCTAACATGGGACAGCTTTCAATATTGTAAAGTGGCCCGGGGTTGTTTTCGCGCGGGGGACAGTTACAAAACATTACAACAGTTCGGAAAACAATAACTTGCAAAGAATTTGAAATGATTGTGTGAAAATGTTTACGCCAGAGAGGATAATCTCCTTGCAACACAAGAACAGTGAATGATTCAAAATGCCTGAGATAAAGAAGAATAAGGAAGAGACGCGAACCATGATGTAATCACTTTTTCTAGAATTGTACTATAACTCACCCCCATTGTAAGCCTCTAGTTATCCAACAAGTTTGCAAGCAGAGAACCGTTTTGATTCTGACCCTCGCGTGTGCACCAAAGTCGAACACTATACTAGCAGTTTTTATGTTACAATCTTATCTTAGTATAACATTCTAGTGATTTTAGACTAGTCACATTGTTTGATAACAAACTTAGGCGTTAGTTTGAGTTGCATAAGATGAGAATTCTAATGCTGCAAGATTTAGGTAAATTAAGTAAACACTGTGTATAATATTAGAAAGGATATGTGCATCAGGGACGCATATATCAGACAAACTGGCAGGATTTCTGGAGGGGGCTTCCACTGAGAGAGAGTACAAAGCATGAGTTTGTATAGAACAATTATAAGATATTATAAATAGTAATAAATGAAGGGTTTTAAGCTGATTCTGTCTGACATGGGTCTCTCAATTAATGTGCTTTAGGCCACTTTATTCAGCTTCTTTTATGGGAGGCAGTGCCTCCTTGCCACCACTAGAACTATCATGTGTTTTGTATGATGGTATAATTTTCAATTTGAGCGGTGATGATCACTATAAATGAAGGATAATCAATTCTGTTTGTTTAGATTTAATTTTGCAAGAAAGGACATTCTGTTTGTCTACTTGTTATTTTTGAACTAAGATATGACATATTGTTTAAAGTAGGACCCACAAATGCCAATTTGGTAGGGAAAAAAATGGCACTCCCAAATAAGTGATCCCTACATGGGATCCCCGCAATGGGCCAGGTAAGGCCAGCGACCTTCGATTCCGTGACAAAATGCCATGGTCAAAATGCCATTGGGACAAAATGCCAGTGGCATAATGCCATTACCATAATGCCATGGCCATAATGCCATAACACCATGATAACACCACCGCACACTATACCAATGCCAAAATACCAGTTGTACAAAACGGCAGTTGTGTCAAAATACCAGCGGATATAATGCCGGATTGGACATAATACCATTCGGGACAACATACCATATCCCAAAATACCATTGCTATAATGCCAACATCTGTAACCAAAGGAGATCAAGCCACGCTGTATTTTCTCAGCCAGTTATTTTGGCATCGGGATAGTGTGCAGTGGTGCAATCACTGGTATTATGGCCATGGCATTATGGCTATGGAATTATGTCACTGGCACTTTGTCCCAATGGCATTTTGACCATGGCATTATGGCCGGGTACCGCTCATCTCATAAGGCAAGACGTCAATTGAGCAACATTACGAAAGTCAATACTGTTCTGAATATGCACTCAAATGGTGCTGGTGAATAGTTTGGTATGATGTGGCAAGACCACCACCACAATGATTGATTGATTATTTATTTGTCACACAATTTTTGCGAATAAATAGTAAAAAATAAGAGGATGATACTAAAAAAATAAAGTCTACGATAAAAGCGGTTTGCTTCTCAAGATCTACTCTCAGGAACCAGCAAGTAACTAGGGGAACCCAAACCACCAATGCATCATACCCACCACTCTTCCACAAGGCCCCTGCCAGCCAATCCCGCAGACCAGAATGTCAGACCCCTTCCTCTCCCATATGATAGCTGTTGAATATCTGTACCCTCTGTTGTTGGTGGCGGGAGGAGTGTGTGAGTGTGTCCATCAACTGCTTTGCTACAGTTCTCTGCTAGAAAGGCACATTGTTGCATTTACCATAATTTACAAGCTGATTTCATTTCACAGCAGGTTCTTGGTTTGATAATGGGGATGGAGTTAACCATCAATGTCTGCCTCTGCAGCCTCAATACAGCCGATACAACACTAAAACATACAACTCCAGAATCTATGGAGCCGAATACCAGACAAACACTAATGGCGGAGGTATGTTAAGTCGTATCATTGATACCTCAAGAACAAGGTGAGGCAATTTGACAGGAATTTTGATAGTGATTACCAGCAACATTACAATGGGGAGATAACCCTAATTACCCATTAAGAGTTGCAGTGAGGGCTACAAGCCAATGCGTCCTAATTAAACTTCACGTTTGTGTGCAGTGAGTCTATGTTATTGTATTATGCTCGTAGATGTTCTGTTATCCAATTTCTCTCAAACCTTTGACAAGCACACTAAATGTGGCAAACACATGGAGTAACTTAAACCGTTGGCTAAATCATACAAAGCCCTCAAATCAAGAGGCAACGCTTGAAAACTTGATCAGTAGAACGAGTGCCGGCTAGCCAGAGGAAAGCGTGTGTTAGAAAATCTTGGTCTGCTGGGCTCTAAAGTGAAAGCAAATTGGCACAGATACTGGAGCTTCGCCCTAAATGTTGGCAACCACTAATACCTTGCCAAGTTTTTAGATGTGGATGTGACATGATCTTGATTTTACACAACCGCACTATCTTGTTATAATTTACACCAATCAAAATACAGAGTATTTTTTTTATTTTCAGGACTTTTCCCTGACTCAGCTTATCAGCAGAACGTCCCATGTGCATGCAGCTATGCTCCCTGGTCGCTCTTCCTGCCCCTCGAGCTGGACAAAAGAATATTCAGGTTTTGTTTTACCCTAGATGTTAAAGTGTTTGAACGAGAAAACATTGGTCTTTTTCCTAATTCTTCAGCAACAAAAACATTACTGCCGCTATCATCCACTTTAATTTATATGAGCAGCTTGCATCTGAGCTGAAAATAGCAAGCTAAAATGTTGTCACTCTGAAACAAGCTTAACGTAACTCCCGCTAGTATTAAATCTTTTAGCGTATGATATTCTCTGAAATGTTGCAATCAAAGTTACGTAATACTAGATTAACCTTTATCAATCAAATAAAAGAAACACACTCCCATGACCATTATAGCCACAAATGAAAGTTTATGAGTGTAACGGTTGCCGTTTCTATTTTTACTAGGGGTTTAGCAAGGCAAGTTCTTTTCCTGTGCCACATCACATACACATGTCTTGATTTATCGTGTGAACAAGTTTCAGAAAAACAATATCAATATTGAGAAAGTTATTGTCTCTCAAACATCTAAGGTAAACAAATGACACCAGTCGGTGTTAGCGTAAAACTAAAACTAAGACTAAACCTAAACTAAAACTAAAACGGCCCAGCGGTTAATGAATCAATTATACTAATAATATCACAGGAACAGTTGATGATCAATTAGTGTAGGTATTGTACTCAGGTATAGATAGTTTACGAACGCTGTTACTAATCAGAACTTTATCAATGTTGTCGTCATGAGTTTTGTGTGATACTTGGCTCGGGCCAAATTTGGCTCGGGCCAAATTTGGCTCAGGCCAAGTTTGACTCGGGCCAAGTTTGACTCGGGCTAAGTTGTTGCGGATTCTTTGTGGAATCCGCGTTTGTGATATTCTCTATACTTGAGTATTTCTCTCTGTCTGAGGGTTATATTATGAGTAATGGAGATAGTATGGGTTTTACACCGTCTACATATATCTGTGTGGACGCTTTCCCTGAATACATACATGGTAAGTCGAATGCAATAGAAAAAAACAGAAAAAACAATGTCATGATATTTTACTAGTTGTCTCCAGCAGGCTGAATACATACATTGGGTTAATCAACCGTATACAACTGGATTTTATTGTTGCTTGCAATCAAACTAAGATGCTTGAAATACTGAGGGGCTGACTGAGTGGAGCAATCGCTCAGGCATTAGATGTGACAAGTTTTTTCTTAAAGTGGCTTGACCGGTATATAAGGCCCAGTCAATGTAAAGCGATCACCCAGCCATATCAAATTCAAATGGGGTTAGCAGCATTCAAATTCCTCCTGCTTTTTCGGAAATAAGATGAGCAGTAGTTAATTTTTTTTAATGGGAATCGTATGTGCTAAAGCAGAATTGTGTGATACACTTGCCAAATAAAGTTTTATTCCAAAAATCGCATCAGAATGTGGTGAAAATACATCAAAATTGCCCAGTCCCAATGATTTCAAAACATCCGCTACAAATTTTACGGGCTCTTATTGGTCAATTTTGACGTTTATGATTGACGTGTGAGAGGTTGCCTAGATACCGTTGTCAAGATCGAAATTGGCCGTTGTAATAAAATCCTTTAATCCCAGGTGTGATGAGCCAACATAACAATAGCTATATCATATGCTGCTATTCAACTTTATAGGTGTCTGCAAATCACAATTTCTTATATAACACACTTGACCACTTGAGAACGCAACGTGGACTGGCTGTTAGAGGCGGAGACCAAGGCCATTCTCTGCCTCTAATTACACTGATCAGCCAATGGTCTTGCCTGTCACAACACATGATTAATCCCCGTGCACCCCCTCATTTGCTTAGTACTTTAGATAGTTTGCGCCGAACATTACTATAGCTCCATCATGAAGTGAGCGATTCAGGAACAATACCTCAAGCAGGTCTCATCCGATTCCGCACTGGTTCTGGATTTTTTGGCAAAGTTCAACTGTTATTTCTTATTTATATATTATTTCAAAACGGGTTCTACATAAAGCGGTTTCAATCATTTTTATTCCAAGCAGACTGATTGAGGAGAGGAGAATAACGACTATTAAACAATCGCTCATTTATTACAGGAATGTCAGCCAATCATGATTAGTGCTCTCCTGTACTTTGTAAAGGCAGACTGCAGCGGATCAGGAGATACAGGTCACTGCCCTTCTTATGATGAGGGTAAACAACTTACATGTGCTGTCTGCACTAGATAAACGATTTATTGTACTGAACTCAGTATGAAATATGTGGTATACAGTATAAGTGAGCAGTGTCGTTGCAATAAATCAATGCATAAAATGCGCGGTATAAACTAATAATACATCATAATATCTAATGAATGAATATATACAGGATTAGATACAGATCTGCAATACTTGCGTCAGACTCAATATTTTGCCTGTGATAAATATTGATATGATATGTGAAATATGTGCTTAACAAAGTATTACCTCTTGGAATGTAAGGGTTGTTACCCCCACTTCAACACTTCAATTTTCACTGAATTTAATGGGAAGGCATTTCCAGCAATGTCACATGATTACAAAAAATACTCGCAACTCACTCATAAAACAAAATCGTACTTCAATAGTATAGTTGTTAAAGCAAGCTGTGCATAAAATAAAATATGTTCAAATAATTTTGTTATAAATCGGTGGTGTAGGAAGTAAAAACTGCTCTAATATTTCCATTTTTATACAGGCTGCGTCTATTAAACAGCGCCTGCTCTAAAATTTTGGTTGAAGATTAGCCTGTGTCAGAAATAAAATAATCAGTTTTAGCCTTTACAAAAAATGAAAATCCTACTTTGCAGTCATGCTATAATTGTTATAATCAGTCTGATGCCTGAAGTGAATGCTGTCAACATCGAGCAACAGCCATCGATTGCTTGGAAAGTCCAATAAGTTCCATCAACACTTCCCCATCAACTTCTCGTTTATGGATACCCCGCCTAGAAAATCTGATATGTGTGCTGTTGCTGTTTGTGTAGGCAACATGACTATGCACAGACTCGGTACAAAACTGATTAGGGTAAGGCAGAAATTCTAGTTTCACACCAATGGTAGGGTAGAGGAAAGAAGTTGGTAAATCTTTCTGATTGAGGGTAGCTATGAATTTTTTTACTTTCTCATTAGACATAAGTGAATGTTTTATGTTTGACCCTTGGTCACTATGGTTGGCTGGATCTTTGGAAAGTAAGCCATGATGTATGGCCACAATGCCTTCCAAACTTGTTTTAAGGTCTGGATCAGTTGTAATGTAATAATATAGGGCCTCAGTTGCGGGACTATGGGCGTGTATATCAAACAACGTTTTGTCATTCCTCACATCGCGCCCTTTAAAGGTAAGCTCCAAGGGACCATATCTCTCACCTTTTGGCATTTTTGCAAATGATACAAATCGTGCAACATCCTGATTACACTTTTCATCCCAACAACTTTTGATAAATGCCATCAGCTGCAGTTCTTCGCTGCTCTGAGACTGGTGTTGGAAAGTCGAGTTTTTCCAAATAGTGAGAGGGTCATCATAAATAGAGCTGTTCAGTCGAGAATCGATGTAAGGTTTAAGCTGATCTGCAATAATCAACAAATCTGCAGTCTGCATACCCTCTGCAATCTTGATGCTGCCTTTTGTGATCTTCACCTTTGTTTGCACCTGATGTCTATTCAAAGTCAGCTCCGCCTTTGTACAGCCATGACTAGGACTGGGTGGACAATACTGAAGTCTTTTCATCAGGTCAGTTGGTCCAATCTCATCATTCTCATGTACATCTATACTGCCGGTCTTGATAAAATAAGAATTACCAGGTCACCTATTTGCTACTGCTACAAATTTGAGTAACGTATTTTTTTCTTTAAAAACTCGACAACCTATTTTATCATATTATTACTGTATCACTGTGCTCAGGTATGTTACAGATTTTACCTTATATATGTTACATCTATATTCAACCACAAGCATTTATTGTTGGTCATAATATTGAAATGCTATTACAATACTTACCATTTTACAATGATCGACCAGCCTGTATGAACAAATTCCTTGCACACCCTTGTATTTCCTTGGGCAGGTTCTCCAGTGGAAATGTCCATATACGGGGTCATACTCCATAACTGAGCCATTGTGAGTCAGTATTGGATTACCAGCTCCATTAAACTCGGGGAAGAGAATGATGGCTTTTGGCTCATTAGACATGACATCAAATGTTCCAAAGGGAGGGTAGCTCTTCAGCAATTTTGCTTGTTCTGTTAGTTTTGTTGATGCTTCCCAAGTCTGTTCTAATGTCTCTATCAGGGTTTTGCTGCTGATCCAATGTGTTGAAGTTTTCCACCCAGAACCTTGTCTCAAGTCCAAGTGGGAAAGCTTTGGTGCCCTTTTCTTGTGGAACTTCCTACGATTATATGAGAAAAAATTGAGAAGCAAAGAACTCTCATCCATAGATATATGAACGGATATAGATATTATACTACTCTTGCGATGTTAACAAACTTTGCTGAAACAGTTTGCTCAGAACAAAAAGGTAAGATCTCCTGTCAGTAACACAAACGCACCAGACACAAGAAAATTCTTAAAACACAAAAATTTTACTTGGTCTTACTTTTTTATGTATCAGTGCTTCATCGCAGAATGGATATGCAATTAATCTATGTATTCCTATCTACCTTTGATCGGATGGAACGAAGGTGCCTTCAGATTTTATTCCACAAGAGATTCCTTTGATCAGTATAGTCTGTGATGAAACTTCGTAATCACCATTCTCACTTTGGAGCAGGGTGTTTGTTAGAATAGCTGTGAGATTGAAACCATGATCTTCGATTTTGTGATGTTTTCTAAGAGCATCAAACATTTTCCCATGCTCACAATACAGTAGATCTCGCCTATGAGGATATGTGACATCCTTTGCAAAAAGAAAAAAGTAAGTATACCCAGTTATGATACCAACGTTGACCGATTTTGACATTTATATATCGTTGGAAAGGTAATAGAACATTGATTCTGAAAATATTGGTTTCAGCATGACATCATGTCATGGCGTTGCGCTATTTTGATAAAATGCAGGATAATCGTTTCTGAGGAGGATTTCTTAGGATGATGTGGTGCAGATACTATGATTAATATCAGACTTTCAACTGATTAATGGGAGCAATTGACGCGCAATTTCTGGATCCTGTGGCATTGCGCACTAGAAGAAAAATCATCCTTTTATTGTTATTAGCTTATTTAGGTCGCTTTGGTTTAATAGATGAGGATCCAATGTGATGCAAGCCACCCATAGAGAATACAGGTTATTTACTGTGGAAAGACCTTATGCTACATGGCTAATAAAAGACATTGGTATCGATAATATTAGGAGTTGCCCTCTCTGTCAGAATGCTTATAATGTATGTATGTATGTATGTATGTATGTAGCTTTATTTTAACCATGGAACCATTTAGATGCATAGACATTCAAAATTACCATCATAGGTCTTCTGGTATACAAAATGGAGAGAGCGTCAAAAGTAAAAATGAAAAATATTTTTCTGAAAGAAAAATTGTAAAGATCTTAACAGGCATTCCAGAAACTGATCAGAGGGGATTTTGCCCTGAGTTAAGTTCTGGTTTTGGGCTTTGTTATTGATGATTTGCACCCACGTGATGGGCGCACTGAAACTGATGGTTTGTGCCTTCGGATAAGTTCATGCAGACTATAATTATAATTTGTTATTACCAGCTGAGAAGACTTTTTGGGGAAACAGTAGAGTTGATACAAGCTGTTTGGTGATATTCATGTATTAGCAGAGATGTATAGAATAATGCTACACAGTGATTTTGTATCTATGTCCCATAAATCATGACACAGTGTACAATATTAAAGGACAATTATTGCCTGAGTCCAGTTATCATTTCCTCAAAATTGCTAATCTTAGAAGACATTTTCAGAGCAGCTGCTTCAAGATAATCAACTAAACAATAGTGATATGATTACAGTGGACACCAAACAATAATGCTACGATCTCAAACTATATGAAATTCAATATCTTAGGCATTCTGACAGAGCAGGAAACTCCTAATATAATTGATACCAATGTTATTTATTAGTCGTGACATGTAGCATGGCGCAACGCCACAGGAGACAGAAAGTGCCCCACATGGGTACTTCAGAAGTTTCTTTTAAATATTATTCAGTTGAAAGTTCCCTATGAACCATTGTTTCTGCAAAACATCGTTCTAAACAATCCTCCACAAAGCCTATTATCAAAGCAGCGCAACTTCATGACGTGGCGTCATACTGAAACCAATAATTTCAGAATCATTGTTTGATTAGCTTTCCAACGATATATAAAATGTCCAAATCGGTCAACATTGTTATCATAACCTTAAAATAGTAACAATTTTATACAAATTTGGGTGTTAGCATGGTGAATATGTTATGCGTTTACGCTGTGATACCTCTGGTTTGACAAGCTGACTTGATGGAAACGAATTGCCAGCGCCCTGGCTTCCCTCTACATCAGACGGACTCTGGGGAAGGTAAACTTGAAGGTTGAGATCAGACACTTTACTGTGGGTGAATTCAAGAGCTGCTCTTCCTCCATTCAAAACTCTTACAGGCTTGATGGTGTCTACTACCAACTCTTTATTGTCAAAGGGGAAAGTTTCAGTGATTATTACAGCGGGTGTATTGTCCAACCAATGCTGTATTTCCCCAGCATTCAAAGTCTCCAGCACATCAAGGTTCCACTGAGCAAGAATAGCATTGTGTAGATCATCATTTGAGATTGTTTCGGTTGAGGCGTTGCTTGAAGCACAGTGATCCACTTTTCTCATTATATTCCCAGCTATGCTCATGAAAAGCGTCGGTCCGTTGTTACTGAGTGAACTGCAAGTTACTGTCACAGTCAGCTCATCATGAGGCCTATCTAAATCTTCAAGCTGTGTGAGAGAATCGCTCGCAGAGGAACTTGTATCATCTGAGCTGGCGTCTGAATCATGAACTTGATGACAACAAACACCCTGTATGATAAAATGATACAGACACATTAGTGAGCATTAGAATTTAAAACAAATCAATGATAAAGTCTGATGACCGAAGTCGGTATTCGTGAAAGCCTGTCTTAGATGATAAGCATTGAGCATCGAGCATCAAACTATTCTGCAATGGAAAGATTAGCAAAAAATCTATTGATCCCATTGTTCTATGGTTTGGTATGAAAATCAACATCCCCTTCACACATAGTCTTTGATAAATTGGCTTGCAATGATGGAATAGTATTAGCCGAATGTGATATTATAGATCTTTACTTTAAGCCAGCAAATAAGATTCATTTAATAAACACATATAAGATACATGTAATAGGCTTACATCTGGTGACCAGAATTTCCCTGTTATTTCATCATCCAGCTCTTGGTTAACTAAAGATTTCAGCAGATAGCTAACTGTTTGCTGGTTTTGGTCGAAGGAAATGGTGAGATTTCGGCAGCAGTATACATCCTCAACAGTGGTCAGAACAGAGTGGCTTTTCAAAGCTGCTTGTTCTTGGGTCGTCTCTGTTTTGGAGTTCACATCATCTTCAGGTTCATGGCTGCTATTTAAGGGTATGTGAACGGCAACATGTTTAGGCAGGTCATTAATTTGACTGTCGGATAAGAAACCTTGAGGGGATCTCAAGTGCCACTTATCTGCATTGAAAGTTACAAAATTTGGCTGCTTAGTGTGTAGGGTGGAAATCACCCATTCCGAGTCGGTTTTAGGCCACTTGTAGTATGGAACTGATGCAATATGTCCTGGAGCAATCAAAGCAACATGGGATATAGTGCCCCTGCTATCAGAGACAAATGAGATCAGGGTGCACGTCGAACAGTGTACCGATGTGACGGAGTCATCTGATCTTGTCATCTCACGCAAAAGGCTGACGTGCTCACTGTCTATGTCACGACTGTTTCTTTGTGTGTGCGATAAAATCTGCAAATAAAGATTGAAAGGTTGAAAGCTTACAGTTTGTTTACCCATTAGAAACCCACTAGTCAGACTTGAAACTCAATGATCTCATGTTTTAAATAGCCATCCCCTCCTCACAAACATAATCCCAAAAAAGAACTCGAAACCTGATCCTCGAAAATCAAATCCCCATTTGTGATAAAGTATCTGATCTGGCTGGCCATAGCAAATTGGGTGCCAGACTTGATGCTTGTGCTTTGCATTCTATGGGTGTTTCAAAATTTATTTGATTGTGACATTACATCATTTGCAGCCTCCTGCATAAATCAACCCTGGCATAGACAGTTTTCTGAGCTCTAATTTGAGCCTCAATTCGGAGTAGTCCTCTCTCCAGTTTGAAACTTTTAACCTCTAAAAGCATAGAAAAAATGATCTGGAAAGGGGGTTATCTTAAAAACCGTTTATAATAAGACATTAAAATGTGTCAGGGTTTCAAAATCATTGGGGGCTTGAAAGCTGATAAATTTTAGTGACAAGATTTGTGAAAAGTTTCATGAAATTTGACCGCAAAACAGGCAGAAATTGATATAAATGACTATCCGGATACAAAAATTATTTCCCAAATTATGTCCCTAGTTTTCAATGGTACAGATTCTGAATCAAAAATCATTTTTATCCCAGTATAAGCGGTTTTCAAGTAAACCCTCCTTTCAGCTCCCTTTTCCTATCCTGCGTAGGAAAGAAGTACCAAACTGGAGAGAGGACCACTCCGAATGGAGGCTCAAATTAGAGCTCAGAAAACTGTCTTTCAACAGAATACCAAATAAAAATCATTCACATAATATATATATACAGATAACGCACCTGTACCTTTGTCTCTTGTGGAAGTTTCTCTTTTTCGTAGTGGTCATCCTCGTATACTAAATATAAACCCGAAAGGTATTTTGAAACTTGCTCTTGAGGCATGCGGTTGTATTGCATATTTGCTAAAGATTTTAATTGATGCGCTGGATTTATGCGATTGAAAATCCTGCACATTTATGTGGATGCCTTAAAACTGATAATCGCTGACATCCAATCGAATTCCTCCAAGGACTTCTTATACATTTTTGCACTATCGATCAACTTGAATTAGACAAATCCAAACATCTCTTTTATCATGCTTACTTATTGCTAGCTGTTCTGTTTGACTCCGTCCATTTCAACTCAGAGCTTTAATTATGATGATCAGACAGAATTGAATGTTTCAACTTTCAGTTTACGTCAACTAACTTGAACGAAATACGTCCGACATTTGATACATCGCAGTGTAAGCTGTTTTCATATCACTTAGTAATTCAACTAACTGATTAACTGATGCCATGCAAGGAGCTGTTAACTCACTAAGATTTGTACACAGTAGGGAGGATTGAGCACTATCAAGTCCACTGTCCTAGATAACAAAAACAAATGTTGTGAATGAGCTTTAAATTCAGGGGTTCAAACAATAATTCAAATGTTTCACAAAAAATAAAGTTTCCTTTCTTGTCTTCTTATTCTATGCGAATGAAGATTTAAGTGAAAGGTAACAAGCGTTGATAACTGCAAAGGGAAATTCTTGTTGTCTGCGGTGAGGAGAAAAATAATTTGCAAATATTTCTGTGTGGGTGGTCAATGTGATATACCCTATAGGAGTTAAATTTCGCTATCTGGACCTAGTACTAAATTTCACTAGTACTAAATTTCACTAGTACTTAATTTCGCTATTAGGCTTACTAGTGAAAATTTTAAAAAAATGTCCAAGCTGGGATACGAACCCAGGGCATAAATCTCCATCTGATTGCAAGGCAGACACTTAGCAAGGCAGACACTTAGACCACTACACCATGCTAGCTTGCATGCTTAGATAATGTGTATTTCTGTATAATTGTACATTGTTTATGTAACTATGGTGAGTGAGTTTAATTTAAGATACACTAAATTTCGCAACCTAGACAACAACGCGAAAAGTGAATCCTAAATGCCGCGAAAACTAAACTCCTCTAGGGTAAAATGAATGTAAAAATTGAGAATACATCACTATATTGACAATCTGTTTTTGAGCCCATGATATAGTGATGGCTTAGCAAAGCCACTTTTCCAAGAGAGTTGTGTCATTCATGACCTTGGTGTCTTTTATATCAAGTCAAGTAACCAGCTGTATTTATGGGTTTTGCTACTGTCAAACTAAGCAGGAAAGTTCTTAAGAATGAATCTTTCAAACAGAAAAATACACAACAGCAGGAGGTGCTAGAATGAGGTCTTTCGCACTTTCTAACTGTATTGTTAGATCTGCTTCTGTGCATCACAGATGAGATATGTGACAGAAACACTCTGCTCTATTAGTTCTTTTATCAACATCAAAATAACTCACCAGGCTGCTTGACAGGCTCCTAATTGGGTCAGGCATTAAATCCGGAAAACTATCTAAAATAAGAGATGAAGGTATAACTCATGTTTGCTTCTATAGATGAGAACTTGTTCACATCCAGTCCGGGTATTGGATAAGCGAGCAATTTTTGCAGCTGATTTAGAGGAGTCGAAAAATCCAACAGGTTATTTTCATCGTTGACTTTTCAAACACCTTTCTATTGAGGGTACAGTATTGTTATTCAACATATATAAAAATAAAAACCATTATTATCAAATGAAAAAATTACCGAGGTAAAGGTAATACCAATAGCACACAAACTTACAAACACAACGCAGACACTTATGATAAGACAAAAATTGATAGCATACCAAAATATCTTTATGCTGTTATATAAATAAAACCCTGTTGAGAAAATGGATTATATTACTGCTCCACATATATTTCAAAAGCAAATTGTAAAATTTTGAGGGCATTCTTATGAATCATCATAAACAATCATTTGAACAGGCATACTGGATTATCAGCTGCAATGTTTTGATCAATAATAGCCCGGGACAATTGGCTCTTACAACCAATGAGTCAAGGGATATACATATAGTAAGATATGGATGAGACATTTAAACTTCATTTTGGGTTGGTGATTATTTTTTGCTATTCCAAGGCTTGAATGTCATGGTGTATGTGTGCCCTTGAAAGCCGAAGATGGGTATAAAAGTTCCATTCCATTCAACTTAAAGTGATCATCCAGCCGAATCAAATTAAAAAGGGTTAGCAGCATTCAAATTCCTCCTGCTTTTTCGGAAATAAAAGGAGCAATAGTGAATTTTTTAAATGGGAATGGGATGTGCTGATGGGGAATTGTGTGATACACATGCTCAATCAATTTTCATTCCAACAAACACATTGGAAAGTCATAAGAAATTGCCCAGTTCCAATGATTTCAAATCATCCGCTTTAAATTATACGGGGGGGGGGGGGGCTCTCATTAGTCAATTTTGACGTTTATGATTTATGGAGTTAGTGGTTGCCTAGACACCGTTGTCAAGATTGAAATTGAATGTTGTAATACAATACTATAATCCAAAATGTGATGAGCCCACATAACAATAGCTATGTCATATCAGGATCCTCAATAGGAGCTACAGGTGATAATTCTGTCGAATCGATTCCTGTGTTGGTAAAATGGTTTGCAGCTGGTTGGGGTATGCCAATAATCAATCTTACAAGTATTAGATGGTTGCGAATATTGCCCAGTTGTTTTCAAAGGGTTCTCGTCTGAACATACAAATTTATTTCAATAATTTGTGTGTAGCCTTTATGAGCACGAATTATTTGGCTAAATAACAGTGCTCCACAAAAGATCAGAATTTGTATAAAGATACGAAGTTCAGGGATAGCTTAGAGTTAGAAGGGTCTGTTTTGGGATCACAAGATCCTGAGTTTGAGCGCCACCAGGATCACTGTTTGTCTAGTACTACCTGATTTGGCTGTTTTGGGTCATTTCACACTGGCCGACCAGGAGAGTAAAAACCGACAGAAGCAAGCCACATTGCAATAACTTTCAAATAGATAAAGTTGTAATTATCGCTCCAAACAACATTGCAAGCGCAGGTAGATGGTTACTCACCAGAAATTCTAGGACAGCATTGCGGTTGTGGTGTGAATTTTTCCGAGGACTATAAGAGATGAATTGAAATTTTACTGTGATGCTAAATGATCAATTATTTTTCAAATGGTAAATGGATAATAGGGTCTGGTGCCATTACATTACATGGAGTACAAAAAATTTCACAAATGTTTGCTCATGCAATAATTTATGTTTGGTCCTTACAAAGGGTCTGTACAAATTGGGCAATCATCTGAAAGTTGAATAACAGTAAGCTAGGTTGAGAACGGAGATATTTAAATTACAATACCAATTTTTCTATCAGTTCTTTCAGTGTGTAAGAGTGGTCCTTTTCTTCATGCCGGTTAGCTACTTTTCCCCTGTCTTTTTCCCCACGCCTCTCAACTTGATGGAAAGAAGCAACTGAAGTGGGTGCATCTGAGTCATGTTCAACTATTGGGGATGGGGAAGCAGTGATTTCCTTCAGCACGGAGTCAGCGTTGCTGTATGACGGTCCCATCATTTTCTGAGTGTAGGTCCTTTTAGCATTGAGGTGTCTTTTATTTTTTATGGTGTGGTCCCATCCTCTCCTGTTCCTATAAGCTGTTTCAGTAGCGTCAACAAGTGCCTGAGCTTCCTGCGTCGATGACACCAAGAAAGCATGGCAGGTCAAAACTTTAAGTCCATCACCCTTTTCTTGTTCCAAGACCATTGCAAAGAAAGGCTCTTTGGGACTGGTTGTGTGTTCATGAAGTTGTTTACAGATAACTGTTCCTTTCCTACACTTATGGGTCAAACCTGCTGAGCAATACAAACTCTCAATGGGAATCCATTGCTCTTTTCTCTCCCCCGACTGATCTTCTACGACTATGCCACTGTTATAGATGATGATAGAAACTGGGACACATGTCTGCCGTTTCAGGTCTGTCTTCATCAGCCTTGCCTTAGAATAAATCTTTGAAAGTGACTCTGTTACGATTCCAGGTAGATCTGTGGATCCCTCTGGCACTTGTTTACCATAGTACTCGGCGTCACAGACAACAAGGGGATTTCCGATGTAGCCTTGTTCATCCATCTTAAGAAGCACCTTGTGAGACTATCTGAAAATTATAAGTTCAGCAGTTAATTAAACTTCTAAGCTCAACCCACTTAGCCAAGAATTTCAGTAAAACAATATATTCTGCAATCACATAGCTCTTACATCAAACTGTTAAAGGGTCGTGACAATTGCGATGTCATGAAATGCGTTTATCGATAACAGTGATTTCTTTATTTTACTCACCCTTTTATCTTACTAATGCAAAGTGGTTGAATTACATTGTTGAAGCAAGTTATTATATTGTGCACTTGCATACTAAATTAAATAGCACTAGTGCATGTTGTGACAATCATGATGCCATATACATAAAAGTTGGACAAATTATTGCAACTATATTGATTGGATAGACCAGACCAAGAAGATTGGTCGGTAAAGCTCGAGATAATAATACTGAACTTTTAGCCCAGCTGTGGGCAACCTGCGGCCTTTTTGCCAGTGCGGCCTAAAAAGTAGTGTTGTTTCAATGATGGCCACATCTCGGCTATTTATGATAGCAGACCCATGTAAACTGGTAGATCCACTAATTATGACATGCTCTTTCAGGTTTTGGATGTTTTGAAACCATATCATCATTTTTTGACCACTTTCCCTTTTTTTGCGGGGTTATCACTTTTTATAAGGTTGGTCATTCACCCAATATTTGAGATATCATGCTGATATTATACCATCAAAACAAATCATAAACTGATCAAGGTATGTATAAATCTGATTGCAGAGTTTGAGTAGCCCAACTTATAATGTGCGCACAGGACAAACCTTTGAAATCTCAAAAAAACAGCAATTTTGGCCATTTTCGGCAGCGTTTTTGCCAATTTGCTGCCTATTGTGCAATTTTGTGTAAGGTACATCATCACCATTGCGACCGCCTCAAAAAACTACCCTAGATCCACTCTTAGAATCTATCCATCCAATTTCGTAAATGAAGTTGCATTTCTAGCCACATTTTTGGTA
Organism: Membranipora membranacea; assembly: GCA_914767715.1. Classification (NCBI taxonomy): domain Eukaryota; kingdom Metazoa; phylum Bryozoa; class Gymnolaemata; order Cheilostomatida; family Membraniporidae; genus Membranipora; species Membranipora membranacea. The sequence continues at coordinate 5,664,144 of OU612071.1, read as the reverse complement.
GGCTGCCACTAGACTAGAACTCCATCACACCAACAATTTCAATGGGACACATGTAGTTCACAATTATGGCAGGCAGGCAACAATAATTTGAATCATTGGAGCTGTGAAAAGGTCTGCAATTTGTGTTAATTTGTTATTGTCGGACCGAGAAAGATCACGACGGTTCACTGCTGGCAGAGCTCATATGAGATTACTTTATAATACTGAATGCAGTTTTTTGGCAGTTTGATGATTTTAGTACTGAACTACACCCTGGGGCAAATGCCCCAGGCAACTGATAAATTGCAACGCCAAGTTGTAACTGTCACACGTAACTCCCGATCGTAACTCGCAATTGTAACTGATTCTTCAGAGCAAAAACCACTGTTCTTTATACTGACCTGTATAAATAGGTCGTAAAAATAGAAACGGGTGGGATGATACGTCATTATTTTGATGGCCAACCTCCACATTAAGATGGTAATTAAATGTGCAAAAAATAGATGTAAATGCGGAAGAGTATAACAATTAATCAGATTAGGACCATGGCAACCATGACAGTGCAATATACAACGCCCAACTTTATGTAGAGTCATGCACCTAGGCGTGTCACATACAGTGTATGTGACACAGTGGGTTGATCTGTGGTGGATTTTCCACCACAGCTGAACATTCAAATATAAATTCATGAATCATGACTTGTCTTCCCCTTTCATCATTTTTATAACTTTTCTAATTTTAATAATAATATGCTTTTAATAACTGAATTTAACTATTACAATCCATCTAAAATATTTCATCAGCCAGTATTATAATAATGCTTTTAATAACTGACTTTAACTCTTACACACCCAAATGCCAAAATTACATATGTCTAAGAGACAGCATTGATCTAGACCAAGCGGACCACATGTCTCTCATCTCTTACATTGAAAAGAATGGGAGATGTCAGAATTTCTCTGTGGCCCCATATATAAGGCCATTGCATTTTTCACACATTTTTGGTCTAATTTACATTAACCCACCCGTATGCATTGATCGTCCTAAAATGATTTTGCAAAAAGAATTTCAAACTTTAAATCAATAAATTTCCATTGCGAATACACCTGAGAATATTTACAGGGTTCAATATCACTGACAGCAGTGCTTTTGAATTACCTTCAGCCTCATTTGTCATCAGTCATACTAATCAATTTATTTGAGGAGGTAATATGTTAAATCTGAAACAAAATATTATTCAAAAATTATTCTGTTGGATTGATATCATAAAACTATACAATAACAATTATTGCACAAAAGAATATAGTTTGATAATAGTTTAAGTAAAAAATATTACAGAAATTGAAAATTTTGCAAATATTTTTAAACAGCTATTGCTGACAATATTACACTGTTGAGAGACATCCGGTCGCTTACAGTGTAAAAGTTAAAAGCAAGCGGAAAGCTTGAGTCTTGATGGGCCTGGCCTGTGTGAAAGTGAGCCAGCACTCTCATGATTTTGAAAGAGGACATGTCAGGACTGACCAGGGCGATTCATAGCAAGTGAGTGGGATGGAAAAGTGGGCCATGTTGGTACATCGCACATGCACCGCACAGCAGTTACACTTTGGGCGAGGTATGAGCGATCAGGTGCGATGTGTTGTGCGTGGTATAGGCCGTGTACGGGCCATGCAAGGGCTGGAGTGGGCGTGACATGGGCGATGCACACCCCCGAAATGACCACTTGCCGAAAAAATAAACCCATTTCGATAGTTTATTTGAAAAGAAAGTGTCTGAGCCAGTCAGATAGATCCATACAAAATTGATTGGAATGAACTCTAGTACCTTTCTTTGTGCGTACATACAATAATTTGATGTAATTGGATTCCAATTGGATGATATACCCATTAAAGATGGAGTGTAATTCAGATCAAGCATTAATTGTAGACACTTGGTAGTCTATCTACAGGGATTTACTTGTGCGGGAGTAATAATATGGACCAAAAGTTTTTATGAGACTTACTTTTACCAATTTGCTCTGCTCAAAATTAAATCCTAAAAACTTATGAGATCATGGTGATTACACGGAGCATAGCATGTCTTGTCAAGACAGGCTACATTGCGCCATATTTAATAGTGTTAAGCATGATGATTACTCAGTCCGCTACAGGTGGTTGTACATATAAAATTCTACACATTCTCATTAAATGGAAGCAAAAGTATGTTGTATGTGTATTTGGTCGGAAGAGATCTAAAAAACTTATCTATATCCTCATATCATATACTAAATTTACAACATGAGATTCAACCTTGAACATCCTGTTTGTCACAAACCTCTACAAAATGCATGAGTCAAGACTTGGCTTTCGAAAAAAAGTTAGTAATAATTCATAGGTATTTGTCATTTATTATTCTAGAGAATAGTTTGGAAATATTTGTTACAAGTCACTACCTTTCAGTTTGTGAACCCCATCAAACCCCAGATATCATCGAAATTGAACGAAGAAACTTTATGACCTGCACGGTGAAGGGGACGGCTCTAAGCAGCTGAGCCATTTCCTACTCTAACCAATTGCTCTAACCGAGCAACTCGCAACTGTAATACAACAAACAAACAGACAACAAAATACAGCTTGGCTTGAACTCTTTTGGTTATATATTTTGGCATTATGGCAATGGCATTTTGGGATATGGTATTTTGTCCTAAATGGTCTTATGTCCAATTGTCTGGATTGGTGAGTCTGGGCAGGATGTGTCCACTGTGCTCGCTGTCTAGCAAGCGCCCTCGGGCTCGCTGTCTACCAGGCGCCCTCGGGCTCTTCGGCGGCTTTTCTTTGGGATTTAGCTCTGGTTTTGACCACTCTCCCCTTGAACTCACTTATAGTTGGCAACATCAATATTGATTTAAATCCAGAAAATTATCTGGACTCAGCTTCAGAAGACTATAGCGAGATGATTCAAAGCCAATGTTTTTATAATCTTATTCAATCCCAAACAAGAATTGGCGAAACCAAAATAAGTATTTTAGATCACATTATTTTAAAAATACAAATCGGCACATAAAGTTTTGCACTCTAAATTTTGACATTTCAGATCATAAGCCGGTGCCTTGTGTGCATCCTTTGTTTACAAAAAGCACAGCCATAATTTTAACAAAAATCCCTCACCAATGAACATAGCTAAAACAAATCATGTGTTATTACAAGAAATTATACAGCGACAAAATTGGTCCCCCATTACAGAAATATCTGACACCATCACAGCCTTTAACAAGCATCTAATTTTTTGGCGCCAAGTTACTATTGTTTTCTCATAATGAGAGTGTCTCATAACTTGGATTAAGGGTGCCTATTTTTTTAATAAAGTGTTGCACAACATAAGATTTAATAATCTGTTGGTGTGTCTAACCGTAAGCAGCTAATATAAAAGCGCTAGGGATAGGAGACACACCAGTTTTTATAATGTAACTAAAAACCAACTACAGTTTGATTTTTGTCTTTTTTTCTTCATTGTGTCATTTCTATCATCGGAACACTAGTTGGTTGTAATTTCCTATCCCAGACCTAGAGATAACCTGGATGATGTACTCATATTGTACTCTTTATTTAGATATATTTACTACATATCATCTACATAATATCTCTATCTTTCAACTTAAAAAAAAATCTCAATCATCTTTATTATTTAAATCATCTTGATTTTATTGCCAGCAATCAACACTCACCAATGTCCATCCAATGTTGAAACAATCTTTGTGTTGTCTAAGTATTAGTCTCAATAATAGTCTCAAATAAATGTATATATTCAAATTAATTGCTAAGATTTCAGGAAGGTATTTAATGAATCACTATTTTAATAAATCACTAATCATCTGCTAAGCGTTTGTGTGATGTTTTTCTTGCAGTATCAATGCTCAACCACTGATTTTCATGGCTAAGTGTGAGGGATGATTTTATTTAAGACTTCAAAATTAAATTTTTTGTTTCCTGTTTACAAGTTGCTTGGAAGCCATTGAAGCAAGTGCTTGCATGTGGGAACTATCAAACAGTTAATGATGAATTTCTCTTCTTTGTAGCCTTCAAAAGTAATAAACCTGTGTGGCATGTAGCTGGACCTCCACGCCAACATGAACAGATACTACTTATTTATTGGATTTATACATCTATGCATCTCAACTCATCAAATTATAGCTCAAAGTAAGTTTAGTTAGTACAAGGAATGAACTTAAAGTCTTTAACTCCTTGGTTAGTATGACTCCTTGGTATGACAAATATTGGAATCGTATTTTCAGCCAGGATCAGTGATCACTTCGCATTGGTTATCATTCTGGCTCTATTGGATTATATTGATGGGTAAACAAAAGAAAATAGTCTCCAGCAGATCCACCACAATTGCGAGGTAAATGCTGTCTCTGCCTTTGTAAGTAAGTATTATTTAAAACTTCAGTTTAACATTTTGAAAGTTACCTGTATTTCAAAAAAATAAAAATGATACAGCAGTGCCATCGGAAGGCAAATTGTGTACTTTATGATCCAGTGTCCACAAAAGATAATATCTGCTGATTGATTTTACAAATATCAATATCAATAATCAATATTACCATAACCGGATATGGTAATAAAAGTGTTAAGCTGGGCTGTTAGAAAATAACAAGCTAAAGTCAAAAGGTCATCCTTATTGCACATGCGCACTTTGAGTATCTGGACAATTGAAACACTAACCAAGAGGTAGGAGCACACAAATGCTCACAAAATCAGCTTTTTTCAGATCACAAACAATTCTATTAGTTGTCTTATTTCTTGTTGGAGATGCACAACTACAATTTAGAATGCACATTTGAGCAGAACAAGGGGTTTTGAATTACAAATAAGGAGTTTTTGTATGTACATACATTTTTATGTGCTCCATTGGCTGCCAAACAGAGATCAGAATTGTATTATCCCTTTAATGGGTTACAGTTCATTTTCTATTCTTTGAGATCAATTTTTGAGGAAAAAAATATTTTCCACATTTTCCAAAAAAATTATTTTTATCACTTGATTTTTACCAAAAACACTCATATGATACAGTGGTGATGTCTCAATGTCTTTCCAGTAGGTTTTTTAGCATCATCATGAAATTCAAGTTGAAAAACGATTTTCCGCGTTTTCCAAAAAAGAAAAAAACCTGAAATTTAGGCAGTTAAAAGATGGGGATGATAGCTTAGTTGTTTGAGCAGAGTAAGAGCGGCGAGCTCAAGGCTAGTCAGGCAGAAGTTGAGGCACACTTGGCAAAAGTGTACGGTAACAAGAGCGAGGTGAACACTGATATTGCTGGGCTTAAACGTCCAACATCTCCAGGTTTCAGTTTTGAGATGGGTGATATCAAGCTTGGAGAAGTTGCACATGTAGTTACCAAGGCACGTGCCAAAAGTGCTCCAGGAATTAATGGCATCAGTTATAAGCTATACAAGAAATGTCCAGGCATACTGGAGATCTTGACAACAGTGCTCAACCAAATCTGGAAGTCTGGCAAGATCCCAGATGAGTGGTGTTGTGCGAATGGTGTGTATATACCGAAAGAGGATAAGGCGGAGGACCTAGGGCAGTTTAGACCAATATCACTGCTAAATGTAGAAGGCAAGATATTCTTCAGCGTTCTGGCAAAACGCCTCACAGATTATCTTATGAACAATGGATTCATTGATCCATCAGTTCAGAAGGCAGGCATCCCAGGATTCCCTGGATGTCTTGAGCATGTGAGCATGATTTGGTCAGCAATAAAGTCTGCTAAACAAGCAAAATCGAACCTTGAGGTAATCTGGTTGGATTTGGCGAATGCCTATGGTTCTGTACCGCACAGCATAATTGACCTCGCACTATCACACTTCTGGGTGCCCGACAGGCTAAGGGTTATGGTTGAGCGCTACTATAAAAAGTTCAAAATGCGATTCACTACTAAGAACTTTACCACGAGCTGGCAAGAGCTGGCAGTAGGCATCCCTATGGGATGTGCTATATCACCTTTGCTATTCGTTATGGTGATGGAGATAGTTATACGGAATTCGCAAGGCAGTGTGAATGGGATCCAGGTTGCGAATAACCAGATACTACCGCCGATGAGGGCCTTTATGGACGATATTACAATAATATCACCAGATAAGGCCCAGGTTGTAGCTTCAATCGATAGACTGCATGAGTTGATAGAGAGATGTGCGATGCGATTCAAACCTAGCAAGAGCCGGTCCCTGTCTTTGTGTAAAGGCAAACCTGTACCAAATACCTACTTCATAGGAACAGAGCGTATTCCCACGCTTGCAGAGCAGCCTGTGAAGAGCTTAGGAAGATGGTATAGTTTACCGATCACAGACAGGTTTCGCGGAAACGAGGTGAAAAAGCAACTCATTACAGGGCTTGACGCGATTGAAAAATGTGGTCTGTCTGGCAAATACAAAGCCTGGATTCTCAACTTTGCACTCATGCCTCGAATTCTGTGGCCTCTGACAGTTTATGATATTCCGCTAACACCAGTTGAGAGAATGGAGCAAATGATTAACAAGCACATGCGTAAGTGGCTCGGAGTTCCAAGGAGCTTCAACACTAATGCACTGTATGCCAGTTCGTTTACTCTTTCACTACCTATGAAATCGCTTGTGGAAGAGTACAAAACATCGAAGGCGAGACTGGATATGATGTTGAACGAGTCACCAGACCAGGTGATAAGGGAATGTGCTCCAACACTTGACACTGGTAAAAAATGGTCTGTCACAGAGACTGTCAGAGATGCCAAATCTCGACTGGAGATAAGTGAGATTGTGGGTGCTGTGACAACTGCACGTCATGGCATCGGCTGGGAAGCAAACCGGTGGTTCTCAAAGGAAAGCCCAAAGGTTAGACGGGAGATGGTAGTTGATGAGGTGCGCAAGATGGAAGAGGAGCGCCGCCAGACACAAGCTGTAGGCCAAGCCCAACAAGGCAGGTGGACTTGTTGGGAGTCTGTTGAGCAGCGTCAGCTCAAATGGACAGAATTGTGGTCGATGGAGCCACAAAGGATCAGCTTTCTGGTTGGTGCAGCTTATGATCAACTACCGACCCCGGCAAACCTGGAACGCTGGAATTTGACCGAGAACTCGAAATGCGCCGAGTGCTCGGCTAAGGGCACACTTCGACATATACTGTCGAATTGCCAACAGAGCCTGGGAAGATACACGTATAGGCATAATCAAGTCCTGAAAGTGTTGTGTAAATATGTCACGGAGAAGTGTGAATATGCTAATGCTGGTGGTGAAGCGCGTGAAAAGATTTTGCGCAAAAAGGGATTGATGAACAGCGGAGAATGGCAGGTGAGATGCGACCTCACAGAGCAGCTCAGCATGCCACAGCATATTGTGATCACGAACCAAAGACCAGACTTAATTGTTTGGTCTGACAAAGAAAAAGCACTAATACTGATGGAATTGACGGTGCCTTGGGAAGAAAATCTCTCATATGCGCATGAGAGAAAACTGACAAGATACGAAGATCTGGTCACACAATGCCAAGACAAAGGTTGGAATTGCGAATTATTCGCAGTGGAAGTTGGCTGCCGTGGATTCATGGCTAGATCAGCTACCAAATTTCTGACCAGAGTTGGGCTTTCAGGAAGAGCACTCAAACAAGCCACAAAAAGCATAGTACATGAGGCAGAAAGCGCATCTGCATGGATATGGCAACAGCACTGTGTGAAGACAAAAGCTAAGTAATCCTATTACTTGTAAGCTGGGGTTTAACACACTCACTTTGTTTTGTGGAGTTGGCCAGCATTTAATTCCTTTTGTTATGATCCTTGTAAGGATTAGAATGAGGGGATTAAGTGATGATAAGCAAATTGCTTGGGGTAGAAGGCTAAGCAAGATTATGCCTTTAATACTCAAATTAAAGTAGTTTAATCTCTGCAGAGTGAAAATCAAAGTGAGTCTGAGTTAGATCTAAGGTTTTACAAACATAGGATTAAAAGCTTGGCCCTCGCATAAAAGGCAGGCAGAGCGAGACAGGAAATCACAGTCAGCCCACTGGCTGTAGCGCAAACAAGTCATCTCTCTGACTTGTGTATGAGTTGTACTATGCTCAATGTGGTGAATTTGAGTAGCGAACGAGTGGCACGAGGGGCGGGTGCCTTGACGATAGCGACTTTGCGCCGATGAGTTGATGGAAAGCAAACCTCCCTGCACTGGTTTGGCTTAGAGTATAAGCATGAGAGTGATGGGGCGAACATTGTTGCACTGAAACAATGAAGAGTTGGCAGCCTCCCTGGTTGCGCAACAGCGTAAACACACCAATTATGTCAAACCACCGAAACTGACAAAATGCACTGAGGGATCGATGAGATTGATTGAGATGCTCAGCAACACACATGGGTGGCTTCATGCTGCTGGGGCCGGCCATGAGGAGGTTGTACTAGAGAAGGCCTCGAAACAGCGTTTGACTCATGGTTTCTAGCTGAAGACCTGTGTGTTGTGCAGTGGTACGCGCACCACTGTATGTTGTATCAGTTCATTTTCTATGCTTTGAGATCAATTTTTGAGGAAAAAAATATTTTCCGCTCTTTCCAAAAAAAAAAATCTCTTAAATTGATTTCTACCAAAAACACTCATATGATGCAGTAGTGATGTCTCAAGGTCTTTCCAGTAGTTTTTTTAGCATCATCATGAAATTCAAGGTGAAAAACGATTTTCCGCGTTTTCCAAAAATGAAAAAACCTGAAATTCAGGCCTTTAGAAGATGGGGATGATATCTTAATGGGTTACAGTGCATTTTCTATGCTTTGAGATCAATTTTTGAGGAAAAAAATATTTTCCACATTTTCCAAAAAAATTATTTTTATCACTTGATTTTTACCAAAAACACTCATATGATACAGTGGTGATGTCTCAATGTATTTCCAGTAGTTTTTTTTTAGCATCATCAACAAATTCAAGGTGAAAAACGATTTTCTGCATTTTCGAAAACGCAGTAAACGATTTTCCGCGTTTTCTAAAAATGAAAAGACCTGAAATTCAGGCCTTTAGAAGATGGGGATTATATCATAATACGTTACAGTTCATTTTATATGCATTGAGATCAATCTTTGAGGAAAATAATATTTTCCGCAGTTTCCAAAAAAATTATTTCTATCACTTGATTTTACCAAAAACACTCATATGATACAGTGGTGATGTCTCAATGTCTTTCCAGTAGTCTTTTTTAGCATCATCATGAAATTCAAGGTGAAAAACGATTTTCCGCATTTTCGAAAACGCGGAAAACGATTTTCCGCTTTTCCGCGATGAAACTGATTTTCCGCCTTTCCGCGTTTTCCAGAACCTGTTAATATAGCAATTCAAATCGTTATACAGTTTTTCAGCTTCTACATCCAAACAACTGAAGGGCTGAATATAGAATCCACTTATCTAACTATTGTTTTATCCATCAGTATATGCTGTAGCCATTTGAACACCAGAAGGAGCCGATCAGAGTAATATCACATACCACGCTCATGGCTTTTCACCACCCAGCTTGACAACATTGCTCCTATGGACAAGCAATTTCCTTGTTTCCGATGATTTCTTGATTCAGCGTGGGAATGGATCATAGTCAGAAAGTTATCATGTAAAGATTGGCAGCTAATGCAGCAGTCACAGGCCACATGGCCAGTTTAACAAAAGACCAACGAATCGACATTAGTGTGGTTCCTGGACAACAGTGTCATAAGTACAACAGTAAAGTAAAAACCAACACAGAACACTTACAGAGGAACAGGTGGATTGTAAAAACAGTTTTGCGGCCTAAACGATCAACGGCGAAGCTATCTGATTTCTACACACCGAAGTCAAGAACAAATACACGATGCCAGACAATACAGTGTCACACAAGTTACACAGAGTCAGTCAGTATTGATTTTATATATTTATATATCTATCTTATTTTTGCTTTTACCTTATTCAATGGGTATTTATTTTTAGCAATGCTATGCACCAGTAAAAAGTTTTTATTTAATGTAAACATCTCTGGAGAGAGTGTTTTAATATTAAACAAATGAAACAAACCACACAAAAATTCAAATGTATTTGAATAAATGCATCACTTCTATAAAGTGATTTTATATTCATTTAGAAGTTGTGCGTCACCATCAATTACTTTGTGGAAGCAGGTTATTTTGTACATATTACATTAACACAGTGATAAGTGGGGAGTGCATCCCTCTATAGTCTATTACACTGACTACATCAGTGAAACATCTAATAATTATTGAAAACGTATTGATTAACTTAATCAATATGTAAGTTGATCAAGTGGCTTCCGTTTAAAAGTATCCCGGAACAATACCCTGCGGATTTTAAATTTGAAAACTGCGTTACAACCTGCAGCATCTTGTTATCAAATTGATGCTAATTCTTCTTCAAAAAATTCTTCTTCAAAATCATAAATGTAATTTTCAACCGCTAAAAAGATCGATTGACGACAAAAACCCTGGATGTTGGACAGTAAATCAATAATAAATCATCGCTTCTACACCTTCCAAAGTCGTGACCTCGTCCACAATGAGATACCCCAGTGCCTTGGTGCCAATGCTCCATATAGTGTCCTGCCTAGGTATTTTATTAAGTCCATGGAGTTAACTAATCATGCAAGAATAGATCAGCTTTCATCATCAGACCGAACATTTTGGTATCCTAGTTTTGTCTGACGTTTTTTTGCAACTGACTGCTCAAATTTAGCTGAATGATATTAAAGCAGGTAAAATATAAGAACCATAAAACATTTGTCACAATCATGTCAAAACGAGTGATACGATCAATATTTAGGATCAAACAAATCCAACTAGCTGCAAGTTTTGCCCATGTTCTGAATTTGTCACTTGGCACCCTTTAGGTGGTTTGCTGCCAAATATTGAGATACAAATCTATCAAACTGATATCCCACCCTCCCACTATGATATCCTGCTGATCTCCTAGTTGGTCACATATTTCAGGTGTTTTATTGCATTTTTGTTGAAGATAAGTCTCAAGAGAATTATTGACATTCCTCTTGACTTATAACTCTTAATTGAAGCCTTCGCTGATCAAAATATAGTTTGCTGACAAAACCTGGTACTAACACACTTGAGGGCATTATTTTATTATTATTTATTATTATTTATCTTTTGTAAGTGGTAAAGTATCATTGCGCAAATCAAGTTTCAGGTTATGTCAATGACCTATCCAAATATTAACATATCATATTACATATTTGTGGATTTGATGAGCCAAACAAAACTTGATTTGATGTTGGCGCGTGTCATTTTAGTTTAGATATCTTTGTCCATATTTGTGAGTGTGATTAGCCGTACGAAAACTATTGTTTTTTTGAGTAGACAGTTTAATTTTGGAGTTGAACTCTTTCCATTTCGGTGCTCTCAAAAACATGCAGAATAGAAGAATGGAGTGGAAATGGCTTTATCTCGCATAATTGATTTCTGATTATAACTTATAGGAGAAGCTTTTTTTTTAGCTCAAGAAACTGTTGCATAAGCCAAAAGACTTTATTACGAAATATATTGCAGATATACTAATGTAAAACTTACCACGTTCACATGTGAGAGGAATCTCAATTGTACTCTTCTTTAACCTGGAAAGTACAACACAAACAAAAGTCACTCTAATGCTGAAATATGCCGAACTAGGAGGTGAGACTTGAACAGCACGAATCACAGTGTGATCAAACAGAAAGGTAAATCCTTGTATTCTGAATGCAAGCAGGTAGTAGTTATTTGTAGTGTTGATCTGTATGTTACACATCATAGGGGAGAAGAAGTTGAATCAGTATGGAGATTAAATCAGATCAATCAAATGTATGGAAGTAAAATATGTCGCAGGTTAGTATTTAAGAGGTACATGATCAAGTACTAGGATATCTTGTTTTGTCTGCACAAGAAATTAACAAACCAATGATACATATATGGACAACAAGCCATGAAAGAAAAATCATACCGGATAAACACTCACACTCACAAGTTAAGACATTGTTTCAACATTAACATATACAAAAGCACTTAATAACAAGTGATACCCACTTTCCCAATAATGCTATTTACACAGTCTAACTTCAACTCAAATTTACTTGTGGAGACACTGCTGTACTTTAAAGTGTTTGTAAAGGAACAGGTTTCTTGGTATCATTTTTGAGCTTGAAATCAGATTAAGACAGCTATCACACGTGCATTTGCATATACAATTAGTCATCAGGGTTATTTGGTCTGGTAAGTTTGGGGGTTATAAGTTAACAACATTGAGTTGCCTACTCTTGCACCGCCTAACGAGTCCAGGCGATTTGTGATGAGCCCGTTATTGGGGAAATACTGTAATATTAGTGACTATTGTGGTTAGATAACAACTTTTGCAAATAAATGACCAAGTCACTCACAAGTCTGTCTGATGACATAAAAGTTCAAAAGAAAGTTCTATAATTTTTATACACACTATTTGATGAGTTGAGACCACTAATCAAAACAACCTTTATATCTGTTATGAGCCCATGTCAAAGAAAAGATTAGAAAAATCGCTGTACATTACAATCAACGACTATGACTTTGACGTATTCCCTGTCCGCTGTTTTTCAAGCATGAAAATGAGTGATTTTCATTTTAGACCGATGCGCTTGTTTGCTCTGTTAAAATAAGATTTTAATGGAGCGATTGATTCTTCCTGCTGACAAAGCCTTGCTTGCTTCAGATTCACCCAAAAATGATACATACAATGCTTTATAGTTTGTACCAAATCTTGCAATTTACCCAACACTAGCCTCCCAAATCAGATTCATACTGACGAAATATCTCAAAAACTCGACAAATTAATTTCCTAAGTGACTGTTGTGTGCAGTGACATGTGCTCTCATAAGAGCTGCTGCACTCAGTCAGTAATATTGATAGTCTATGTTAAGATGTGCTGAGTATCTGTGATGCACACAGATGGACAAGATCTAATGAAAAAATTAGAAAGTTTCTCCAGGTATCCAACTGCTAACATGATTATCAATACTCCTCTTTAGGAGGCAGTCAAATTCATTTACATTTTACATCACCCTGAAGTCCGAAACAACTAGATGACAAATTTATTGAGTTGAATTCACTTTGTGACTTGTAATTTCTAGTTTTTAAACAATGTAAACAACAAAGTTTATTCAAAAAAAACCTTGAGTGTTTAAACATCAGAATATTTGCAAAAATTTTTGAAATGATTGTCAAAACCTCAAATCACTCAGTATTAATCATTACATGCTTTAGATTTCAACATCATCCTAATCCCTGAAATTTCGAGATTTACAAAGAATTTATTTTAGATTTATGTGCGATTTGGAGAAACATATTTTCAAGTAAAACACACAATCTACCTGTATAAATTTTGTATCTTCAATTGAAATTCTATTGAAAGCCGCTATTCATGAAGCTAATAATTGAAGCAGATCACTGGTTTTCATGTGGGCTGAAGACGGAGTTTGATTGGAATGTCATTACAACAATCTCATATATTCATCATATTGATGTAAACAAAACCTTTGCGACATATTGATCTGCCTTTATATTGCCAATTTCTATTTCGAGCAGTAACCATGGTTAACAGAAATTGTTGTATCTGCCAAAGCACTGTGGGTTATTTCCAGTGGCCGAAATCATACAGATTTAAACTTGAGTGATGTGACTACCTCCGAGATATTTTCCCGCTGATAATCACATGGACTCGACGTCGATTTGCTACAAATGCCTACTAAATGATATTCAATCTCGCTCTCACTAGATCAATCAAATGTATGAAAGTAAAATACTTTCAGTGTCTTTAAGAGTACAAACAGAGAAAAGATCTAACAAGTAAGTCGCAGGTTTCGCAGTGATCATATGCAATGTCAACCTCATAAAGTTAAGAGAAAATTTTTTTGTACAGTGTAAATCACACTAGCTTTGGCAATAATAAGTTAGCTGAGAGTGTACAACTAAGATAAATTGATGCAGAGTTATAATAGATGTGATAATTAATTTCTATGGCTGATATTTTGGCTTGGGAAAGAATGTAAACAGATGGCAATTGTTTGGCAATACGGACATGAGAGAGTTTATGAGTATTTAAAGAGGGGGTACGGGTCAGATTCACTTTTTCCCGTCCATATCCAGGTTGAGAGATCACCCAATTCCAATTATGTACATGTGCTCCGGTTTGGCACCAAATACATCATAACAATTTGGTTACATTTATAAGCAAGAATATGATGTCATATGTAGGACTCTCATAAACAATGCCCTATCAATCAATAATGACTGATTTAAATTTAGCGATTTTTCTCAGTAAATATTGAGTATTTTTGAAAAGCATTATAGCTACACATTCCTCAACTATATTTGACTCTGCTAATGTAGTTTTGAAACCTAATTTTATTTTTTTTAGAAGAAAATTAGATGTAAAATAGTGTAGGAATACAATAATTTTCAGTTCAGTTTATAGTTAAATTACGGTGTCACAATGTGTGTCAAAGCAGGTGCACTGCATGATATTGATTTTCTAATGAATTATAAATCAATATATCATTAATCATGATGCTTATTGCTTTTAAATATGGCTCAATGTAGCCTGTCTTGACAAAGACATGCTATGCTATGCTATGCTATGCTATGCTATGCTATGGTAATTACCGTGATCTCATTTCAAGTTTTTAGGATTTAATTATGAGCACAGCAAACTGTTAAAAGGAAGTCTCATAAAATAAAATTTGGTCCATATTATTACTCCCCGCACAAGAAAATCCCTGTAGATAGACTACCAAGTGTCTACAATTAGTGCTGGATTTAAGAGGTACATGATCAAATACAAGGATATCTTGTTTTGTCTGCACAAAAAATTAACAAACCATAGTTAGGTTATATGGAATACATGCCATGAAAGTAGAATCATAGCGGATAAACACTCACACTCACAATTTAAGACATTGTGTCAACATCAGTATACACGAAAGCGTTTACATTGTCCCCAATAACGATTAATAACAGTGATACCCACTTTCCCAATGACACTATTTACACAGTCTAACATCGACTCCAATATACTTATGGAGACACTAGCGTACTTCACTGCCTATATACTTAGTTATGTTACATATGAGTTACCTAATCATGCAAGAATAGATCAACTTGCATCATTGGACCGTACATTTTGGTATCTTAGTTTTGTCTAACCTTTTTGCCTTTTTGGTAGGAAATAGATGATTGGGCTGCCCCTAAAGAGGGACCAAAATGTCCAAGTCCTAATACTGAGAATGAGATACATCCTAGAAAACTAGAATGCATCCTAGAGGCGAGGCCATAAGAGACCCCTTGTACGTGTGTGTGCAGCGAACTGTCAAAACTGAACCGTTGGCAGTGACACTTTGATCTTAGCCAATAGACCTTTTGTTTATAATTGACTGCTCAAATTTGGCCGAATGAAATACATTCAGGTGAAATGTACGAAGAATGAAACATTTTTCACAATCATGTAAATATGAGGGGTACGATAAATTTTCAGAATGAATCAAGACCAACTAGCTGCAAGCTTTGCCCAAGTACTGAAATTGTCACTTGGGTGGTTTGCTGCAAATTAATTAGGGGCAAATCCATCAAACTGATATCCCACCCTCCCTGATGCCAGGGCCAATAGACTATCAGATCTCTAGTTTTTTGATGAGTTATCACATCTTCATAAATCTGTGACAGTTTAAATATTGTCATTGGTTCTACATCTTTAAAAAGGGACCCAGGTAAACTATGCTGTCCTGCGGATCTCCTAGTTGGTCACATATTTTAGATGTTTTATGGCCTTTTATTGAAGATAGCATCCCAAGAGAATAATTGACATTACTCTTGTCTTATAACTCAAAATTGGAGCCCTCGCTGAAAAAAATATAGTTGGCTGATAAAACCTTGAGGGCATTACTTGACCACTTTTATAACTATGTTGAGTTTTATTATCCACTTAGGCAAGTAATGATCAAGCATCATCATTGCGCAAATAAAGTTTGGAATTATGTCAATGACCTATCCAAATATTAGCATATCATATAACATATTTATGAACTCGATATGTATGGTAGATATATTAATGTAAAACTTACCAAGTTCATATTACGAAGAATCTGAATTTGAGGAATTTCACTTGGACTCTTCTTTAACCTGGAAAATACAAAAGTCACTGTAATGCAGGAATATGGCGAATTATAAGGTAGGGCTTGAACAGCATAGATCATAGTCTGATAAAACAGAAAAGTAAATCCTTGTATTCTGAATGCGAGCAGGTAGTAGTTATTTGTAGTGTTGATCAATATGGTACACACCATAGGGTAGAAGAAGTTGAATCAGAATCGAGAATAATCAAATCAATCAAATGAATGGAAGAAAAAATAGTTTGACACCAACAGCTGTAATCATTTGGTAATACGGGGCAGGAGAGAGTTTGTGAGGATATTAGAGGTGCATGATCAAATACAAGGATATCTTATTTTGTCTGCACAAAAAATTAACAAACCATTGTTAGGTTATATGGAATACAAGCCATGAAAGTAAAATCCATAGACTTAATATACTACCTAGACAGGACAATGCTTATGCTTCACTGATCATAATGTGTCCCACATAAATAGCACGACATGACGAAGTTAGTTTGTGCTGTGAGCCATAGTTTACTATATGCCATTCAATGAAATAATGTGAAAAATCAAGGGACGCCGGGCATGATATCAGCCCTTGGCCGGCCCCTAATTATTTAAACACACAGAAAATTTATGAGTTTATGTAAAAGACCTTTCCGCACGAGATGGTATAAAAAATTGACTCCTTAGGCGAATCCAAAGCGAGAACAGACCTGATAAGTTACAATCATTAGCCAATAAATATTGAAACAAATACAGCCATCTACCCTTAACACTTCTGCCACTACTATTCAAATGCACAGAATACCCACAACAAAGTATCACAAATATTTTGTTGGATGAGCCAGATCAAAGCACCACCACCATCATCATAGATTTTTGCATAAATCTTCCTAGTCATGACTGAGCACAACCTGCTCAGCTTGGATTCCATGTTCCAAGTTTTTACTGCAATTTTTTTTGTCGCTTCATGAAGAAGAATAGATCTGTGCTGTAAATTGAGTATGCCAACTCCAGCTATGTATGTATGCATCATGAAGCTAGGGTACGTGTATATATATATATATATATATATATATTAAGTCTATGGTCATCTCTCATCAATAAAATAATATAGTAAATCAAGGCACGCAGGGTATAATACCAGCCAAATTATATTGGATCTGTTTAAATTTATGAGCTACAAATTATCAAAACAAATACAGCCCTGTACTGAAACAGAAGATGAAAGATACTATGTAAACAAAGTGGTTACTTGTTTTAATATTCATATATCATATATCAGAGATTATTTATTTATATAACGTGAACCTGCAGCCTGCTGTCACATCTTCACAAGTAAGCCCAGCTGCAATTTAACTATCATCAGTTGCGAGATACAAGGCAAACATAGAAGTTCTGGATATGATACCCACGCCGCTCAGTTTATATCAAAACTATTTTTAAATGAGCCTACAGCCTGCTACCTCGTCTTCACAAGATGATAATCTGGCTGCCTCATCTTCACAAGATGAAAATCCTGCTGCTACCACTTCACAAGATGATAAGGTAAGAAACAGCCCAGTGGTGGCTCTCATGTATGCATTGTCACATTTCAGTCTTTATTGGATTGAATTTTTTGGCATAATTTCTGCTTGTCCCATCCATCTAAGAGGACAGGCTTCCTTATTTTTTTAGATAGAAATCAATTAAATATTGTCACATAATAATACCCACATCCTTCTATACATGCACATAAATTTAAGGCTATAGACATAGTAAATAATAATCGATGGGTGTGATAAAATTTGAATTTAAGAAAAAAAAGGTGGAACCATAGTGATGGGGCGGGGGGGGGGGGCTGGAGGGACACTATTTGAGTGGAAAATTCTGATTTACTCCCAAAATATCTAACTCAGAACAGGCACAGCAGTCAAAGAGTGTGAGTAGACTTAATCGGTGATCTAGCAAATCTTTCTTGGCCATGCTGACGCTGCTATGAAATTGATTTTACAATTTCTGTTTATTATATCAAAAGCAGTAGTTTAATGATAATTATTTGTATATGTTATCATTTGTGATCCTTTTAAAAAAAGTCATCTAGAAACTGGTGTGCTGCCTACGGCTGTGGAAATAACCAGGCAGGATATCCTAATTTAAGCTTCCACGCCTTCCCCAGAAATAACGAGGAGAGACTAAAGGTATGAGTTTCGGCCGTTAAACGCAAGAACTGGACACCATCCAAATATGCTGTTCTATGTAGCGAACATTTGAAACGAGATACATTTAGAAGGCCTCCTGGTGTGGGTGGGAGAGCTTTGCTAAAAAAGGATGCTATCCCATTTTCCAATCCTTCCCACACTATCTACAAACCCCTAATAGTGAAGAGATATACGCTGGTCAGAATACACCAGGAAACAACCGAACTCGCAGCAAACACTGACAATAAGCGCTCCAAACTGAGCATGCTTTTTGTGTTCAGTGAAATCTAATTTTCAGCGACCGCTGATAGTGATAGTGTCTCATTTGGAAATTTTGCAGCAATCACCGATAGTGGTAGTTTTCTAGTCGTTGACCCATCCGCAAAATTCAGTATAATCCCACAGTATATTTTTTCTTTTGCTATGTAGTGTAAGAAGTGGTTAGCTTACATTGCTCTACTAATTTGATTAATTTTAACGTATACTGCAACCAGTCATATCTAACTTTGCAATGCTCGCTGATAGTGGTAGCGTTTTTAATTTTTGTCGTGCCCACAACAATTAGTATAAGTATTTTTTACAAAGTAGTGATAAGAAGTGGCTAGCTTCATGGCTGTATTTGTGTCGATAAGCTTTAGCTTATGCTGTAATCAGTCACATCGAATATGGCAGCAATCGCTGATAGTGGTAGCTACCGTGGCCCAGAAAGCCGGATAAAATTAAACTTATCTGCTGTGAATTTAATTTAAAAAAGACCTGAATTGAATTAAACATTTCAGTGAATTTAATCAAACTTTTCTGCATTAAACTTTTCTGCTTCAAACTTTCAAGTTCTGCATCAAACTTTTCTCCTCTTAATCAAACTTTTCTCCTCTTAATCAAACTTTTCTACTCTGAATTAAACTTTTCTATTCTGCATCAAACTTTTCTGTTTTGCATCAAACTTTTATACTCTGCATCAAACTTTTTGTTCTGCTGCATCAAACTTTTCTACTCTGAATCAAACTTTTCCGCTCCACTGATATCAACCACCCTATATACTATGTATTACTGTATGCAGGTCCTCAATCTACAAATTTGCCTCACAGAATATTTTGGTGCACATTTTGTTAGAAGGAAGATGAAAGATGGGTAACCAGCTATTTCTGGGCGTTCCCAGTACAAATATTTTATACCATACATGCAGGTCTATTATTTAAGATTTGGTACCATACAGGCTGTTATCCTCAGCTTTATAAACTACAAGTTTTTAAGCAGGGAATTTCAATAATACACAGGTATAAGAAATCAATACATTTATAAATATTTGTTGAATTCCTAAATAGCTTTTACAGCAAATGGAAAATCCTTACAAGTGGGACCTTTTGTCGTATACAGTCACAATGAAACTTCAATTTCATTTGTGGGCCTAACCACTACTCTTATCATTCTTGTTAGTCAGCAAACAAGCCTAGTTTTCGGGAAAAAACTTTAATACCGACCTTTACTATACTAAGGGCAACAGCTTATCACCAGCCCTAGACTGACTGGCCTCAGATCTTTCTTATACTATACAAAAAGGGAATTTTCATTGCTTTCTTACTAATGGTAAAGTCATAAAATTTATTCTTCCACTCATTACCAATAATCGATTTCCATGAAATTTCTATAGTAACCAATGTAACATTAAAAAAAAATGAAGCAATTAATGTATGGACATTGTTTTCTGCTAGCTTGACGATATGAACTCTGCAGCAATCTAAGTGGGGTCACTACAAATAAATGGGCTTATGGTTTTGCTGGCCACAATCCTCACCCGAAAACCTAATTCATTCTGTTAGCACGAGTCTGACCTAATACCACAATTCCAAACAATTTGTCAAAGTTTTAATTGATACTGATACAAACATGACAATTCACACCAGTGGGTTGCTGCATAACCACACAGGAGATAATACTACTTTGATAATATGGACAGGCTAAAACTGCAGTTCAAGAAAACATCCCAATACATTAGGGAAATTTACTGGGAGTTTTTACCTAGATAATACATACAGATGTAATAATAGTATTCCAAGTGGTGCGGAGGTTTTTTAGTAAGGGCCAGCCTCTACTAGGGTAATTATTTTAGTAAGAGCAGGTGTCATGAAATAGAATTGAATCTGGTCAGATGCCAGCTCTTTGTTTTCTATGAGGTTTTATTGCTTTGCATCAGCAGAATGTTATACATTTTTGTTAGCAATCTGACTCATACATACTCAGACTCATACATGATTATAGCTTAGCTTCAGCGTATAGGCTAACGAAATTTGTGAAAGGATGGGTCCAAAGAGAATGAGACTTTCTGTCTGTTGAGGCAATCAACAATTTCTATGATGATTCACTTTTCACATTTATGTGCTGGACGGGTTTAGAATCCAACATACATGAAGAAATAATAATCTGTCTAGAAAAGCAAACAGTCTGGGGAAAAACAAACAGGGTCTCCCTGTATAAACCAGTTTAAATAGAGATTTCTGATATACCCTATAGGAATTTAATTTAGCTAGAGTTTAATTTCGCTATCTGGACCTGGTACTAAATTTCACTAGTACTAAATTTCGCTAGTAGGCTTACAAGTGAAAATTTTAAAAAAATGTCCTAGCTGGGATACGAACCCACAGTATAAATCTCCATCTGATTGCTAGGCAGACATTTAGACCCCTACACCACGCTAGCTTGCATGCTTAGGGAAGGCGTATTCCTGTATAATTCTACATTGTTTATGAAACTATGGTGAGTGAGTTTAATTTAAGTTACACTGAATTTTGCAACCTAGGCAACAACCGAAAAGCGAATCCTAAATGCCGCGAAAACTAAACTCCTATAGGGTAGCTGTTCTAAATCTTTGGGAGAAACGTATTGTCCATGCTGTGTGACTGTGGCCTTGATGAAGACTGCCATGCAGTTCTATTGCAAATCATCGATGATGGATTGAAATGAAAGCCTATTGACTATGAACTATTGGTAGACTGAGGACCTACATACAGCAATATATAATATAGGGTGGTTGATATCAATGGAGCGGAAAAGTTTGATTCAGAGTAAAAAAGTTTGATGCAGAGTAGAAAAGTTTGATGCAGAACAGAAAAGTTTGATGCAGAACAGAAAAGTTTGATGCAGAGAAGTTTGATTAAATTCACTGAAATGTTTAATTCAATTCAGGCCTTTTTAAATTAAATTCACAGCAGATAAGTTTAGTTTTATCCGGCTTTCTGGGCCACAGTAGGTAGCCTTGGTCGGGCCCTCAGAAATTAGTATAATCCCGCAGTAACAGCCCTCTTTTTTGTCATGTAGTGATAGAAGTGGTAAAGTACAGGGCTGTATTTGTTTTGATAATTTTTATCTCATAAATTAAAACAGATCTAATATAATTTGGCTGGTATTATACCCTGCGTGCCTTGATTTATTATATTATTTCATTGATGAGAGATTACCAAAGACTTTATCTATATATGTATATGTCATGTACCCTAGCTTCATCATACATACATATCTGGAGTTGGCATACTCAATTTACAGCACAGATCTATTCTTCCTCATGAAGCGACAATAAAATTTGCAGTAAAATCTTTTAACAAGGAATCCAAGCTGGGCAGGTTGTGCTCAGTCATGACTAAAATATTTATGCAAAAATCTATGATGCTGGTGGTGGTGCTTTGATCTGTTTCGGCCGTTAAACGCAAGAACTGGACTACATCCAAATATGCTGTTCTATTTAGCGAACATTTGTAACGAGATACATTTAGAAGGCCTCCTGGTGTGGGTGGGAGAGCTTTGCTAAAAAAGGATGCTATCCAAACAATTTTCCAATCCTTCCCACACTATCTACAAACCCCTAATAGTGAAGAGATATATGCTGGTCAGAATACACCATGAAACAACCAAACTCGCAGCAAACACTGACAATAAGCGCTCCAAACTGAGCATGCTTCTTGTGTTCAGTGAAATCTAATTTTCAGCGACCACTGATAGTGATAGTGTCTAATTTGGAAATTTTGCAGCAATCACCGATAGTGGTAGTTTTCTAGTCTGTGACCCCTCCGCAAAATTCAGTTTAATCCCACAGTATATTTTTTCTTTTGCTATGTAGTGTAAGAAGTGGTTAGCTTACATTGCTCTACTAATTTGATTAATTTTAACGTATACTGCAACCAGTCATATCTAACTTTGCAATGCTCGCTGATAGTGGTAGCGTTTTTAATTTTTGTCGTGCCCACAACAATTAGTACAACTCAACAGTACATATTCATATTTTTTACAAAGTAGTGATAAGAAGTGGCTAGCTTCATGGCTGTATTTGTGTCGATAAGCTTTAGCTTATGCTGTAATCAGTCACATCGAATATGGTAGCAATCGCTGATACTGGTAGCCTTGGTCGTGCCCTCATAAATTAGTATAATCCCGCAGTAACAGCCCTCTTTTTGTCATGTAGTGATAGAAGTGGTTAAGTACAGGGCTGTATTTGTTTTGATAATTTTTATCTCATAAATTAAAACAGATCTAATATAATTTGGCTGGTATTATACCCTGCGTGCCTTGATTTATTATATTATTTCATTGATGAGAGATTACCAAAGACTTTATCTATATATGTATATGTCATGTACCCTAGCTTCATCATACATACATATCTGGAGTTGGCATACTCAATTTACAGCACAGATCTATTCTTCCTCATGAAGCGACAATAAAATTTGCAGTAAAATCTTTTAACAAGGAATCCAAGCTGGGCAGGTTGTGCTCAGTCATGACTAAAATATTTATGCAAAAATCTATGATGCTGGTGGTGGTGCTTTGATCTGTTTCGGCCGTTAAACGCAAGAACTGGACTACATCCAAATATGCTGTTCTATTTAGCGAACATTTGTAACGAGATACATTTAGAAGGCCTCCTGGTGTGGGTGGGAGAGCTTTGCTAAAAAAGGATGCTATCCAAACAATTTTCCAATCCTTCCCACACTATCTACAAACCCCTAATAGTGAAGAGATATATGCTGGTCAGAATACACCATGAAACAACCAAACTCGCAGCAAACACTGACAATAAGCGCTCCAAACTGAGCATGCTTCTTGTGTTCAGTGAAATCTAATTTTCAGCGACCACTGATAGTGATAGTGTCTAATTTGGAAATTTTGCAGCAATCACCGATAGTGGTAGTTTTCTAGTCTGTGACCCCTCCGCAAAATTCAGTTTAATCCCACAGTATATTTTTTCTTTTGCTATGTAGTGTAAGAAGTGGTTAGCTTACATTGCTCTACTAATTTGATTAATTTTAACGTATACTGCAACCAGTCATATCTAACTTTGCAATGCTCGCTGATAGTGGTAGCGTTTTTAATTTTTGTCGTGCCCACAACAATTAGTACAACTCAACAGTACATATTCATATTTTTTACAAAGTAGTGATAAGAAGTGGCTAGCTTCATGGCTGTATTTGTGTCGATAAGCTTTAGCTTATGCTGTAATCAGTCACATCGAATATGGTAGCAATCGCTGATACTGGTAGCCTTGGTCGTGCCCTCATAAATTAGTATAATCCCGCAGTAACAGCCCTCTTTTTGTCATGTAGTGATAGAAGTGGTTAAGTACAGGGCTGTATTTGTTTTGATAATTTTTATCTCATAAATTAAAACAGATCTAATATAATTTGGCTGGTATTATACCCTGCGTGCCTTGATTTATTATATTATTTCATTGATGAGAGATTACCAAAGACTTTATCTATATATGTATATGTCATGTACCCTAGCTTCATCATACATACATATCTGGAGTTGGCATACTCAATTTACAGCACAGATCTATTCTTCCTCATGAAGTGACAATAAAATTTGCAGTAAAATCTTTTAACAAGGAATCCAAGCTGAGCAGGTTGTGCTCAGTCATGACCAGGAATATTTATGCAAAAATCTATGATGATGGTGGTGGTGCTTCGATCTGTTTCGGCCGTTAAACGCAAGAACTGGATTACATCCAAATATGCTGTTCTATTTAGCGAACATTTGTAATGAGATACATTTAGAAGGCCTCCTGGTGTGGGTGGGAGAGCTTTGCTAAAAAAGGATGCTATCCAAACAATTTTCCAATCCTTCCCACACTATCTACAAACCCCTAATAGTGAAGAGATATATGCTGGTCAAAATACACCATGAAACAACCAAACTCGCAGCAAACACTGACAATAAGCGCTCCAAACTGAGCATGCTTTTTGTGTTCAGTGAAATCTAATTTTCAGCGACCGCTGATAGTGATAGTGTCTCATTTGGAAATTTTGCAGCAATCACCGATAGTGGTAGTTTTCTAGTCTTTGACCCATCCGCAAAATTCAGTATAATCCCACAGTATATTTTTTCTTTTGCTATGTAGTGTAAGAAGTGGTTAGCTTACATTGCTCTACTAATTTGATTAATTTTAACGTATACTGCAACCAGTCATATCTAACTATGCAATGCTCGCTGATAGTGGTAGCGTTTTTAATTTTTGTCGTGCCCACAACAATTAGTATAACTCAACAGTATATATTCAAATTTTTTACAAAGTAGTGATAAGAAGTGGCTAGCTTCATGGCTGTATTTGTGTCGATAAGCTTTAGCTTATGCTGTAATCAGTCACATCGAATATGGTAACAATCGCTGATACTGGTAGCCTTGGTCGTGCCCTCAGAAATTAGTATAATCCCGCAGTAACAGCCCTCTTTTTGTCATGTAGTGATAGAAGTGGTTAAGTACAGGGCTGTATTTGTTTTGATAATTTTTATCTCATAAATTAAAACAGATCTAATATAATTTGGCTGGTATTATACCTTGCGTGCCTTGATTTATTATATTATTTCATTGATGAGAGATTACCAAAGACTTTATCTATATATGTATATGTCACGTACCCTAGCTTCATCATACATACATATCTGGAGTTGGCATACTCAATTTACAGCACAGATCTATTCTTCCTCATGAAGCGACAATAAAATTTGCAGTAAAATCTTTTAACAAGGAATCCAAGCTGAGCAGGTTGTGCTCAGTCATGACTAGGAACAGTTATGCAAAAATCTATGATGATGGTGGTGGTGCTTTGATCTGGCTCATCCAACAAAATATTTGTGATACTGTGTTCTGGGTATTCTGTGCATTTGAATAGTAGTGGCAGAAGTGTTAAGGGTAGACGGCTGTATTTGTTTCAATATTTATTGGCTAATGATTGTAACTTATCAGGTCTGTTCTCGCTTTGGATTCGCCTAAGGAGTCAATTTTTTATACCATCTCGTGCAGAAAGGTCTTTCACATAAACTCACAAATTTTCTCTGTGTTTAAATAATTAGGGGCCTGACAAGGGCCGATATCATGCCGGGCGTCCCTTGATTTTTCACATTATTTCATTGAATGGTATATAGTAAACTATGGCTCGCAGCACAAACTAATTACGTCATGTCGTGCTATTTAAGTGGGACAGTATCGAATGCTGTTGGCCTGTCTAGGTAGTATATTAAGTCTATGGTAAAATCATACCAGAGAAACACTCACACTCACAATTTAAGACACTGAGAACCAAATTCTATGAAGCACAACCTTAGGGGGGGGG
Source organism: Membranipora membranacea (assembly GCA_914767715.1). Classification (NCBI taxonomy): domain Eukaryota; kingdom Metazoa; phylum Bryozoa; class Gymnolaemata; order Cheilostomatida; family Membraniporidae; genus Membranipora; species Membranipora membranacea. The sequence continues at coordinate 5,638,264 of OU612071.1, read as the reverse complement.
GGGGATATGTTGTGCCGATACCTAATCATCGGACCCAGCCCACAACTTAGATTGTTTATCAATATCAATCGGTGTTGATGTTTTTATCACTCAGTGACTTAAATGAAAATAGGCTATGATTTAGTCTAGGAGTTATCAACCCGTGAATTTTATAGGCTTTTATTCAGCACCGTATAAATTGCTGAACCCATTGTTACCATAAATTCATCTGCAATTCGGAGTACCTGTTTGAATAAACAATGGGAACTAGGATTATATGACGTATATATATGAACATATCGGTTCTATGGACCTCCTATGCTACCATCTATATTTTGATAACACATATTATTTAGTTTGGGCGGGAGGTTACTGAGCAACAGCGGTGCGATTGTGATTTGTAATTGAAAAATGGGGATAAAAAGGGGACGCAAATATTTTACTTATTTCCTTGGATAAGGGGAAAGAGGCAAGGAGGGCATTGTGCTTCAAGATCAATGTCTTAGTTTGAGGACACAGAGCAAAAGCTCTGAAGGATAACTTACTTTCAACTGAAGCAAAATAGTGAAGCTATATCTCTAGTGTCTGTTTATATGTTGTGTTCTTTATTTCCAGCTATTTGAGCCTTTCTGTTTTGCCGTAGTATATGGTTACCTTCCAAGAAACTATAAAACATTATTATTATTGAGACCATCATGAACATGAAGTTCAGCTTTGACTATACATAGTCTAACAAGAGTCAACTTGCGGGCAGGCTTGCCAAATATTTGTCAGATCGCTTCAGTCGTTGGTTCGGCTGTGCCACCATCAACCCAGCCAGAGTTTGAGCACTTGACCTGAGAAAACATGCAAAAAACTTACTTAAATTTATCTGGAATAAAGTTGCTTGACTATAATAGCTTTGTCATCAGTCGATATGAGTTACAAATCCATATCTCCGATGATATACGTAATCTCCAGCTTCCCTAGCGTGATTTAGCAGGCTTCTTATCTGAACCCTTCTGTTATAAGATAACCTTTGGCTTCGACTGTAACCTACTACACGGCTGCTTCATAAACACAATAAAACCCAAGCTGCTATTGGCTATTGGCAAACTGAGAGGAACTTGGCGCCGAACACGGCGGCCGTGCCCTTAAGGCACTGATATTTCTCAGTCCTCGGACGGAGACAACACTTGCAATTTTTACCCACATTTTTAACCCACACCAGAGCCATACGATTATGCTGGCACAAATGTCATGTCTGTTATGTATTACAGTTTTGTTATTATTCTTTAGTAGTTTCACTTTGTAAAGTGAAAGTCCTTTATGTTATCTATTACTTGATTGGTATTTCATTATTGTAAAGGCTCTTTTTATTGGCCTATTTTAATCATTCGTCTGCATCCTTTTTGTTAGTTGTATATTAGATGTTAAACAAAGAAGATGCTTTGTTTAATAAGTTAAGAATAAATAAACTTGTTAGCTTAGGGTTTTAAAGCTAGCACAACCAATTAGATGTCCAATCCATGTACAGCTGTTACACATCATAATGTTACTTTCAGTTTACCTGTAGACTTAAAATATCAACAATAGCAAATACTAGACAGTTATTGGTATTCAGAACAGTCCAACAATGACAGTCATTTATTTAACCATATAAACTTAATATTTAGGGCTTATAGCTCATCTTGTGTGTTAAAGCAACGGTTAAACCTTTCGCCATGTACGATGTACTTTTTGATAAATAAGGCATAAGCTAATTCTATGATTAATTACACATCCTACTAATGCTAATACCAATGCTAATCAAATGTCAGTATAGAATGTTTAATCGACAGACAGATGTTTGTCAGACGGATGTTTAATAGACCTTTTTATAATTTTGGGACCATTAATGTCTCAATGGATATCCTGTGATCAACCGAGGGTATCCTGTCCTTACACTTACGTAGCTTATAGCTATTGGACAATTTTCGCTTTCGCTACACACTTCCAAATATGGACTAGCAGTACACGTCAGCCCAATAGACTGTAGATTTAAGACGTTACAGAATATTACACCCTCTGCCCAGTATTTTACAGCAACTCTGTGAAGATCTCATACTATAGAGAGAAGGGCTGGGCTTACCGGTAATCAGCATACGTGTACTGTGATCTTGGCTTTTTCACGGTAACCATCAACCAAGACAGACGTACAACCGGACGGCTCTACAGCTACTGACGAGTATCTAGAGACAGACGAGTACAGTTCTATATAGAAGAAGTCCTATTGGCGGAATTCAAGTTCTACAAACAGAAATATAAAGTGAGTTAAATTATATATCATCAGATATCAATATATCTTGATTGTCAGAATTACTAAATTCAGGTAGTTCACAGCTCAATGTCGAGAAACGATATGTTATTTATCAACTTGCAGTCACTCTTGCCAAATATAATATATCAAAAGTGTAATGCAGCTGCCAACTAATGTTAGCAATCATCATCAAAACAGTTCCATCAATCAGTTCATCAACAATATTATTTTTGTGTCATTATGCCATAAACCTCTTTTTCAGTGCGTGTCAAATATTATTCTGAGATGACAGGTTTGTAATACTACCCTGGATAGAGGTTTGTAATACTACCCTTGATAGAGGTTTTTTATACTACCCTGGATAGAGGTTTGTAATACTATCCTGGATAGAGGTTTGTAATACTACCCTGGATAGAGCCAAATATTTTACATCACTTTTTATTGATACTGTGATTTGTGAGATAAAATAAACAACTTGTCCCTCGGTAGTTGAGCAGCAATATATGAACTATGTACGAGTTTCTCAAATGTGTATTCGGCTAGGATCTAGTGAGATTTAGTCTTATTTCAGTTTCTGTACTGATATATGTATATATTTAAATATATATATATATCGGCTTCTTCTAGATCTTTTTGGTATGGGCCCATATGTGAAGTTTGGTGTTCTCATGCAAAAGCAACCAGGATTCCTCTGCGGAACCATGGCACAGTTTGTTTCGTGTCGGATCCAAGCAGAGTCTTCTTGTACAGGAAGCAGGCCACTTCCAGCATCCTTCAGCTCAGCTAGAACTTATCCACACTCTATGACTGTTCACATAATATGAATACGAATGATGATCAGGTGGTGTGTTTTGTTGTATTCCAATAATTTTGAAACTCATGAAACGAACAACACTGGGAGATATCATTGCACGTTGAAGCATACATGAAATAAAGCCCAAAACTACCAAAGATTTCTTCAGCTAAAAAAGCCTAAGAACAGCTGAATTTTGCAATCAGGACAAATATTTCTAAGTTATCAAAGTCAGGCATAGCTGAAATGATCTCTCAGTGATGCCTGGGGAAGGAGAATGTGATGTCAGAAAGATGTGTGTACCATCTGAAACAATTGATTCTTGCATTTTCCTCAATAATTGATGAATATAGGGGTGTTATTTTGGTCTTTTTTGAAGGCATGGTTTCAACTGTTTTGAGCCAGGTATGACCAGGATCTTTTTGAACGCAGGGTATCAACTGTTTTGACTCAGACATCTACAAACTCAGACAACTCAGACAACAACAAACACCATGACCTCAGAAAATCTAGCCACTACATAAGGATACAAGCATTATGCGTCATGTGGTATTTTTAGAAAAAATTAATAACTGCTATTAGATAGTCAAACCCCCTCAAACCAATGAACTTGGAGTTTGTTGCTCAAACGCTCGACACTTTGTAACTTGTAGGTAGTAATGGTTTGAGCAGCTCTTATAAAAACACACCTTCTTAGAGCATAACCAAATTCAATATTTTACTGCTACTTATTGATGTTCATCATTTCACACACTGGTCCCCCTCCCAAACCTACCCCTCCCAACTGCCCTGCTGTTACATCTGAATAAGAAAATCTTAAGAATTGTCTTCCCTTGTAGAAACAAGAGTTGTTTTTTCGTTGTCCATGACATAAGAATCGACCTATTTCTAAATAGGCCAATTATTGAGTTCGGACCAGACTCTGAGCCAATCATATTTCACATCCTCTTCTAGCAAAACATTCTTTTTCATTTCTATCAAATCAGTTTCTAAAAATACAATTTATTTCATGATCAACCCAGTTTCTCTACAAGTCTGTGATATTTAAGAGTTTTACCTTATCATGATACTTTGACCGAGTCCAGGAAACTGTCATCAGTCTGCTCAGATAAATAGCTGCTATCAAGGTAAAAACTTTGTCCAAAAGGAGAGATAACATAACATTTTTAAACATCTGGTAGTGTTAGTTCACCAGCCAGTACTGACTGACTGAGTACTACCTTCAGCTTACTACTACTGCTTTTAGAACATAGAGTAGAACCTTCATCAAATCATTCGTCTGAGAGGTACAGTTGGTTGATTGACACAAATGGTTATTTTTGGAGCTATATACAAAAATACAAAGGCTTGACCGGAACCCTTTGAATTGCATCAATAACTAAAAGATTAAAGAGGGGGGTTTGTGAATTTGCGTAATTGCCGTATTACGCGTAATAATTTGCGTAATTATATTAATTTAGAATTTGCGTAATTTTAGGAGTTGTCTTCTATTGTTATGATGATAGAGTATACTGAAAAGGAAAAGCAATTCCTTGTCAAGGTCAAAGGCAGGCCATTTCAAAATAGCTGTGTTTTATCATCCAATAAGTAAGTGAAATGTTGGGGTGTTACTACTGAGTCCTTCTTCATTCCAAAGTTAACTGATCTAAATAGGCAAAAGAAAAGGTAAATTTTTCCATACACCAACTCAAGTCAAAGACAGGAGATGAGGTGGAAAGAGAGAGAGAGCCACATCACTCTACTGAGACACTCCTTGTACATGACAGGTTCAAGAAGAATGTGTGTCCATTTGCACTAACAGAATTAAGAGATTAAGTTATCAAAATAACAGGTAATACAGGGAAAATTCTGACTTGTGGTTATTGGTAGTAAGTAGGCTATTATTATTGGTGACCCAGTTCTGTGTATAAATATGTATACAGGCTATTGTTTTCGTTGTTGGAATATTGATGTGAAGTGTAGATTCAGGTACTGAAGTATTATCTCATATATATGGCTGTCTGGTTATGTGATTCTCCTATAGGCCTACTCTAACCAAGGAGTATAAGACTCCTTGCTCTAACCACTGTACTACTGTCTCCCCAAAACATTCACACATAATCCAAGAACAACTTATAATTCATTGTGACACTGACTGTTAGTGATACTGTTAGTAAGTATAGCCTGAGTAGGCCTATTTTCTACCTGAGTCCTAGCTAGCTCGTTTGTATGGGGAGTTACATAGACTGGAATTTGGAAGCACCTGTGCATACTTTCGAGGCAGGTATATGATTTTGGATCGCCTTTTAGGACCTAGAAATAACTTGTCAATCTGCGGTACGTTTCAAGACTTATCAAAACTCAAGGAGCAGCCTACACTCTGTTATTCAGCACAAATAGTTTGTCTGTTAGTGCGCAACCCGAGCTGCTCACATACTATTGATTAGACGAGTTGTTTTGTATTCTCGCTTGAGAAGAGCGGAAAGCTAGATCTAATTTTTTCTGTACCGTACAGCTCACCTCATACCATGGACGTCATTGATTTCAGCTGTTATTAATCGGGCTGTCATCATAGATATCTGCGGAAAACAAAGAATTCCATTATTATGCGCCATATTGAGAGTGTTGTGAACGATAATGTATGCTTGGGATAAGTCATAGTTTATTGAATTAGCCATCTGGAGTTTTGAATCTGTCATAAGTATTGAATCCGCCATACTCTGTTTCGAATACATCATAATCAATGAATTCCCCCGAGCTCACAATCTTCTTATATCCTTGTTCACTTTCAACCCAACCTGGCTGTGTCATCATTTATTGATAGAGAGCGCTTACCTTAGACGAGTAAATATAGCCTATAGTTAGTTTTGCTGGTTTGGAGGTGAGTCAATATTTTTAGCTGACATGGGAGTTCATGTTAGGTTAAGTTATGAAGTAGGGTAAACGTGGGCTAGCCATACATGACGATACGTAATGATAACCTTTCCTCCTGAGTATTTTTTACTCCTCTGGGGAGTTTCATACCGTGGATGTCAAGGAGTGCAGCCCACCGTATGTCAGATTCTTATCTTGAACATATGTGGCAAACAGGGCTTTTCATCTTCCATTCTCGATGTATATCTTTTCAGTGATCCAAGTTGCCGATTATTATATTCCATTGATTGCTGTTGTCATTTTGTATTATTACGTGCTCAGTCCTACTTAGCCGTTGCAAAGAGGACTTTTAAATTAATCCTTCGATTACTTTGAGGCTGCAAAACAGTTGGAATACTTTCGTTGCATGGCCTCTTACTCTGCAAATGGTCAGATATTAGCATACGTCTCTCATAACAGCTGATCAAGATTACTATTGTGTCTAAGGAGTTGCCCCCTTTTAAAGTAAGTGAAGACAACTGAACAAGTTGTGGGTTTTCTGTTATTCGGTGCAGCAGGGAGGGTGGGATATCCCATCCTCACAGAGTGCAGGGAGTCCCAAACTGTTCAGCGTTAACACACAATTTTGTTTCAACGAATCGTTAAAATCTTCTGGTTGTTCTTTTTGCATTGATGCGACTGAAATATATTTCCATTTCTTGTGTTTGGATTTTAAATTTTCAGTCTATTTTACTGAGAACAATAAGTACAGGAATGTATTAAAACGCAAAAAGTTGAAAATGCTGAACGACTGTCTTATTTGTAAAGTATTTAAAAAATGTTTCAACTTATTTTCTAATTGTCAAAGACACAAATTGATCTGTCAGACTATAAAACAGATCTTTCATAGAACACTTCATAGGTATGAACTAACTTGAATTTATTAAAACCAATGACAAGCGAGGAGAGAGATCCTTGTTAAGCAATTGCATAGGCTTGTTCAAAAAGTTCATACCGGCAGTTTGGGCAGGGCCAGAGGGCAATCATCCTAGCCTTCATGACGCCAGTAATAGCATCAGACAAGACCAGTCAAAACCCTTCAAGCCAAGCCATAAAGTTGGTCACACTTAAATAGTCAATTAATTTGCCATAACCCACAGAGTTGGTGACGCAATACTTGGCTGCAATTTCTGCAGCACACACTAGCCTTCAGTACAATGGGGCCCAACAAACCCCAGAGAAAAATTCAAATGTAGAAAACTCGAGACTTGAACAGTGAAGGAGATGGCTCTAACCAGCTGAACCACCTCCTACTCTGATCGAGCAACCCGTAGCTGTTATGTGACTAACAAAAAAAAATACAACGTGGCTTGATCTCCTTTGATTACATATTTTGGCATTTTGGCAATGGTATTTTGGGATATGGTATGTTGTCCCAAATGGTATTATGTCCAATCTGGCTTTATATCCACTGGTATTTTGACACAACTGGCGTTTTGTACAACTGATATTTTGGCATTGGTATATTGTGCAGTGGTGTTATGACCTATGGCATTATGGCCATGGCATTATGGCACTGGCATTATGGCAATGGCATTTTGTCCCAATGGAATTTTGACCATGGCATTATGGCCGGGTACCAGGTAGCTTAGTTGGTTAGAGCCTAACATAACAAAGCATACAAGTGTGAGAAGCACTATATTTCATCATAACCTTAGGTTTAGATGATATAGGATGAGCCTGAAGTGACTTTTTTTACGTCATGTTATAATGTGTGTGATTTTTTTTTAATTTGATGATACGATGTGAAATTTCAGCAATATGAGACAGATCAAATTAGTGATTTCCTCTAGAGTGATGTGTATTTGACGCACAACCTAATTTTCAGTAATACAGCTAATGTTTCAAGATCAGCACAGACCATCATAATATGTATACATTTGGCGTTATTTCTCCATGACACCAACCATGCTGTTAAAAGAATCACAACTATGGCCACACAATTTTTATTTGTAAATTCTATCATACAAAACCGCTTCGATTAAGCATAATACATACAGGAATTTGGCACTGCGTGACAGGTTTTCCTGATTTGCGCACCACAGAACGCTCAAAAACAACTTAAAAATCGAGGAAAACTTGTACTGTATGTACTATGCTTCATGAAAGCTGCTTAGTATGTGAGAACTTCCAAAAACGGGTTGTGTGGCCACAATAATGGTCCTTCCAACAGCATGTTTGATGTCATGTAATGTTTACGGAAAACAATTTGCCTTTGATGGTCTGTGGTGATCACGATACGTTAGCTATACTTTTCAAAGATGGTTTGTGTGCCATCGACTCAAACATTTAACAGTCTCGAATGGTTGCTTGAAATTTCAAATTGTATTATCAAATTTAAAATATTACTCACATTATGTTGTGACTAAAGGAGCCACTTTAGGCTCACTACCATATGTAATTTTAAACCAAAAGTTGTGATGAACTATATCACTAAGAATAAATAGTACCTATTTTAAATTGGCTCAGTCATCATCTTTGCTAAAAACGGTCTGTTGCCTCATTTTCTTCAATAAAATGATTCGGCGTCATTCAATCAAAGTTTTGATGAGCTTTTTGCCATCAGAAGCTTAGCAGCTTAAGTAAAGGACCAAATTTGAATTTTAATATGTTCAAGAAGCCTTGCCTGGCGTGATAAAGGGGCCGAGGCCTGATGTGTATGGATTGTACGTATGGTGAGGGTGTGGAAGGGGTGCCAGAGCAGCCTCCTGCTTGGGGGTATGGGGTTATCATCGCAAAATTGAGGCATCTGACATATGCTTGTGACCAAATTAGCAGTTAAAATTTGATGATGATGATGATGATCAAAATACCAAAAATCTGCGAAATTTATTTTAATAAAATAACATAAAATACATGCATTGAACAGCGATTAATAATTAGTGACAGTGGTTGGGCCAGGCGGGGTGGGTGCGGGAG